>JAOXYF010000027.1:21824364-21851960 GCA_028565775.1 Sternarchorhynchus goeldii | reverse complement strand
GGTTTTTTGATTTTAAACGGCCCCCCCCCCCCCCCCACCTGGCTCGGGTTGTTGACATTGGAAAGGGAGCAGTAATAGTCCAAATGTATCTTCTGGTTAGGTTTATGCAGTCACTTTGCAGTTATTATTCAGTAACTTGTACTAAATATTTATGTTTAGAAATTGTACATGCACTTTTGTACGTTGATCTTTTGAGGTGATTCTGTGGTAAATATTTCAACGAGCTAAATGTCAGCCATCTTTTGCGAGGCGACATTTGAAAAGGATACTTCACTGGCAAAAGCTAACATGGCTAACACTGCATGAGTGCTAGTCTATATGTTTAGCATCGTGTCGGATTTGCATAAGGGAACTTGTGTTCGGTTACCGTTAGCAGCAGAAGCTCCGTTAGGAGCTACTGTTTCTCTCTTCCTGTCTCAGATGGACTCCTGCATCCAGGGTAGGGGAAGGAGAGGAGTCACCTGCAGTGGACAGTTTCATCCTCCTGTCACAAATTGATTCCACAGACGTGAGTAGAGAGCGGTGTAGCGTGAGCTTGTTTTCGGCAGGGGAGCGGTGAACTGGGGCGCTATGGCAACGCAAAGCAAGAGCATTGGTACCATATGGCTGTATTGCTGGAGATGTCTGAGGGGGGATTCGCTTTCATGAAAGAGAGAGAGAAGGGCGCCCGTAATGTGGAAGCAATTACACAGGGCCGTGAGTCACCATGCTGGAATCCTATACAATGTTTTCCATTTGCAGGTCAATGTCCATGTCTGCATAGTGGCATGGATATGCTAGAGTTATTAGTCCTGTAAGATCATATTCTCAAGCATGAGTCTGCACTTTCGTTTGCAGGGGAGGAAAGTCTCCTGCCCTCGGACTGTTTCTGTATTTTGATATGGGGGGTGGGTGGGGGGACTTCCAGGTTTTCAGTCTGATACGCCTGCATTTATAGCCCAGGTTATAGACCGAAATGTCACCAACTAATGAACTACATTCAACATGCATTTTACATGCACACAGTGACATTAAATTATTAACTGAAATGTAAGGTCTTTAAAGCAGTAAGCTGACCAAGTACAAATGGATGATTATTCAAGTCAAATGCAAACAAGATGGACTAATAATGTCCGGGCAGTGTTTAGCTTTGGGAGGGAGGGGTCACCAACTTCCCAAGCCTCTATTATGTAAAAATAGATTTCATTAGAATCACCCCTAGATGTAATTGAAGTCAGAGCTTATGTATTTGGGGGAGATTGGGAGAGGTTTCCCCTTAGCAGGTCTCTGTTTGACTTCTCCATTTGTACATTCTGCAAATTGACACAGGTATAAGAGATAGGCGTGAGGCCACAAGCCTGAGATCTCTGGTAGCAGGGGGGGTGCATGTCTTCTCGAACTTGGAGGTATCATGGCCACACCCACATGAGCAGTGTGCCCTCTGCTTCTCTGCTTATGTTTCATTCATAAAGGAAAGTCTAGACCAGTCTGGGCCAAAGGCTGGTGTTAGTTAACACTCCATGCTTAACAGTGTACCGATCTTGTGAAAAGATTAAAAGCCAGAGAGAAAAGAGCTCAGACATAAGTTACATAAAGGATTATAATTTGTGTGTGTGTGTGTGTGTGTGTGTGTGTGTGTGTTTGTGTGTGTGTGTGAGAGAGAGAGAGAGAGAGTACAGTTTGGACAAAGAGCACATAATCTGTCCTTCCTCACATGGGCCCCAGTACTCATAGACTTGAATGAAAGGCATGCCGGTTGAGGGACTGGCCGGTGTGTGACCTGGTGGACCAGAGCCCTGGCATAAGGTCTTCAGCACCTACACTGATAAGTCCAGTCAGGTAATGGTTGTGCTTACTGGGCGAGTTATCTGTGCCACACCCAGTAGGGTCATGCTGGATTTTAAGATGTTGCTAGACGGTTCAAACAAAAGGTACCTTTTTGTCCTGGAGCCTGTGCTCTGGGCTTATATGTGGGGTTAGGCTTGGTGAAGGCTTTGATGTGATGACTTCTTGACCTTTGGCTGCTGTCTGGGAGGGGATCATGTCTTTTAAAGGAGATCTTCATCTGAAAATGCTAAGCACAGTTAGATAATGAATGGATGCTAGTGTAAAACACTAGGGATGATCTTAGGGGTATAATGCAAACAGCTGTTTGCTAGGATTGCTTTATAAAAAATGCATTTTACATGGCTTGGCTTTCCATAGCCTACAAGCTTGTTTTCTCAGTGGGATGACCAAGTAACTTGCTAAATAGTTTAGATTCACTGTCCTCCGTTTTAGGTAATCTAAGAAGAGTAATGAAACATCGTCCATAAGAAATTCTATAATTTATATAGACCTTGGTTTTCAGAGGTAAGAATAGGTATGTATTTCATTATTCCCTGTGCAGTGCTGTAGTGCTCTGGTACTTTCTGGTAGTCTCAGTTGAGGTAGTCAATACTGCAGGGCTTTTTGAGGTGAACCGCAGATTTAATTTACTAGAACTGCAGTGAAATTTAGCGGTTCATGTGCCTCAACACACCATTAATCTCAGGAAGGATTTGCTGTGAACTATCCTGGCCCTTCTTTACACTATGTATTGTGTTTTGTGGCGGCCCTCTCATACATTCAGTCCTCATCGGTTTCACATGTTCCACTTTGAGGCGATTCAGTTTCTGATTGCGCTGTAAAATGTGTGCTGTGGAAGATGTCCATGTTCTACATTCATGGTGATTACACACCATGCGTATGCACACAGGAAAGTGGAAAATTCCAGACACCCACCCAAACTTCATTATTACAACCCCGGAGAGATGCATGCTTGCCTTACATAGTGGAGTCTTCAGGAGGGTGAATTCAAGCAGACATATCCACAGACTTCTTAAACTAAGGCTAAATACTGTGTTCATTAATCCCCTCTGTTGGATAAAGACAGATTAAGTAGTTACATGTTAAAGCCTCACTCACTAATCGCTGGAACTGCCCAGGTAAGTTTTTGGTAAGGTGACAGCACTAAAGGTGACTTCTAAATAATGCCACTATTAGTCTGTGCCTTCAACTTCGAGTACGTTACAAGGAGCAAATGGTGCCTCTGTTGTGCCATGGAAGTTGCTAATAGAGGGTTAAGCATAATATTAAAAAAAAAAATACTAGCCAAATACTAACACAGTTATTGGAAGTGTTTCATTAAAGTATTCTTTTAAGAACATTACTTTTAGGAGTATGTTCAGCCCTTGCTTTAAAGCATTTTATGGAATGTTATTTTTATGAATATTCCCTCATCAGAAATGGGGCTTTTCCCATAGAGCTGCTCTGGAAACAGGATGTTGGCTTCATTGGGAAAGAGTTCCTGTAGTCACATGAGAACGTGTTCATGTAAGTTTAACTCCCACCAGTACACAGCTTATGCACACTTAGGGTGTATATGTAGACTGTTCTCCAACATAGTGTAGGCAAACTAGACCAGAACTAGATCAGAGCTAGGCCTGACGTGATTTTAAAAGAGCCTCTCGATACGTGTCCCTTTTATTCCTGCGTACAGTCACTTAAAGAACGAAAGATGCTATGGCTGTCCTGAAACCCCCGCGAAGCGCACCTGCGCCTTCCTGTCTGTCAGAGCAGTTCTTCAGAACGCTTGCTCTGTCGTTCCTCTATGATATGACTTACCTGCAGAGGATTCTGGCGAGGAAAAGGCTCACGTTGAAGTACAGGATGGCAGGGAGCATTGAACAGCGTGGAGTTGCAGCAGTAACACCGATGTCCTCTGTGAAAGCCACATGAGCACTTCAGGACTGCAGCTGAGGTCTGGCTGGGCCAGGCATTCTTCAGAAGACCCTCGTATAAACATTACACACTCCGCCTGGGTAACTGATCCCAAATCTTGTTTGACAACAGATTTTTTTTTTTTTTTTTTACTGCAGACACTTCACAAGCTTCCTCGGCATAGCTGAACTTTTTGGCCAGCTTGCAAATACCACAACAACTCAACACTCGTTAAATTTCATGTCGAGTGTGAGAGGCTGCCTTGTTTCTATCCCATACCTCACCACCACCCCTCTCGTGTGTGTGTGTGTGTGCGCGGTTTTTCTCATGCTCATCTGTATATATTCTCTCCTCTCAGTAAATGACACTTATTTCCCTTTAGAAAATGTTCGGGACTTTCTTGATGACACATGAAAAACCAAACGCATCACTGGTTAAATTTTTAAGTATACGTTTAATTGCTGAAAATCGCTGAAAGTCACAAATCTACCCTGTGAGCCTTAGAAGCACATCCAAATACAATGTTCTTAGAAAATCACTTCTGTAATGTACAGGATGATTTCAGTGAATATGTGGATGTGATTGGGGAAGGTGAAACTGCAGAGTCTTTGTCAGCATGGCTAGCTCTCCTGTACACAGTAGAGACGTGAGAACAAGGACGTGCTTTTGCCATAATCTACAACAGGACCCTTGCCAGAAGGCACTTAATGTCTGAACACCCAGTCCATGATAAGCAGTAAGTGTATGCTATCTGAAAAGTTATGAAGTACTGTTACTATACATTTGTTCACTATCTGTCCGGTATTTTCCTCAAATAGGAGTACAGAGACCCACTGTGAAAGTCACTGACTAGGGTCCATACTATTTGCTAGGATCCATACTTCAAGAAGAAGTACTAAGTATAAATATTAACAGCCTATCCAACAACATTGAGTTACATATTTTAACACATCGATTTATATAGGAATAAAATGGGACTAGCATCATCATAATCTTTGTGGACCTGCAGTCAGGACAGACACCACTGCTTTTTTTTTAAACAAGAGTGTTTGTAAGAGAGAGAGAGAGAGGGGGAACATGTATGTGTGAATGAGTGTCTCTTTGAAAAAATACAGTACATGATAAATGTTAAAAGTGTTCAACAGATGGGCGGAGCTTAGCTTTTACCCATGCCTTCCAGCAGTAGGGCGGAGCTTAGCTTTTACCCATGCCTTCCAGCAGTAGGGTGGAGCTTAGTTTTTACTCATGTCTTCCAGAAGTCCTCATTAGAAAACAATCTGCTTCCAATTAGGACTAGTCCACAAACTGAATCAATTTCTCCGTCCTTCTCTCCTTCCCTGAGTCTTTGATTACTTCTGAAAATATTTATATGTCCTAATAACTTTAGTTTATTTCAGTGGCCAAAGATCAAATCCAGATTGGTACTGCAAATGAAAGAGATCCATGTAAATAATATCTTTACGGGCATGTTTCTCTGATAAAAATAAATATCAATTACTTCCAATAAATAAATGAGTAAATAAGTGAATGAAAGAACAAATGCACTGGAGAACTGTAAAAAAGCCCTTTGCAAAACCTGTACTGCGCATAATGAATTTAGATTGTACTAAATAGATATTGGAGAGAGATCTCACATTGTTTTGAAATCCCACTCCAGTTTAGAAGATTCATCGTATTCTGTGCATTTACATTTCATAATAAGGACAAAATGCTTGTAGGATATAAATACATGGCTCACATTTATTTGATTGCTGCTAATTTGACACAATAATTACACAGTAATATTCAGAATCAGTCATCGTATTTATCCATTTTGTTAATGTGTGCTTTATAAATGAACATTTTGGTCCATTTTCATGTCTGTGCGTTATTCAGTATACATACACAGGGAGAAAAGCAAGTAGTTAAGGTGTTCATGACAACATTGACACATGACGTGACTTACACTCCCCCAGACTTAAACATTTCACGCCACAACTGACTGTGAGCAACCAGACTTCAGACTGAAACACACTAAGCTTTATGATCCGTGCTGTGCATGTGCTTTAATCCTTGAGGGGGAGGGGGGCGGGGGAGGGGTGACCGACGTGTCCACTTCAGACAGTTGTTCGTTTGTTGGACCGGTGTAGGTTTACAGCTCTGCACCGATCTCTCTTACCTGATGAGGCCCAGTAATCTCATTCAGCCACACTTCAATAGGTGACTGTATCATTCACCATGTGACACCAGCTGGTGTCTCGACCGTGTGTGTGTGTGTGTGTGTGTGTGTGTGTGTGTTTGTGTGTGTGTGAGAGTTTGGAACAGGGGTCATCACTATGTAGTAGACTTCTAAATGCTTCTAAATGCATTTTAATACTTTGACATCACCTTCTGTTGAGAGCATGAGTACACTAGCTGTAACCATGATTTATTATATTTATCATAAGGGCTGTTTTATTTTTACTCTCAGTATTAGATTCATTTTCATTCATTCAGAGTGATATAGCCATTGTAAATCTATACTCTAATTACATAGATTATACGATTTATTTTACTAAAATATTATTTCTTTGGGATTTTGATTGATAAAGTTTATCTATCTATCTATCTATCTATCTTCTTTCCTGATTACTGACAATATAGTTAAAACTTTAGATGTACCACAAACATAAATAGTACACAGACGTGTACTTAGAACTTAGTACTTAGAAGTGTTGCTTGACAGACTAATTTCTGTTTAGAATCCAGCCTGGGCGACCTACCAGCAATTCTGAGTTTGTATCAAACCAACCTGACCCAGAGACCCTCTTTTCACGTGACACAGAATCTCGCGGAACCCCACAAAGCCTTTCTCTCCCATCATGGCTTTGGTTGTGACATCACTCAGTGAGCAGACCTTTGCTGCCGCAGTTTTCCCTCACTATCGTCCTTGCTGCTCCCAGACCTGCACACAGCTGATACAGAGCACAGCTTACATAGAGCAGACAGCTGATACAGAGCATACGGCTGATCTAGAGCACACAGTCGATCTAGAGCACACAGCTGATCTAGAGCAGACGGCTGATCTAGATTGCACGCCCGACACGGCTGATACAGAGCACACATCTGATCTAGAACACCTAGCTGATACAGAGCACACATCTGATCTAGAACACCTAGCTGATACAGAGCACACAGCAGATCTATGTTCCTGCACACCAGTCTTAGTTTCAATGCCCTTCTCTTCTGGATATGCTGACTCCATGCAAGCAAAGGTTTCCTGTATTCTGTAACTGCTGGTCAAAAAGTGAACCATCAAATTAAAATGGTGCTTTAGTGATGTTACCTCAGTGTTTGTATGAGGTAAATCAGTAGACTAAAGAGGATTTAGGAGATCTGGCAACCTTCAGTATATTCATTGTAACAAATGAATCCTTTGCTGTTCAGACTGCCACTGTAATCCATCATTGGAAATTGACCTCTGATGTGACCTATCATGACTCTGCATGCTTTTTAGATTAGCTCTGGGGGACAAGAAAAAATACAATGGAGAAATAACACACGGACCGTGTAAATGAGCTGTTTTTGATTGTCACAAAATTGCACTAATGCATGGCTGATGTTACAGTAGTAAAATACACATAATTGCGATCTTAATTGGAACTATAATTTACAGTCATATGTTACTCAAGAATACAGGGAGGGCTAGGGGAAGCTGATATTTACATAATGTTTCATCAAACCTTTTATTCCGCATCACCTTGCAAAAGGTACTTCCTTGCGTGAAGCTTATTTTGCCTTTCGATCTGTTCACTACCACTGTATGGTACTACAATTTTACTACAGAAACTTCACTACCGCAGTACACTTCTATTACCTTACTGTGAAAACTGTACAGTACCATAACATAGTACTATTACTTTACCACAGAAACTGTGCAGTGCCCCAGTAATATACTTCTTATGTATTATAATTAGCATTTGAATTATAATTCTAATTTATATTTATGACCACTGTACAGTACAGGTAGAATATTTCACTTGTCACAGGCCTTCCAATCAGAAACAGTACAGACGGTATAAATTGCAAGCATTTACATATTTACAGACCCAATATAAATATCTAAAATCTAAACATTGTAATCTGTACATATGAAATTAGAATACAACTGATCAGTATACAAAAACTATAAAAGGTACACAATGATTTTACGAATACATTATTTAAAAGTGTATATATATGTAGAAGCAGTGAAATTAAGCGTGACATTGTACCTTCTCTGCTCAGCACCTGTGCAGTGTTGCCAAACGCCTCAATCTCATCTGGAGGAGATGTGAGAACCACAAACTCCGTCTGAGGGCAGGCAGCCGGCTGGGGTTTCACATACACAAGGCGCAGTGCTGCAAAGCACTGGGAGACCACAGCCATTGCAAACCTGAATCATAGCGATGACACAAATCCCTCATTTCTAAGGTCGTGTTACCGTGAATGTTGGAGGCCAGCGGTGCTAAATGTATTATAATGCTTAGACCGCAACAGCAGAAATGATGTCACTTGATATGAACTGGAACTTCTAGAGAATATAGCATGCAAATATTTAAACATATCTGTAGCATGCAGTTCTGAAGGAATCGGTTACGTTAAATCGTTAGAACCACAGAAGAGGAAAATGGCCTTTGTGCATATTATTGTTATGCTGACCGCTGGCCACTGTAAATGCTTCACTCCAGAGTGAATGAGGATTTAAGGCGAACCTGCAAGAGTGAAAGGCAGCGAATCTCACTGAAGACACGCTAAGTCCTCCGAATTCCCCAGGCAATGGTGTTGTTTTAAGACTGAAGGTAATGTTGAACAAATTACAACATATTTGGGCACTGGTCCAGACTTCTGTACAAAATAAACCCATAATCCTATTCAATTTGCCTGTAAGTGGTATCTGAGACGGTTGGATGTGTGAACACTGAAGAGTTCTAAAGAGTTCTTTACTGCGTGTGAATATTCCATGAAGTTAAATTGTTCCTTTAAAGAAAAACATTTGAAAGGTACTAAGCTGATGTATTTACGGCTATACAGTACGTATGGTTCCACGCTTATTTTGTTCATGTATTATATTTTATGAATATTAACATGGGCACTTTTTGTTGCAAGCATGGTGTAGAGTGTTATGTATAGTTCTCCTAAACATCAGAAGTTTAGGAATTTAGATTCATGTATCATCCATGTACCTAAAGGTGTCTGCCATAATACAATAACTAGAAGTTAAACATTAAACTTACAACAATGCTGTGAGTGACAACATTGACCGAGTGAAAAGTAGTGTTGATGTTGCCAAAAGAATTTTGCAAAACCTTTATAACTATTGAATGCTTAGTAAAATATAAGTTTTGTATGTTATCCTATAAGGCTTATGTGGTATTAAACCTTTTTGATGCCAGTTGATTCTGACTTTTGTTTGTGAGACTTTGAGTACCATATAAAATCGGTACTAAAAGTTACAGTACTATTACCAGTTTTATACATTATTTTACACATGAAACATTTTGTAGCCCTTTAAAATAGTCACTATCAATAAAGTTTCAAATATGTTTATTTTTGCCAAAACGTTTAATTGTGTTGTTGCTACTGACAAACTCCTCAAATCAGATCTGAAATTTTGGCTGCTTGCTGATGAGAAGTTGTCTCAAAGGCCTCAGAGTCATAAGAAATGAACTCACTCCGTAAGCATACCTGCTTCTAAACGATCAGGCAGAACGTATAAGTCCTTGCTCAGATATATGCGAAGGTTTTTAGACTATGCCATCACAAGACCCCGTATTACAAAGTCATGTGACTTACCTTAAACGACCTCTGGTATGTTCTACATTTATCGTCAAAGAACAACCAAACTCAATTTAAAAAGACAAGAAACTCCCATCACATTTGGTATTAAGATCAAGCTGGCCACATTTAGGAGCTTCTGGACATATCAGATGTAGCTGTCATTTAAAAAAAAAGTAAATAATATGTAAAATGTACCCACAGAATAAAAATAAGAATTGTTTAGGGATGTTTAGGCAAGTGATTGTACTGTAGAGCTATAATATTTACAATGTCATTAAATGTAGTTTGATTAGAGACGACTGTGTGTGTGTGTGTGTGTGTGTGTGTGTGTGTGTGTGTGTGTGTGTGTGTGTGTGTGTGTGTGTGTGTGTACTTTTAATGGCCGAAGTCATAGGTCTAAGGGTGTAGGACAGTCTACAGTATAGTCTGTAATTTTTCGTTTCTGACTCCTCATCATCCAGTTAATCAGCTTTTTCATGTAGATTATCCTGTTTAACCTTCGATCAGTGGAAGAGCCTGAAAGGGTTAATCAGGTCGAGATCTCCGTGACCCTCGGGTCAGAATCCCTTTATCGCTAGCTCGAAGGACTAAAGCTAGCGATAAGATTACGATGAACTTTCCACTTTACCATAACCTCAGCACGCAAGGCTAGGCTAGGCCAGGCAACACACCTGCACGTGCCTTTTCCTGCTCCCTGCTCTTTAGGGAACATGAGGAAATTATATGAGGCATTTGTTTGGAAATTTCAGTAAATTGCATACCAATGCTGATAAAGATGTGAATGTTGAAAAGAATACAAATTACACTGTTAAAATGTAAATTAGCCAGTCTTACTAAATGTATAAATTAATTTAGTTTATTATACTGGTTTAGGATTTATTTATATAAGAATCTACATTGCGTGTTTTTAATCTTGTACACCTTACTCGAGATAGAGATTTGAAAGCGCCCGTGAAGGTTTGTCTTCCTTATTTATCGATTCATGAAACTCCGCTTATTCCGTTCAGGGCACATCTCACAGACCCGTGTCACGGAGAGCGCTCTTTACTTTACAAACAATAATAAAGTGATTTACTTCTTTCTCTGTGCTCTAGGCATGGGAAATCGTTAAAGATCCTCCTATTTGTGTGTGATCAGTAAATATTTAGTGTGACGACATCTCTGGGTCTCGTCCTAATCGATGGAGGTCCCGATGGGGGTGCGCTATTGTGTTTGGACACACGCTGAGCCCTGCGTGTGAAGATTGTTCCTTGTGAAGTGCGTTTTATGAGGATAAATGTACTCGCACAATTCAGGATGCAGCTTACTTATCTACATCCATTTTCCTTGAAAAACACTATTTGAATGCTTCTATATTGCTTCAATAAATTCGGTGTAGTTCGTGTATTTTATTCCAGGATTTATTAATGTCTTGGTGATCGTCAATGCTCTGTTATTAATGGCCATACCTGTTGTATGCCCACTGTGCGATAACCTATGTGCATGATTATTAAAAAAAACTAGGGTACGCTGTTTGAACGCGTCTTTTATAAAACAATGAGCGTCACCTACATCGTTTGTTTAATCTATGCTTCATTCAGTAGAAAGTGGCAATTGTAAACATTAAATTGCCACTTAGTAAAGACCGTTAGAAATGTTCCTGTAGCCCTAGGCCACAGTGAAGACAACAGAAAGCCGTTTCATCTCGACTGACAAAAGATATTTCCAGGAGCCCTTGACGAAGGTGCCATTTTTCACGTTTGCTCAATCATTGTTTCTGAAAGATAAAACAATCTATTGACATTAAGATCTATCAACAAGATGCCTGATGCCTGAATTGTGTTTCGTCCTCACCAGTCACTGCTACTGTAGTAGCAACCAGTGTTATATACACGAAGACAGACGCGTTTAAGACTCGCTGTGCGACGGATTTAAGAGACTGATGTTAGCATTCTTGTGTTTCCCGACCGTATCCATGTCCGTGCATTCGGTCTGCATGAGTAGTCTAACATAACCGCTGATGCCTTTGCGTTGTATATTTTAATAGACAAAGTCACCCATTTGGAAATTGATCTTATAACCACTAATCTGTTGGATGGTCTTACCTACGTCATAGTGCATTTGTACTGACGGGTCTTTTTAGAGTGTGCATTTTCTACACTGGTGCCTTTTATTCTTCCATCTACACAAGGTTTTTAATTGTTACGTTAAAGTTTGGTCTGTTCACGTTGAACTTGACCATCCAGAAAGTGACAAAAGCGTATCACTATTACCCGTTTCTCCATAAACAGACAGGTGTCTCTCCGTGATTCACCCCCTCCCTTTCTCAATCACTCAGCCCACACAAAGCAATAGCACCGAGGCGCGTTCTTTACCTTCTGTGCAAAAGAAAAAGATGCAAAGGACCATCTTGTCATTTTTTTCAAAAACTTCATCTCTGCGTTTAGAGAGAACCAGTAGTGTCTGCTCGTGACAATATTCACAAAATAATAACAAAGTTAAAGCGTCGCAGAAAAGTTGAACTGATTTTCTCTGTCGCGCCGCCGATTCTTTTTTCTTTTACTCCCTAAAGTTTTTTGCATAATCATTTCAATAAACAGAAGGAAGCATTTTTGTGTATTATTCCGTCTGTGTGGAAGGAAACGTTGACTGCCCCGCCAAAAAAAGAACGTTATAACACAAAGAAAGAGAAGACTAAATACATTTTCTCTAGGAGACGATGCATCAGGGAGAGGACCAATCGACATCATATGCGTTTGGTATGTTTTGGGAGGCTGTGTACGTTGTAATGCTGATTCTGTTTGTAGCTCCACTTTATTTTATGTGAATATGTATTTATATTATGTGAACTCGTTTTTTCCTGCCTTGTGAACTGATACATAATCGGGACTCGCGATAAAACAATAATCCATCAGCTAAAGAAAAGAAATTATTTATTTACACGAGCATCACTGCGTTGTTGCGCGAAATATAGTCTGAGTGATCGGCGATTAAATATTTTAGGTTATGTTGGCTCTTGAATATATTTCATAATTTCGCAAATAATTATGATTTAGGTTTCTGTGCGGTGCATTTCGTGATTAAAGTAGGATTATTCACAAGCATTCGTCTTAGTGCAGAAAAGAATAGCAGACATTCCTATATTTATCACACATAATATAAAAATATGCGTATACTCACCACGGATGTCCCGGAATAAATTCCAAAAGGTTGCGGTTTATGCCTATTTCGTCTTTCAGTTTTGCGTGAAGACCTTTGGAAAGGTCCGATTCGAAGTGCAGTACTCACTTTTTAACGTTTAGACAATTGACTACAAAATAAGCAAAACGTCTGAAAACACTCCGTTACACATGAAGCACGAAGGGGAAAAGGTGTAAGTGAGACCTACGTACCCCTGCGACGTCCAAGTCAATTAGAAGGAAATCTCAAAAGCATTAATCAGATTAAAATGGGCGCATGTTACTTTGCTGTACGCGAGAGACGAGCAGCCGAAGCAGTTTCCATTTAAGATGGCTCATTCACATTAAAGCGCGATTTGAGGCAGAAATGATCCATACGCTAGGGGGCACCCAGATACTGTAATAGATCCTGTCTCCAGCATTTCTTCTTATTGGCAACACATGCTCTGATTTAGCACTGTAAATTTTTCAGTGGACCCAACTCTGACAACTCTGACCCAACTCCTAGTGATGCAGAAGGTAGCCTTCGGTAAGCGAAGTTTGAGAGTTTTTTTTTCAAACACGCAACCCGAGCAATCCAATGGGAAACACTTGTTTCATCATTCGCACAAGTTAAGGACGCACAATGAACTATGTCGGCATCGCAATTACACTTCGCGTAGATGTTTTATAAATTTCATCTCTTAGACAACGTACTACGTTGTTAGTCTGAAATGTTTTCTATTCCGTTATGTGGAACATGTTGTGGTTAATAGCATATTTATTGAATAAGACATTATTGTGTCGCTGTGCTCCAGAAGAGCCACATTAAACTCATTGTTACAGCCTGTTCAGGTTGGTATTGAAAGGTGTTGTGTACTAGGCCCACATATAACTATTAAATCACAGACATTTCCACTGTTGGGAGCTAATTGACCACAAAGGTAAATCACGGCGTCGTGATAAAATAGGAAAATTAAGCTCACTACATTTTATGACTCCGTACAGTTGCTACATCATTCAGCAATTACATTGTAGGTTAGTACTGATGATACATCTTTGGTGCATAAATGTTAGCAGTCAAGAACATGTGACGCGCAAAAGGACAGATTATAGACTCTCCCTATCTTAACACGCTCATAACTTTATTCTGCAATAGCAATTAAAGGAAAAGCGAAATTTCATTGTCTATGTATGGAAGACATGCGCAGCATATAATGTGCAATTCACTGAAATCTATTTGAGCAATGAAAGGAAATAGAATAAAAATATTGCTATGGGTGAGCACGTGAGTAGGTGGATTGATAAATGATATGATAATTGATATGCCCTGTAATATAATATGTGATTAAAATAATCACATTTTTGTTGTATGTGTGTGTAGAACCGTGTTGATGATAGTGTAAGATAAAATAATATGCAAATCACACACACGCTCACACAGACACACAAACGCACATACTCTCTCTCTCTCTCTTTCTCTCTTTCTCTCTCTCTCTCTCTCTCTCTCTCTCTCACACACACACACACACACACGCACACACACACACAGTAGGCTCGTGCACGTAAAATATCTAAAACACAGACTATTCGTGGATGCGTAATAAGTAATGATTTACCTTCTACAGTAGGTCTACTGCAGTAATATGGTATTACATTATTTAGGTTTATAGTTAAAACCAGTTGATACCTAAAGACACTGATCTCAAATTTTACACTTTGCGTCGGAGTTTCGAGGTATCATGTAACCTAAACCAAATAAAACGTGTATATACTGTATCAGTGCAAAAGCAAAAGTGAATTGGGTATAACAGAAGTTGGTTACCAATATCTTTTTTTTTCAAATGCAGAGTTAAGATAATACGACCGTTCATGCAAGAGATATTTGCAGATAATTTCTTATTTAGGGCACCGATTTACATAATAAATTAAAAACAGAAAATTTATGGATCCATGAAAGAAAAGTACGGAACCCTGGGATGATCACAATTCTTGGATTTAAAATTAATAATAAAGAATTAAGTTGTTTGCGATTATTACATTGAAACTGAATGGGACTCCCTTTAGGACCAAGCAGCTCCTCGACCCTTTTTCCTTGCTTTGGCAAAGTACCAAGTAGCACAAGTGCCGACTAGCCAATAGGGTTCAGGGGGAGGTCCGTGAGCTCTGACCAGTCAAACACAGTCACTTTCCATATATGGCAACTCATCTCCATGGTAACGTGTGCTAAGTTGCAGCAGTCGTGTCAAAGTTCACTATATAGAGAGCTCGGTGAGCTGATCAGAGAGAAAGCATTCTGCCAGCCCAGCGCCTACAAATCGCAATCACTTCCTAACCTCCCCCTTTTTAACATATTTGATCACTTTGATTCTCTGTTCTCTTTCTTATTATTTTTACGCGCATGAAGGAGGTTCTATAGGTTGTGATCTTTTTGTTTTATTATCGCTGTTGCTTGCCGGAGAGTTGACTTCATATTTGACTCAAGCGCAGGCTTCATCTGTGCTCGGCTGCTAGCGCTACCTCATCTGAAGAAAAGGAAGAAGCAGCAATATTTTTGCCAGTTGTTGGTTTTCTTCAAGACTCGCGCTGGAACTTGGTGTCGCTCGTCGCCAGTATCTATACAAGCTATTTGTTTCCGTGCGTCTGAACGTAGCTACGCGTGAAGTTATTGGCCCGTCTCTGTAGTAGGCTATCTTTTTGCCGACGTATTTATTTTCCATTTTTCCTTGATGGGTTTCCTGGATGGATGACTGCAAGCGACCCTGGACTTGGCCTCAAAGAGCAGGACTGCGATTCGGCTCGTCTTCGCCTCAGTTCTAGCCATCGCCAAGTAACGCGTTTCTGTTCAAGAAATAGGCTACTGTTCGTCATCGGTGCGCAAGTTTCAGCGGATAATCAGACTAAACTGTAGCCTACCGATCTTGCATTATTTATTTGACTGTCTTCACTGATAAAAAAGCACCGTGCTGTATTATTTTAGAAACAAGACACCACGACTCCAAAAACGGAAGACAAAAAGTTTTTTAACGTTGACTGATAGATATGGCAATGGTAGTGTGGAGAGGCTCCCAGGACGATGTGGCAGAGACGCAGGGCACACTTTCATCGCAAGCCCAAGGAGGACTATCGCTACCGACTCCTCAACCAGGCCAGTTGAATCTGACGGCCTCTCAGGTTGCCCCTCCGACCCCTCAGACACCAGTTCAAGGACCCCCGAACAATAATGCACAGTCTACTCCGACGAACCAGACGTCGCAGAGTCAATCGGACAAACAGCAGCAACAGCATATAGAATGCGTGGTTTGCGGGGACAAATCCAGTGGTAAACATTACGGCCAGTTCACTTGCGAGGGGTGCAAAAGCTTCTTCAAACGGAGCGTACGAAGGAACCTCACTTACACATGCCGTGCCAACAGGAATTGTCCCATTGACCAGCACCATCGCAATCAGTGTCAGTACTGCCGCCTCAAAAAATGCCTCAAAGTTGGCATGAGACGGGAAGGTATTGGGATTTTTGTTTTCTTATTGTTGTCTGTTGTCTGTGTTTAGTGGACTGAATGAATAATGTATGCTACGTCCCCCATATTCTCTCCGACTCCTCTTGCTAGGCAGTCCGACCGGAGCACGCAAAGGAACCGCCTTCATTAATGCTCGAGACGGCGCTTATCATGCCCTGCTCATAGTGTTCGAATAAAGTAAACGATATTCAGCGCGTTTATTGTGCATTACACATAGTCTGTATAGACTGCGCTAGAATATTTATGGTCATTGCATTTATTTAGCCACGAAACAAGTGTATGCATCTGGATTTGAATAATACCACTGCAGATATGCCGCTCTGTTATGGCGAGCGGACTGTATGGACACAGCATTAAAATCACACACACACACGCACACACACACACACACACGAGGCTGAGGTCTTAAGCTCGACCGCACGCCGCTTTACACAGAGAGGTGGAAAATATTGAGATTAGTTTTGATAGGTTTGTGCTTGGATCAGTGTTCCGTTAGCAATCCGGTTCGGTTTTAGTTGTTAAGAGCTAAACTGAGTCTTACGCTAGCTAAGTAGGTTAAGGGTTAGCATCCATGCCTTTCTTTGTGCGTGTATTCGGGAGGTCTCATGATCTACCGTGAAATATAAAACACGGATTCGTTGACAAGGCTACGATGTTTCTGACAGTTTTCTAAGTAACTTTATAATGTGTTCTGTAAACGATAGTGATTTACTTAACTCTGTGAGTCACTGGGCTTAACTAAGTCAATTATTTAGGGGTTGTTCAGTGCACTGTATTGCCAAGCTGTGCCATAGTGTTGTGAGTGTGAATGTGTCATTGAGCAATAATTACTTTATTAAGACAAAACGTACACGTACCAATTTTCTGTGAACTTTTACTGAATTCTAAGTGTTGAGCGGAGTGATTGCATGTGCACATATAGGCTAATACAACACCAGAGCAAAAGAATTAAATACACGGTCACACTGTTTTTGATATGTAGAAATCAAGCACCAATATCTGTAGTTTCTCTTACAGCGGTCCAAAGGGGACGGATGCCACCCACACAGCCGCACCATGGTCAGTTCGCCTTGACAAATGGGGACCCACTGCACTGCCATTCCTACCTATCCGGATATATCTCTCTTCTGCTGCGAGCGGAGCCCTATCCAACATCCCGGTATGGCAGTCAATGCATGCAGCCCAACAACATCATGGGCATCGAGAACATTTGTGAACTGGCGGCCAGGATGCTGTTCAGCGCAGTGGAGTGGGCCAGGAATATTCCCTTCTTCCCAGACCTCCAGATTACAGACCAGGTCGCTCTTCTGAGGTTGACCTGGAGCGAGCTGTTTGTTCTCAACGCTGCACAGTGCTCCATGCCACTCCATGTGGCCCCTCTGCTGGCGGCGGCTGGCCTCCATGCCTCCCCCATGTCTGCGGACAGAGTGGTCGCCTTTATGGACCACATTAGGATCTTCCAAGAACAAGTAGAAAAGCTGAAAGCTTTGCACGTTGACTCTGCTGAATACAGTTGTTTAAAAGCCATCGTGCTATTTACTACGGGTAAGTTTTCATTTATTATTATTATTATTATTATTATTATTATTATTATTATTATTATTATTATTATTATTATTGCTACTGCTGCTCCTGTTATTTAGTAGTGTAGTTTTAGTCTTTATTTACTTTTTCACATTTGCATTCTAATACAAATAATGTTAATCTTAAATAGTTCCGCCCGATTTAAAAATTAACACACGTGTGTATAGCTGCATTTATTTATGCATGTAATAAGAAAAGTGGAACTTGACTTTTTTTTTATTTCAGGACTTAAGATAGTCATTAAATTGCATTATTAGGATCCAATTCTGACAGCTGGGGCATTTTTTAGAACATCGAGAAAATAAAATTTTAGAAGACACAAAACAACTGACAGGGAACCTAACATCAGTTAAAGAACGTATTTATGCGAAGACCTTTCAGTTTATGGATTACGAAAGCCTACCGAACCTATATTTTATTAAAAACCAAAAATATATACATGTTGTAAAGTCTTAAACACGTATTATTTACAAAAAAAAATGCACGTGTTCACTAAGCTGTTCATGGTCTAACATGAACGTGTATTTTAAATCCTGTCAGTAGATAAAATACTTATGACGGAGCACGTTATAACGCAAGAACGTAAACATTGTTTTACTTAGTTTTTTAAATATTTACTATTAACATAATTTGACGCTTAGGTACAATCAATTATTTGTATTTATTTGGAATGACAGATATTAATGATGTCACGCTTGGTGGGGGAGGGGAGATGAGCAGCCTGGTAGGAAGAGGAAGAAAGGCCTAATGCTCTATTTACACGTATTTAAGCACAACTTTCCGCTGTGAGCTTGATACTTTAAATTGATATATTGCTCCAAGTTATGATAAATGAAAAAGGCCTGATTATTTCAATTGTGCTTCGTTCCGTCGGGCGGGAAGAAGACATTTCATTCCATGTGGTAAAAGGACTCACAATTCTTCCTTGTTTTGTTAGGGGGATCTAGGGATCTGACACACATGCTGGACTCGCTCCAGAACTGGGTCATGACCCCAACTTCCTTTCTTTATTTGTGCATTACAGACTTAAAGCGAATAGTTGCACAGTTCTCAAACATAACAGCGAATATGTTTCCTAAGTAAATGCGCAATAAGAATCTTTAGTAAATAAGTAAAAGAATCTTTTGAACAATATGTACAATGAACCCCGTGAGCAGCAGAGTTTTTTATGAATTACGTCATTGTACTGACTTCTTTAATCCGAGTTTTTTTTTGGTTTTTTTTTTAATTTTTTAACTTATCAGAAAAGAAAATCAGCAAAAAACATATTATAAATTATCACGCTGCGATGACGTTTGGAATTAGTATTTAGGCTCAAGGCCTACACTATTCTGTATAATTTAGTCATTTCAAAATAGCATTCTGCCTGTTAACAAACAACAGGGACGGTAGACATACACACTCGGCTACATGTTCGCTATTGCCATATTGTGATTAAGTGTTTGTACACGGGCGAACACCGATCACCTCCAAACTATGTGTGAATTAAAAGGACTTATACTTCGTATTTTGTCTCAAAACGACTTCACAAGGCGCTGTACAGGTCAGGTCAAGCCCTCGTGTGGAGTATCGGCTTTATTAAAGAAAAATAAACCTTTACACACCCTATCCTCTATTTCGCGTACAGGCTTTAAAATGACATTTTTCCGGTTTCTGTTAAAGTCATTGTAATTTAGAATAATACTCACTGATTTGCTCCGACTGACACTTTTCAAAAAACGATTGTTTACTTTTTCTTATATATATATATATAGATTGTAAATCACGCTGTACTTTACCGAGTGTGCACTGATACAGGCCTGATGCAGACGTTTCACTAAAGGCAAAGGCAATGATAACCATGAATGTGAGGCTAAATTTGACAGCTCTATGACGTCGTTTGATAGCCTGGATATGCATGTATTTTTATGACTCTTGTGTAATGATCCTCTGTGTACGCACACGCTGAAGTAATAGCACAGCTGAATGATGTTGACGTATTGACAACATGTAGCTCTGTATTTTAGTGCAACATACAGTACTATGATTGATGCCCATGTAATGGAAGTCTCTAGCGTTGGCTATCGTTAATATAATACACATATATTTGTCTTTTCTTCTATAGATGCTTGTGGTCTATCAGACGTGGCCCATATCGAAAGTTTGCAAGAGAAGTCCCAGTGTGCACTGGAGGAGTACGTTCGGAGCCAGTACCCCAACCAGCCAACTCGATTTGGGAAGTTATTACTACGCTTGCCTTCGCTTCGCACAGTGTCCTCTTCGGTCATAGAGCAATTATTTTTCGTCCGATTGGTAGGTAAAACCCCAATTGAAACCCTCATCCGGGATATGTTGCTTTCGGGGAGCAGTTTTAACTGGCCTTACATGTCGATTCAATAAGCAGGAGGACTGATCAAAGGGAGTTGTAACTACAATAGTTAGCGCTTCTTTTGTAGGAGGAAACGGCTGTTACATGAGTTTACTTTCACGAAGAAAGACATTTTCATAAATGACTGTGAATTTTAAAATTGAGACATTCAGTGAACTTTCAAAATCCAGATTGCTCCCACTGTCATTCTGAACAACTCGTTCTTTTTTAAGAAAAAAAGAGAAAGAAAGAAAGAAAGAAAGAAAGAAAGAAAGAAAGAAAGAAAGAAAGAAAGAAAGAAAAAGAAAGAGGGAAAAAGGAAAGGGAAGAAAAAGAATGGAAGGACAAAAACATACAAAGGATTCTGATAATCCTTTTGGGCAAAGGAAACTATAAAGTGCATTTAAAGGGGTTATTTGGAGAATTTTAGGAGAAAAGGTCCGTTTTCTTTTTTCCCAAATGACTATATTGTCCCGTGTCCATGTATCTATAGCTGTTTTGTATTTTTTTTTTCTTTTTTCCTGCTTTCTGGTTCCAAACCGGCCTATGTGATTCTGTAGTATGCAGTTGTTGTTTTGTTTTTCTAATAACCACGACTTAAAACGGTTGAGTAATGTAAAGACGTTCTTCAAGAATTAAAAGTAAACCTACAGCAATATAGGACAAGGATCTACTTAATGCTGCAAGCGCACTTACTCTTTGATATGCCCCAATGAACGGGAATAGGGATTTCTGGACATCAGGTTTGAACCATCAACTCAAATAAACAAACCCGTTCATTAGAAACCAGATTAATCGTAAAGTACCAGGGTGTCTCCATCCACGCCACTGTTCTATGTACTAGACACCCGAAAACCATCATCTCTTAAACCATTAAGATATAGACTTTATCACATAGAACTGTTGTCACTGGACAGATGTTATACGCTGCCGAAACGTCTGTATGTTATACGGTTGTTTAGAAGCTGCGACCTGTTTCACTGGTCTGACATTCAGTAGGCTATAGTAAGTGGTTATAAATGTTTTACTGTAAACAACAGAACAAATAATTTGGTTTGAGTGTAAAAGTTGCATTTGTTAAAAATTTCTGTTAATTTAACGAGTCCGTCCACTTAGTGTAGTGCGGAATCGTCGCTAAACTATTTTAAACAAAACTAGGCTGTTTTGAAGATGGGAGGTGTGAGGGGTCATCATTCCTTTAATGACAAAGCAAAAGTGTTATCAAGACATCTCGAAAAGTCTCCCCAATACTTCAAACATAAAAGTGCCTGTAAAGCGCAAATCACCGATTTGTTATTAAGCGTTATTCTACGTCTAGGCTAGACAACGTGGGGAACACGCTTCAATTTTACAACTCAGTCTTATGATTGTGTATTTCACTTGAAAAAAACGATTAGAGGCAGTATTCTTGTAAATATAGGTCAATTCATTTCAATGACTTTTTTCTTATACAAAATATATGTGATTAAGAAAAAAACTGTGGTTGCCATTTTTTCGGTAAAACAAATGTCTTCAAAAATGAGTGGCAGACTTAGCTAGTAGCACTGAAAGTTCTGTTTGTAATGTATATACATATTACGAAAAATGTTTTTTTTTTCCCTTTTTTTCTTTTTCATGTATTTAGACTGTGAATGCATGGCCACAGGTCGCTAACCTATTTTACCTTTGATATATATAAATGTAAATGTTTTTGACTGTATAGATATAATCTGTGCATTCAGTACACTAGCCCTTGTATTTAAAAAAAAAAGAAAAAAGTAAAAAAAAGAATAAAGAAACAAAACGTTCAATAATAGGCTAAGACTTAACAGGGTGAGCTGGTTTGGAAAGGGGTGGCTATTTTGACTTAGTGTTCCTGCTCCTTTTCGGTCTGTAACAGATGCCTTGTGTGTGTATGTGTGAAAGCTTGCAATTTCGTCCTTGTTTTGAGGCTTTTCTTCAACACACAAGACACCATGTTGTGGTTGGATAAAAAGGATCATATTGTGTAGATGACTGAACAGTTATCTTGGGCTCTTCCCATGCCACATACGGACCAGAGAATGATACATGATTGTAATTATGAACAGTTTAAACTGACCCACGTTTTTATATAAATATATAAGAATATATTACTGCAGGGTATTGATAACGTATAGATACTTTTTTATCATTATTGATTATTATTAATTGCAAGTGATATACGTGAGTGTGTGTGGAAGTTTATAGTTGAAAACAATTCTTGTTTGTTTGTGTTAGCTTATTGTAAACAAGCATTCTGCTGTAAATTTGTTCTTGGTATTAAATTATAATTTATGAATTTGAAATCAAAAGACTTTCTATGTTTGTCATTTATGATTTGCCGGTAAAGCAGCAAATTCCTTGCAATCTTGAACGTAATTAGTGTGATACACTGCTAAGGGGTATTTGTATGTGTCTGTGTGTGTGCGTGTGTGTGTGTGTGTGTGTGTGTGTGCGCGCGCTCTCTCTCGCGCGCGCGTGTGTGTATGCGCGCGCGCGCGAGCCCGAGACAGAGACAGACAGAGATTCGAAGTTTGGCCCGCAAATGGTCGAAGTTACGTCTAGCACTGGCTATAAGTATAATGGTGGGGAGGTGGGAATCGTACATAATGCAAGCTTTTCATTTGCTGTGGTGCTTTCTGTAGTTCGAATGCATTTCCTATAGAAAGAATATCGTGACACCTTTGGCATTACTCTGGGTGTTACACGCGCTGTATTCATATGTCCTTCCCTCTGAAAATTCCACTTTCTGAATTAGCAATGAAACTCAATACTGAACATTTGAATAGGCTACATGTCAAATGCTGCCATCGTCTGTTTTGAGTGCGAAATGTGACATACAACGGCAAACAACCCCTTGTTCTACGGTCACAGCTTCCAGTTAAATTCCATAATTCCGTCTCCAAATTAGTATTTTACACCTATTTTGTTTCTCTGTGAGGGGAGACCAACCGTGAGAAGCCGTCCTTTAAACCTCGCCTCTAACTTGGTGTCCTATTAGTTGAGTCAATATGGCGTCTTGCAATCCAATGCAAGTATGGCTCCCCGGAGCAAAACGGTGTCTCGTAATAGAAACCACATTGCTGAGAGAAAAGACCCCCATCGACACTAAGGGCCTCAATAAAACTTTTCCTGACAGAAAAGCAACCGGTTTTAACCTTGCATGGTGACCAGCCTTGGAGTTCTTGAAATTAGTCCTAATTTTTTAAACGATATACGTGCTTGATGCTTTTGTTAATTACTGCTGAATTAAACAAAATCTGTAGGTCAGATGTTCTAAATTGTAGCCTAATCCAAGTTTCTCAAGCGTTTCGTAGGCTGTGCATTTTTTGCGCGCCTAAGTCAAACCTCGCACCGTTCAGGTAGAAGTAGTAGCAGGTATAACAACAACAACAACAACAACAACAACAACAACAATAATAATAATAATAATAATAATAATAACAATAATAATAACAATAATAATAATAACAATAATAACTTATTGTAACGTATTACATTTTTATACCATTAAGTATCGTCGTTACTGTAACGTTAACTGAGACGTTCTGCATGGTACGTCATCTACTAAAACTAATATAAGAAATAAAATAAAACTATATGCTAGTAACATGACAATAGTAACCATCCCCATTATCACCAATACTACTACTACTACTACTACTACTACTACTACTAATAATAATAATAATAATAATAATAATAATAATAATAATATAAACCACTGATCACATACTACTCTTTTCTAAAGATACGTGAACGGACAGTTTAGTCTTATTTTTTATTGTGTAATTGTGTACTGTCTTTCTCTCATGGCTTATACGGTTTTATAGGATTTCTAAAACAAACCGTTTCATCTTGCAGCTGTTTTAGGGTTGTTTTTGGTGTCATTTGGCAATGTAGGCCAGGATAGATGATGATCGGAATTGATTGATGGTTGTTTGTTAGTCTTGTATACGCGGCCCGGTATTTGAGGTTGATAGGGAGTGAAGAAGACTAAATGAATACTGCCCACGTAGTGTTAGTTACCACACCGCGGATTTAAGACTTAATGTCACAAGATTTTAATGACTGCTATTTCACTTAGTTCTAATTCTTCCAGTACTCGTTTGACTTCTTATAATTGTTGTTGTTGTAAAGATCATTAATCAATCATATAGGAAACGCTACAAACAAAATCCATCATACCTAGCCTGGCCATGGGCCCCGCTACCCTCTTAGAATACTACACCAAAGCGGACAACAATTATTTTCTTTCGGGTTTTAACGCACTTTCCCCGCTTTGTTAGACCTACCAGTTTAAGTTAGTAGTGATTTGGATCATGGCTTCGCTGGCTTGATTTTAGTTGACAGAGCGTGTGTTTAGGCTGAACTCTATAATTTGCACTTCTGTTCTTTTATTAGCGTTGGACAACGAACTAATGAGGTCTCCCTCCGTATAATGTCAGTTTTATTTATTTCCTCTTGGAAAAAAACACATTGGGATAGTGTCGGGCAAACGAGGCGATGCGGTGTAATTTCTAGCTGCTTCTCCATTGATCAAGCACAACCTATACCTCAAAGAAACCACTTTAGACGTCATGACCAGAACATATTGACAAACTTGCATGCGCGAGGGCATTGTTCTTAGAACGCGCAGGGCAGCGTAGATGACTTTTAAAGTGTGCGTAAAAGAGAGTAACCATCGCTCGTTGTAGCGATATAGCTGTTTGTAAGACAGTTCATTAATTTCAGAATTGCTCGTGTTCTTTTTCATGTTATCGGGCTCATGGTTGGTAGCATATTACTAATGGAAAACAATATTCCTTTAGAAATAGAGACAGTTAGGCCGAATTCTACCAATCTGCAAACGCCTCTCTTTCTCTGCTGCGGTGAAATAATTAATTATACTAGCTTGCTCAAGCCCCGGTGCGCATCTCTGCTCTCTCATTGGAATGGTTGTGTAAATAGATATATAACACAAAGTTCTGTGGCAGAGTACTTTCTGTGTCCTATCATGTGTCGTCTGGACTGTTTTATAAAATCCGTTATGGCTTCGATATGCATCATCTAGTAGTTCTACGTTATTCTTATGACGAGCTCAGCTCAACGAAGGAAGAGCTAGCAATTGGTTTCCATAGCGACCTCCAAAGAGATAATAGGCAATGCCTAATACACCTCCCACCCATACACACACATACAGACAAGCACAGACACACACACACACACACACACACACTCACACACAGACATCCACAGACACACCCCGCACACACCCCAGAACGACACTTTAACGATTCTCAATATAGCCCGATCCATATGCCGTCATTTAAGGATAAACATATAAAATATTTTTTTATTTCTAAAGTTTTAATGTCTCCACCTAAAGCTCAGCTGAACTTAAAGACAATCAAATTAGTCGTATATAAATATTAAAACACCATATTTGCGCTTTCGAGATATTAATATTTTGTTGTCGAAAGTCATCAGTACACCGTTACAGATAACTTCAGTTCTGACATCATACAGAATGTGTGTTTGCAAATTCTGTGGAGTGTAGGGGATAATAGTTTATGTTTGTTAGATTACGATGTTCCTATCATATTTTTTTATGATATTGGTCACATACCGATAGTCTTGATCACCAGCAGCTGTTGAATCAGAGTCGTTAAACCATTATTTAACATCAGCTAATCTTGATTTTTATTTTTATCTTGAGAACATAAATCGAATAATAAGCAGATTCGTGTTGGTTATTCAATACGCTCTTCCCTAATGCCTCGTTGAGATGTGGTCTATGCGCATTTCAACTGTCTGTCGGAGCTATCTTTGTTATTTTGAATAAAGTGCTTTAAAATGGACTTGCTGCTCTCGGCTCGGTGGGTTCCTCTCTCTAAATGTTAGAAAATTGTGCCATCTACCCGCTATTCACAGAACTGTCACTTCCAGGACCTCCCGAGACCTTAAGCCAACTTGAACACAAAGGAAGACTTGGGGTGAGGGGTGGGAGGGTGAGATGCTTCGCTGTATATAGTCACAGCCCAGTCTGGGCTAAAATAGACATTAAACAAATAGCACGAAATATTCTCAACCTTATATATTGCGATATGGGCTACTTTGAAGTATTTTGTTCTCGAATAAGTACGTTTATATCTGATATGGCATTAAATCACTCAGCCTAGGCACAATTGCATAGCTATTACACACACACACACACACACACACACACACACACACACACATCAAACTTAGTCATTGTATAGCCAGTTATAAACGTTAGTCTATATTTTTGCGTACTTCGTGGCTGCATGTTTGAACTAACCAAAACGAGAAGACGTTAAGTTTCATCTCTTTAGACTCTGTTGATATTGCTAACATGTACGTCATTTACTCACCCATCCATTCATCCGTCCATCCATCCATCCATCCATCCATCCATCCATCCTCACTTGTTTATTTGTTTGCCTTATGTATTTGTTTATTTATCATTCTATTTTGCACTCTAACCTTTTAACACTTGTTTTTTTTTATTTCTAACAAAAATATTATACATTTTAAATATTTTATTTTGGTCAGATTTATGGTTTTCCTCCCGAATCCCGACGTTATGATGGTAAGACAGTAGCTGGACGGTACGCTAGTAACGTTTGGCAAGTGGAAGTACTGTTGGACTTTCTAGGCTGCCCCGTTGCACCCAACATGAAGAATATCCAACGTTTAGACTTTGGTGTGTCACATGCTTAACATTAGCTTCAGCCGTGAATATTTGTCATACGGTTTATTTTTAGACCGTTTATTCTATTTTAATAAGGCACTACGAGCCTGTTGGGCAGTGTTATACAAAAAGTTTTGTGGAACAATTTCCACAAGATCTGCTGCAGAAAAAAGCCACTCGTTTCAGATCAGATATTGATCTTCAGCCCAAATCTATACAGACGTGCTCATTAATTCTCATTGTTATTTACTTCGCTTTTGCTCTTCATACACGCTCGTCGGGGCCACTTTTCAGGTGCATCTTTTTCTGTCGTGAGTCTTCCTCATTTGTAGTGTAAATCATGGAAGAGATTTCTTCTCCTATAACTCATTCACTTGTTTTAGGCCTGTAGTTGGGATAACATGCAGTCATTCCGAACCACGCTTCATCGTGAAAAATACATCATTTTCGTTTTGTTGAATTATCTGTATACTTATTCCTAACTTAAATGCAAGCCATCTCTTCTCGATTCCCTTTCTATTTCCAGCAACAAAAGACGCCTATGTACAGAGCAATGGGAGAAGAAGGGGCTGGTCGACACCAAAATGGCAAAGTTCATCTCGAAAAAACTGCTCAGACTTCCAAAGGGGCACACAGTGCTTTGTAGTGGTAGAATAGAGGGAAAAGAAAAGACAACTGCAGTCGAGGTAGGGGTGTGAGAGTGTTTCAGTGTATGTATATTTGAGTGTTTTTAAAGATTTCTGTAAACTTCACCACAATATACAATACTGTATAAATACCACAATTTAAAAAGGCTACATTTTACATAGATTTTTTTT
>JAOXYF010000027.1:21810899-21824132 GCA_028565775.1 Sternarchorhynchus goeldii | reverse complement strand
GTGATATTAGAGAATAGTGCAGCAAGGGTAAATCACAGGATTTGATCACAGGATGACTGCAGTGAGCGGCTGGCGCGTATAGACAGTACAGTATACGTAAAATGATCTCAGCTAAAACCAGGCCTGTCCTATAGGCTGTATTCATGCTTTTAAGGTTACAAAGCGCTCTAGTCATAAGAGAACCATGACATGCGTCCTGTGGTTTGGCAAGGTTTGGACTTTTGTTGTTATAATTAAAAAGTATCAATGAGGGAATACTTGGTTACAATTTATAAATTCGTTTCAATTGTTTATTTATTTATATGTAGATTTTAAGTAATTTTTTATCTGATTTTATTAGACATTTGGTAAATTTACATTTATGGTATATTTACATTTATATAAATACATATTTTGCAAATAATACCTGGACAACAAGGTAGCACACACAAAAAAAGAGAACATTTTCAGCATTTTAATGTGGCATACTGAAGTACTAACTAGCCTACTGCTAATAGATATGTAAAAAAAATCTAGTACTACATGCTGTTACATTATTATTATTATTATTATTATTATTATTATTATTATTATTATTATTATTATTATTATTATTATTATTAATCGCTGTATTTATAGATCCATTCAGGTTTAACTATAGGACTTAAGCAATCCTATGAGTTGTTCATGGATGAATTACTTTAAAAGATTATTGTAAGCCTCTCCCCGCTCCTCACTACTGCAAACCAGGAGCAGTTCTTAGGAACAGTGTAAGGGCGTGGGCAATTACAGCCTGATTGCAAAAGTGCTGTTTACACACGTGTTAGAAAAAGTGGAAGCAATGCATTTTCCTGGGCTTAGGACCCTCACATGGCCAAAAGAGGGGGAACATGAGAAACATACCTGAAACAGGGGTAAATCGAACATTTTAAACTTGCAAATATTTTGTTACAAAGGTACTTGCTTTACATCAGTGATTAAATGATTGTTGTATAGTTGTATTTATTGGACAAACATCTACCTCTCTGACTGTTTCTCGCTCCATCTATCGCCCTATCACGCGCGCCTAAGAGACAGAGAAAGAGAGAGAGGGAGAGAGATAGAGTGAGAGAGGAATAGAGAGGGGGGGAGAAGGAGCAGGGTAGGCAAAGTGTCCTTAATTTTGAGAGACTGGACAATTTTTCGTATCAAGCGAGGACCGAAGCTAAAACTTGTCAGACACCATCCAGCTTAGACCAGGCACGTTTGCCCTCGGCTGCTGGCTGTGAGATTGTTCTTTATTCTCCATCGCTGTTCCTCAAAACTGGCTCCACCTTTAGTAGCGTTCGGTACACTGTTGAAACCCCTCGCGCTTAGCTATGTGATTTAGTAGCAATATCCGTCGCATCTTTGATGCATTTTCACGCCTGTGGTTGCTTCGGTTTAAAAGGAGTGCCAAGACAACAGTTGTGACATAATTTGATCTGTTTTAATGTGATATCAACAGAAATAATTAACAAACGCTTTTGGTATGAAATATAGCATTATAGTAACATTATTATATGTATTCTGTTACTTTTTTGTTATTAAAACGATGAAACGCACATGGATCTCTGACTATAGTTTGAGCTTTAAGGATACAGTGAAATGGCTGAAATGACTGAAAATATAAAAATACCATCACCATCAGCAGTCATATAAACACAAATACTACTTAATAATAATAATAATAATAATAATAATAATAAGCATAAATCATCGTCATCATCATCATCACCATTATCGTCGTCGTAATCATCACTAGCACTTTTTTTTCATCCTCTCCGATCATTTCTGAGTCCATTTTGAATCAGACAAACCACTAAATAACGTGATCTCGAAGCTCGAGGTTGTCTATACGGAGAAGCTACTCTGGTGAGAGTCAGAGTAGGTGCGCGCACAAGTTCATCTGAAAACGGTGCGCTCTAACGGCACGCTTTAAAAGGCGCACTAGACAGACACCCTCACCCTTTGCTTTTATGAGGGCGAGGGACACCGCTGTCAGTTGTGAAGAACCACGCTTTTTCTTATCGTGGATCATTAGCGGCCTCCTCCATCCCCACGTCTCATGTACTGAACAGTATGGCAAGCATGCATGAGATACCCGCTAGGGACGTTAAGGCTGTTCTCAAGGTTAGAACGAAGGTAGAGAAATATTTTTTTTACATGGTATGAGGCCTTCTTCACGTTTTAAATGTCCATTGCTTGATATCTGACGGATGTTCTCTGGCACTTTGAAAAAAAATAAATAACAGTAAAAACAGGAATGACAAAACAGATTTTTTGGTCAAGTATTTACATGTTTTAAAAGTCACTGATCGTTGTGGAAAAACAGAATAATTTGAATATGATAATACAGGCGTGCCACGTGCTTGGTTCAACAGAAATACTGATACTATTCTCCACGACTCAGTTCACACACCAGTGTACAAAGCCTGCCGTTCTCTTTATTGAAGCGAGATGGCGCTATTTTGTACTGCAGTCAAAGAGAACCTTTGGTGAACCCGACCTCCAGTTGCATTTATGTAGGTTTCGGTTACAAACAATAATTTTAACAATAAGGCACACACATGAGCGAATGTGATGTGACGTTAGTGAACATGTGTTGTACATCTGCCTTTAACGTATGTGCTGCGGCTTTAGATAAAGACTGTGCATGAAATGAGTATTCGGCTAAAGGAGTACTCAAGTGTCTAAATGTAGTTACTGATTAAAAATGATTAATTATTACATTTTTAATATCAATGTAAATGTTTTAATACGCAGGTACAACTTTGAATATATTGCTATAATAATAATAACGCTAATAATAATTATTGTTGTTATTATTAATTATAATAATGTTGTTATTGTTTTGTTATCGTTCTAATGGTGTACGGATGTAACAGATTTGAATTCGTTATATTTTTATTTTATGCAAAGTGAACAGGTAAAATTTCACCCTTAATATTAAAGAATCAAGGGGTTGTATTTAAAATAGGAGCACAGAGTTTCGATTAACAGCAACAACTCCATCAATAATAATAATAATAATAATAATAATAATAATAATAATAATAACAATAATAATAATAATAATACTTTTTTTCTTCTGGTGGCTATTATTCTCGTTATTATTTATTTGTGTATCTATATTTTAAACATTGCAGACAACTTGCGCTTATTTATGTTTAATGATAGTTGTTATCTATTTGTGTTATAATAATTTCATAATTATTCTGAAAATAAACAAAGCTTTGAATTTGTTTATTTATTTAACTTGAATAAATACTTTATCCTCTAACGGGTCAACAAGAAATTTAGCTTGATTATTATTTTGATTATGACAATACTGATTCTGATGATGATGATGATGATGGTGATGATGATGATGATGGTGATGATCACGACGACGACGACGAGGACGACGACGATGATGATGATGATGATATGGACTTACTTTGATGCAATTTAGCATTTTAGCTATGTATAAACAACCATGAATCAATTCCCAGTTCTCCACCCTACGAGGTAAACACTGACCGTTTCATTAGGTGGACCTGTTTACAAGGGGAAGTTAACCATCTTTTGAAAAAATTAGCTTTCATTTCTTGTTATATGAAACGTTAATTCTCCCTTAAAGCTTATGTGAACCGCCTCCTCAGCTTGTTTTGACTTATAACCTTTATCCTTTTTTAAACTTATCGTCTTCCTATTTAACGTTTGTATATCGTTTACTGTCGGCTGGAGATACTGAACCACTGCTGAGGGGAGCCATCAGTTACGGTTTGATGAACAGTGACGGTATATGAGCACGCCATTTACATACAACATTTCAAATTATTATTTAATTACTTTTTTCTACGTATGTCTTCAAAATATACAAACCTATTTAGACTATACTTACATTTTTATTCAACTACCTGTTTGTCTTTCTGTCTATTTAATTTACAAGCTATCCGTCCTGAACAAAAAATGTGTTTTTCTAGTATTCTGTTGTCTTCTTGTTTCTTGCCTACAATTAAATATCATGCTGGATATTTATTGGTTTTACTAAAACTACACGCATTTAACCTGCTCGTTTTTTGGGGCAAAGGAGGAGTAAAACGTTCTAAAATTCTAAATTTGGCATTTTAGAATGGAAGCTAATTAAACTTTGCTAAATATTTCTTAAAAGGCAAATGATCTCACTACTGATTACATTAACAAAATTTAAAAGCAGCTACAAAATGTCCACATGTGCTGAAAACGGCTGCCCGGACAAAGCCGCTTCAGCGGTAATAATTCGGAGTTTCTCTTCTCCTCCTCTAATGTCCGACTGATAACAGAACTGTGCCTCTGATTGTCGGTGTTAGTCGCGAGTGAGAGAACATAACAGTTGTCAAATGGAGAGTTTACGTTTTATTTTCAGGCTGTTTCTATAACTAGCCCGTTTTCTCTTTCTCCCTTTTGGAACATCATGAACTGATGTAAAAGCGGTTGAACTTTTGTTTGGTTACCACTCTTTTAAAACAAACTGAGCATCAGAGATAGATAAAGAGTGATTAAGAGAGAATACGGAGTGATATTTTGGAAATAAATCGAATATCGTGTTATTTAGTTATCAGGCGTGCAGTATTATGCACGAAGATCTTAATGTCATTAACACAAAGGTGGACCGGGTTGCCAGTGTGAGCAGGGGACCTTAAATCCGGTCTTCATAGGGTCTCTGTAGAATGGTAGACTGAGTGCGTATCCTCTAATCACGTTCCCTCACGTCTTGGTTAGTCCTCTGAACTTTACAACTATATGTAAACAAGTTGTCAGTTTGGAAATAATCTTCTTTCCTTTTTATTAGAATGAAAATTCAATCTCCCAAGCTTAGATTAGGCAGATGAGATTTTTTTTTTTCATTAGTTGTCATTGGTTGGGCCGGACTTCGGTGGACAATAATGTGGCAATTGTGGATGCTTTGTGACCCATAAAATTTGAGGGTGACTATTCTGGCTTTGGTATGTAATTATGCAAAACACTTTGTATAAAGACTTGCCATCTGATCTAATGATAGAGCCTGCACTCTCGTTTCAAAAGAAGGAGGGTGTGCCACAACATATACACGCTCGACGTGGGAGGGGACCAGCTACATTCTAATACATTTCAAGGAATATTGTAAATAAACATTTTTTTATGCGAGCTTTTGTGTAAGTTTTTATGCATCTGTGTGATTGTGCAAATTTTGATCTATGCAGGTGAAAATGAAGGTGAAAAGGGAACGGACGCCAGGCAGCCAGGACTCTAAAGCCTTGAACTTTTAAATCAGGTCGGTCTTTTAAATCAGGACCGTAGACTGCGTATGCCAAGGATATTTGCCAACAACCTTTGGTATATGTGAGACATGAAAATAAGGTTATTTAACTTTTTAAGCAACATTTAATAACACAGTAACTGGACAGAATGGAAAAAAGGACAAGGAATAAGTCAGGACAGCAACACTGATTGGCAGATGAATATACTCCAGGCCATCCTATTCAGAAGATGCAACCTACCAGATAGCAAATCCAACGCTGCAACTCCTTGTCACCAAAGCACTAATCGTTTGGAACTGTCATTTCTTTCTCTCTCTCTCTCTCTCTCTCTCTCTCTCTCTCTCTCTCTCTCTTTCTCTCTCTCTCTCTTTCTCTCTCACTTGCTCTCTTTTCTTTTTTTAATGGATGACACGAAAAGAGGGTGTGTCGATTTAAACCCACGGACGGTGGTACGGTGAAAACGTGAAACCGTGCGTGGAGGCCTGGATTTGGTGGGACCCTGTGTTATTATTATTATTATATTTTTTTGCCATGTTCACTGTAGGGTATTTTGTGTGTATGCACATAATAAACACTTGTGCTGACCGACAGAGGTGTGAATCTGAGAGCTTTTCTACCAAATGAAGTGCAGGCAGAGAGAGAAATAAAAAGATGTGCAGCTGTCAGGGGTCAGGCGAGCTGAGATTGCTTCCAGAGATCTTTTGAAAAAATCACACGTTTGAAGGCTTAGTGCTGCTGCCTTCGCATTTCAAGTTCAGATCAGTGAACTAAGAAAGGAGAGGGAGGGAGAGAAACAGAGCGCGCGCGCGCGAGAGAGAGAGAGAGAGAGAGAGAGAGAGAGAGAGAGAGCGAGAGAGAGGGAGGGAGTGAGAGAGAGAATTCATAATGTAAGAACAGGGCTGAGAGATTTTGGAAGGCACAAGACAAGCCGCCTTCTTGTCCACAGAGATATAAAGGCGTTGTAGAACAGGATAACTTTATTTGTTTGTTTGTTTGTTTGTTTGTTTATTTAGTCATTTTATTACGTCCTAGTTTATAGATTACACAGTTAATGGAACCATGTCTCTAATTATGTTTTATGTCGTTAAATTGTGTGGGTGTTTGAAGAGTGTGAAAAAAACTCAAAATAAGCTCCGAATATGGTCTAATTAGGTCTACCTGACGGAAGTACTTGTGGTGACACAACAAACTGGACAATCTGTAGTCTGTCTAGTGAATTCTTTGTAATAGTTTAGTCCAGCGGTTTGTACAACATTGTCTGTGTTTTATGATGTGATACACACTTGACACTATTGTTAATATATTGCGTATACCCAGTGTCAATAACTTAAATAACTTGTTATTGGGACAAAGTCGGATATTTTGTGGAAAAGAGAAAAGCTGATAAAAATGAAGACCATAGGCTAAGCTTATATTTAGTATATTTGGCACATTAAGTTGCCATCTACAGTATAGAATCGAAAGAATCGGGGAGTGAGATTAAGAGACCCAATGAAACAAATTAAAATCCCTCGGTTTGATTTATGACCCGCTGTTGGCGCTGACATTGCCATTACGGTTTCGCTACATTTATTTGTGTTATCTGTGGAACAAAAATACCGGCGCCCAAATACAAGTAAATGGATTGTGCCACCCTTATGTTCAGATACTGGTCTGGCCTGAATCACATGCAAAGACATGTAATCAAAGCACGAATCACGTGCGTAGACCTGTAATCATTACTCACACTAAGTTGAACCCTGCTTCATAATCACTTGAAAGTAGGTTCAAAAGCTCACGTCGTTTGGCTTTTTTTTTTTTTTTACTTTTTTATATAATGAATTAGGCTTCTGCCTAAGGGTGGTGGCAGAATAGGTTATATATATAGTCGAATGCGTTTCTGCTGGCAAAATAATATGATATAATAAGAAAGGAGGTTTAATAAATGAACTTGGGTTACTAAAGTCTTTAATAAAACACGCACAGTATGCATAGGGTCATTTCAGAGCCATATAACTAGACCTAATTTTTATTATTATTATTATTATTATTATTATTATTATTATTATTATTATTATTATTGTTGTCATTATTATTCTGTTATCAGCGGGCATGGGCGCTCCAGTGAAACGTCAATGTCCTGGTTAGATATTAAGGAAATTATGCGGATTAGTTATTCAAGACACTATATTACTTGGAGCGAGACACTAAACATCCTGAACTGCAGGTGAATTGTTGTATATTGCTCTTCCAGCTTTTGGAAATGAGCAAACTGATTTGACTTCCTTTGGGATTCTGATAACATATATTCCAGCTACTTCCATCTAGTGCCACAGTCTGAAAACTTTTTATTTATTTGTGGTGGGTGGGGGGGAGGTAGGGTCATTTTAGATTTTTATAGCCAATTAGATTCTATCAGAACTTTACTTTGCAAACCGTTTGGTAACGAAGAACACAACGTGACACCTGTAGATGGACAGAATAATTCATATATGGGTAAATGAAAAGATAAAAAAAACTACAGCAAATGTAAACTACTGCATTTTACTTTTATTTTGGAACGTTGTCTGCGCGACTGCAACGTAGGCTACTTTCATTCATTATCACTGGAGATACATTTTGACAGACCGGGTCACAGTCATACAAAAATCGTACAAAACATCAGACACGAAGGGGGAGACACCAAACAAACAAGCCAACTAAACAATCTGTGAAGAAGTCGGCTAAAATTTTCATAACCCCACTTTCATTCTCTAACCATAATCGTTCGGAACTTTTCATACGAAAACGGTATGAAATGCCGTAAAAATTTACGGCGCTACGTTTTATCCCCTTTCCTCGATGCCTCTTTGACACCCTCCCCACATATGGCTTTTGCACGATATGCTACCAGCTTTGCTCCTGAGGCGGGGGCACTGGATGACAAGTCTATTAAGGGGATGACAGGCGTAGAAGCCCATTTACACCGCAGGTCTCCTGGCCAGACCTATCCCGACACACGTGAAGATGGAGACGCAGACCCTGACCCCTGTCACAGCTCCTATGTGCGACTTACTTTTGATATTTTGATAACATCAGAAAGGCTTTTGCAGCTCCCTCAGCATGTCGACATCTTTTGTGTGCGTAGTGAATAGTTGGCGATGTTCTCTTTTCTTGAAGACGTCGACCAAATAAACCTTAACATAGGCCCTATATCAAACCTCTGAATGTGTAGAAATTGACACTTCATAATATTATAGGCACCCACGATATTAATATTAATTCCATAATTTTTCCAGTGCTACCGCCAAACATACACTCTTAATACATATCCGTTACGTCATTGACAGCCACCATTATTTCACGTTTTGCATGTTTTGGTGCTTTCCCGCGGTTTGTTGACGTTACTGAACATCGAAATTCCCTTTATATTTATAATCATTAGTGCCTTTGGATGTCCACAAACAACGTCTCTCTAATGGATACCTGTCAGGAAGACATGGCTAGGAGTAGAAGATATTTTTCAACGCAACAAAAGAACTCTTTCCCACCTTTACTTCAAAGACAAGTCAGTGTAACAGCAATTACATGCTTTTATTAACAATTTGGCGAATATCGGAGGCCTCCTTAGTTGTGAAGGTGCCAAGAATGGAATGAAACATGATGAAGTGACAAAGTCATTTATATTTACATGAAGAGGACAACTAGAGGATACCCTTTTCTCATTTAAACATGTTAACTATGAAAGACTTTAACAACAAAAACATTTTAACAATGAAAGAGGCAACTGAGACTCTGGCAGCAAATTTATGACATCATGATTAGATTGTGAGGAGATTGAAATGTTTCCTGTTGGACTGAAGTTTCTAATCATGAAAAATGAAGCTCTCATGAAGCCCTCAAAGTTCAACCATCCATTGTCAACGAATTTCTGTGTGTTATTGTGCTTCCTTTACAGCTATTTGGCTCTGCTCTTTGGCAATAGATAACTAGGACACAGCTTCCAGGTTTTTGGTAAATAATCCATAATAAATTCAAGAAAACGCTATGATCTTCATAAATGTATATAGCATGTAGACTCTTTTTCATAAAGATGCTGAGATGTGTGTGTGTGTGTATGTGTGTGTGTGTGTGTGTGTGTGTATAAATTTTGTACCTGGAGGCCTAGAACAAGACCCCATCCACCATCTCCTCTGCTTTTTGTATGTTTTGTTCAAATAGCCGAAACACAGGGACCCCTAGCAGCCACTGCTCACTGCGCAGCTCTGATCTGTGCCATGACAGAGCACTTGAACAATATTAGTCTGTTGAACATGCTGGCCAAGCTGCCACTTTCAATTTGCCCATGACCTCTCGGCCAAAAAAAACACAGGGGGAAAAAGTGGGAGAGCGCAGGAGGGAGAGCTGGTATTATTGGTCTGACAGCTTCACTCATCTGGAAGTAATGCAAAATGCAATTCATATTTCTACTTTGTGACCTTGCACTGGACGAACTGTGATATGTACAGGCTGGCCAGCCAGTCAAAGCGAGCAGGGAGCAGACTGTTCCATAGGTGGAATTTGTCAGAAATGCCGTGTTCCTGTCATTAAGGTTTTATGAGGCAGAAGTCATGGTTTACTGGTGGGAGGACAGCTCACTGATGCCTTGAGCAGTCAGCAAACAGGTCAACACTGTCACTGTCAAGGCAAAGCAAGGAGGTGACAAACTGTCTGGTAAACGCCAAGGAGACGTGGCAATTTTAAATGTTTGATGTTATCCAGCAGGAAGGAGAATATTTGTAGACTGTAAACATGAACAGGTGTGTGTGTGTGTAGTGATACATTTTCACTGTGCAGGTGTATTTATGTATTTGTTTCTTTTTCTTTGAAGTCAGCATGCACGTGTTGATATAAAACTCTTTCAGTGTGAACCTACTGCATCTATTTTTAAGTCAATTGTGTATATGTTTGATTTTATTTCCATCTTGTTTTCACCCATTCTGGTTCATTCCTGACTAAATGCATAACGCAAAAACAGGAGATAAACATCCAGCGCAGACGGGTATATCTCCATGTGTCTGAATACTTTTCTGCCTGTTCCTATGCCTCTTGCACAGTGGCTAAGTTTACTAGCGCTTTTCATTTAAATTATACATAAGTTATACCCCTTAACTACACATCAAGCTGAGCAGAACATGCTTCAAATAGTCTATTCCTACGGACAATGTTAAGAGTCTGAAAAAGATCTCAGTCGGACTAACTACGCCAATCCTATCCTATTTAATATTAATATATTATAATAGATCTCAATTATAATATTATAATAGATCTCAATTTGACTAACTACGCACAAAGGTTTAATATTGTAGCCAATCCTGTACTGAGGATTCCTGTACAGACAACATATACATCGTCTAGTCTAGTGATATATTATTTTGTTACTATTAAGTTATAAAGTCATCAACCATGCAATAAGCACATTGACTCAAGTGTTTGAATTGATGTCCAGACGTACCGTAGCATCAGGGTATAGACTATTCCATAAACATTGGTAGTAACTGGTAAACTGGTAGTGAGTTGTTGTTGTTTTTTGGGGGTTTTTTTCTCCTTCTTTGTAATCCACAGTCCTTGTTCCCTGCCTGCCCTTATAATCCCCTGGCATGTGTTGGTGACATCACACGGTTACTGGCTCCAAGTTTCTGTCCCCCTGCAAGTGTCATTAACTCAGTGAACAAATGAAAAACGACTGGGAGACTTGCTGGCTCCCACCATTGACCTTAGGCATTATTAGAATGACCTCTCTTTGGCTTTGACCAAAAAACCTTTTTGATATCATTGCTGGAAGTACACACTAGGAATGATGGTCTGGATACTGATGGGGGGGAAGGAGGTATTACACAGGGGAGGAGAGGCACGCTGAGCAAGTGGTGCTATGTAAATGTATATCTTTCTTCCATTGCTACAGTATAAATACTTAATTAGGGGACACGAGCTGAACTGCCGTGCTTGCTTGCTTCTTGACCCTCTTTAACAACAATGGGCAATATTTTGGTTTTACATTGCGAAAGGTTTAAAGGAAACTGTATCCTAGCACAGAGCACTCGATGTCGATTCGGGAATTGTGTCACGGTCAGCGGTGTGATAGTATCTATGTAGTGGAGAGAGAGGAGCAGTCAGGTGTGGCGGTGGGAGGGCTGAGTGCACGGGATACTGTGTCCCGCTTTGAACCGGACGAGGAAGCACGGTTGGCTTGGAATGGCAGTGCATGGAAAGGCATGCACGTGACAGAGCAGGAGTTTTCCGAACGCCGAAGCTCGTTCGTCTGTGTGTGGCACGGGTCCAGGAGAAATCGCTGCAGGTCACCGGCGGTGGGTGGGATGCCTTCCTACACAGCAGCTCAGACGCAGCTGTTTCTTAGAGAGGGAGGGAGCGAGAGAGGGGGATAGAGAGAGAGAGAGAGAGAGAGAGAGAGAGCAGAGGAGCAGAGAAAGAGAGAGCAACAAAGGGAGAGAGAGTGACAGGCAGGAGAGGGAGGGAGAGAGAGAGAGAGAGAGAGAGAGAGAGAGAGAGAGAGAGAGAACGCTTCAGATAATGACTGCCAGTATATTCTTCACTAGGTCATTGTTGTGCTGTTGACTTCCATTTTCTTTTTGAAAATGAAACAGAAGAAACAACAAACATCAGCATGACTTTTTTTTACATCAAAAATTCTGTGCACTGAAAGAAATGTCACGTCTAATCTGTTTTAATAAAATCATTGGGTTATCTGTGCACTCCCATGTGTGAATAAATAATTCAATATATTATCCTGATTTTCTTTACACAGAAGTCTGGCAATAATGTCATAATGACCTAATTGATACAATATGCCTAACAGTTTATCAAATGTTATCATTGTGTGTGTGTGTGTGTATGTGTGTGTGTGTGTAAGAGACAAAAAGAGAAAGGTGGTGGTGGGGGTGTAGTCAGAAGATCTTCTCATTCTGAAATCAGTGGGAGGAAACCTGCAGGGGGTCCAACAGTAATGATGACATTGTTTCTTCCTTAAGTGTCGGGGATATATTTCACTCAGCGGAGTCCAGAGTCTTTCGAGGATTTGCAGGGAGGAGTTACAGCTCTCCAAATCTCTGCAGGACGGGGGCACAATATGTCAAGAGGAAGAAAAACCATAAAACAGAAACAGGCTCACATATCCAAGGCTGAATACACAGGCTCCATCACATGTAACACTGCAGTGTAGCTGACCACACCCCCAGATATAGAAAGAGCACATATGTGGAAGCATCTGGAAAGAAGGTAACATCTAAACACATATATGTTGTGGAATGAAGAGCAATAGTACAGTAGAGTCCAGTTGAGAGAGGATGATAATCGGAAAGAGAGAGAGAGAGAGAGAGTCAACCAGATACAGGAGGTTGTCTTTGGTACCCTCTTCTGTCATTTGGAAATAAATCTGATGCCCTTTGGACTTTAACTCTGTATAAAAAGGGCATTTTATTACAGGTTATGACGGCTGGGACGAGAGACAGCACGGAAAATGACAAGTGGAATGGGAGTGCACTGGATGTTTAGAAGGGAGACCAGAGAGGACAAGAGATTACTGCAAATGATAGCTACAAGCGTGGGATTCTTTGATGTAATCAGCTCCCTAAGTCCAAGGGCTTTCCATCATTGCAATCTCGTTCCATAGCTTGGGAAAGGCTGCGTCTCCCATAGATCCCATTTAGGAGCTCAATTGTATAACCTCCACAGTACTCCTCATGCTTCTATTGATCAGAATTGAGATAGCCCTGTGGAATATCTTATGTCTCTTACAGGAAGGTATTTTGAGATACCTAGAAGTTGCAGACTGAAGTTGCTCAACTGAACTGTTGGGACACAAACAAAACTCTGGATTTCTTTTTTCCTTCTTGTTCTAAGTTACTTCATACACTATATGTAATTACAAACACACACACACACACACACACACACACACACAGATAGATAGATAGATAGATAGATAGATAGATAGATAGATAGATAGATAGATAGA
>JAOXYF010000027.1:21789844-21801109 GCA_028565775.1 Sternarchorhynchus goeldii | reverse complement strand
ATCCTTCTTTGAGTCTTTTCAGGGGTCATATTTGAGTTGAGCGAGGGCTGTGGGCCCTAATGCAAAAGCTGCTGGATGAGAAATGATGCACCTGTGTGTCGTCTAAAGATAGACTAGCTGAAGCGGGCAGGGGAGCAGACTCCAGAGGACCCATCCGTCTCAATCGAAGGCTGCAGCTGACACCTTACAAAGAGGTACAATTAATAAGGACATTATCCGCCGGTAGACAACAATGGAGGCCCTGCCGCACAGACACTAACCCCTGGAGGTCTGGAGAGTAAGGGGAGGGAGACACAGGGCCTGCAGGCCTTCAGAACAAGGCTCATTAGGAGCAATTTCTCCCCAACATGAAATACTATCCCATAATAGAGCCGTCTTTTCAAACCATTATCAGCTCCTCTGTTTGGATTGGGTCATTTTCAAGGATCAATCTTGCATTTGTCAGTGCCTGTTGAAACATGTTTTTAAGGTTGGAGGGGGAAAAATTCCTTAGATGAAAGGTTTTTCATCTGTTTTTTTCACAATCCACATCATAAAATGTGTCCTTGGGTCCCATTTGGATTAGAGCTTTATTAATGCAGTATATTAAAAATTTTAGTGTGTGTAGGCTAGAATTTACCATGTGATGCTCTGCAAATCTATTCATTTTTGGACAAGCGTTATTCAGGATAAGATAAGAATGTAGAGTAGTGTAGAGTAAACGTGTAAGAGTTACATTTTCCTTTCTTTTTTATTTGCTTGTAAAAATATTTCTGTTACGTTTAAAGACCTATGTTATCACTGAGCATACAATTATTCTGATATCTGCTTTAATTAATATTTTTACTCAACCTTATCTATTATGGCCTTATCGTGCTAATTTCTCCAGCGTCCATGGAAAACAGAAAATGAGTGAGAGTGGCTTGATGATAGAGCTCAGTGAAAGTGCCGGATTTGTGCAGGATGAGAGTAACGCGGCGGTTCAGAAGGGCAGGGGTCGGAGGACACCACCTCACTGGCATTTCCAGTGATCGTGGTGGGGGGGGGGGGGGGGAGAGGACCGTAGCTGGTCACTTGACTGGAGACGAATGCTGAATTGCATGGGTCAGAGGTCATAGCTAGGTTACATCGACAGAGAAGGTCACTCAGCTGGAAAAGAAAAACAAGAAGAATGGAAGACGTCCATGTGGAGCCTGGCTGGAAGCAGTTCACATGCAGATCTTCGCTGAAGCATAGAAATACTGCTTAGATCTACAGATTAGTTTAATAGATACAAAAGATACAACCCTGTGAGAGGTTACTTTTTTTCAATGCTTCAAAAGTAAACATTTCAAAAAACTTTTTTTTTTCCAGCAGTAATGCCAGAGACTTATTTTATTTAACATTTTCTTGTTTCTTTTAATTTAAATGCTTCTTTTGCCATTGGAAATCAATACCATATCACCACTGAGTGCTCATAATGAGCTAGGGAAGTATGTTTCAGATGAACTGAAGCCTAATCTGTTCTTAACTCCTTGCTACATATTTAGAAAGTTCCACCCTTATTACCCGTTCTGTTTCACGCTGGTTCAATGAGGACGGGATGAGCTTAGCTATGGATTAAAACAGCAATCAATGCATAGACCTGGATCCCTTAGCTGGGGGAAATAAACTGGAGATGTAGTCAGATTCATGTCAACTCACTGCTGAGGTCTGCTGAAAACCTCACCCAGTTCATTTTTCATTTTAAACCCATCTTCTGCTCCATCATTCTCACCGGAAGAGTTCTGATTAATATGTTCAGTAAAAGTAAATAAATACTCATATATAAATATATTTTACAAATAAAAAAGTTTGTATTGAATGAAAGGAGTCTTTGCTAAAGACACTCAATAACTTATCAAACATTTGTAAAGAGAGCTGGTAAAACAATAGATAATTATGTCTATTGTCAACAATATATCAAATTAAGGGAGATAAGCCAATCCCCATCAGTAGGGTTGTTGTCAAATGGTGTTCTTTCATAAAATATGATTAGTCTTAGAAAAGTGAGAGAAAAGTTGTTGGTTTTTTTGTTTGTTTGTTTGTTTTGCAAGAAACACTTTCAGAGTTAATATAGCAATAGATACAATGTCTAAGAACCTTCCCTTTCCAAAGTATCTCAAAGCAGAAGGCCGATCTTACCTGCTATGTATGTGAGTATGTTTAGATAGATAGATAGATAGATAGATAGATAGATAGATAGATAGATAGATAGATAGATAGATAGATAGATAGATAGCCTGTTTGAACAACAAAAAAAGTAAAATATCTGCTACACTAAGAGACAAAAACAGATCTGGGTCTAATTTATCTCTTTACACATTTAACACAAAATCGCAACAATTTCCTCCAATAAAATACCACATTACAGCGCGAGTGCAAAGGCCAGGAAGGCGGAGCCCATTCCTCTCAGGGTTAATTTACACTATTGTTTCCCTGGTCTCGTTCTGCCAGTACTCTTCAGTATTGGGCTAGAACTGTGATTAACAGCCATTTACAGTATGATTATACAAAACAACAGAGAAAACCGCTGTCATGTTTTAAAAAGAACAAGGCCAGAGGAGTAATATGGAGCACTAAACTTTGGCCTGGAGGCTGACACTTAAGAATGAGATAAAATTTACCCTGAGCTAAATCTACAGTGTACGGTGTCACACGGGTCAGGGAGTATCATGTTCAGAAACATATGTTTTTCATGGTATACAGACATTTTTTACCCAGGAGAACAAAGTAATGAGGGAATTAAGAGCATGAGGCAAACATTCGTGCCATGATGTTCTATCAGATGATTTATACAGAGGCGAGAATGAGAATGAGACACTGTAATGCCAAGAACATACGAACATTGAAACCTGGAAATCAGACTGTAGTTGTATCTGAAACAAGGAGCATCCAAAGTCATAAAGTCCATTATTTAGTGTCTCTATGGGATATTTAATGAACGAAAAGGTGGGTAAAGTAGTTGAAATTATGCACAAAAAAACATAGTGTTACTTAATTAGATATTGACAAAAGTAAAGGAATATCCCACAACAAACAACAACAACTAAATTAAACTAAAGTATGAGATCATGAATCCTCCTGTGTTGCTTATAAAACTACAAAGTAGCTTTAAAAGAAATCCAACAGAACTGGAATTGAAGTTTATTATGTGCTATTTTTATTTCCCACCCCCCAAAAAAATAATGAAAAATGTAAATAATGAGCAAGAATGATCAGCTCCAAAGCTGAGACCAGGTTCCCAATAGAGCGTTAGAACAGTAGAATTAAGCTCAACGAGGTATTAGTAAGTAAATGTGAATATCTGAAGCTGAATAAAACAGATTTTTCCTTATAAGTGCAGCTTATGTGTCTTTAGTATAATTAAAAATAGTAAGGCCTGAAAAATAGTTGTGTGAAAATTTGAAAATGCTTTCGTACATTAAAGCAGTTACTTAAGCTAGTTAGTAGTTACTAGCCATTCATGATCAGTCAATGCAAACATGGAATGTCCATATTAAAAACATGGACCTAGAATCCAGAAATAAAAGACGCAATTAAAAAAAAAAACCTCGCAGTTTCGTATTAGGACATTTAGATTACTGTGATCTGCCCTACAGATCTTCAGTATCTTGTTTGTATGTGACCTAGGCCAGCACAAGAATGATCTTTGTATCTGTCAATGCCAGTAATCCCATGCAAGTCACGGGTGTGGGCGACTGACTGCGTGCGCTAAAGAGAGCTCATCCTTCTGCAGCCTCTTATCTTCAGTGGGCTCTTTAAAATGGAAGGTCTTTTGTGGAGGCTAGGTCAATATCCCGAGGGCTGGCACAGTGGAGACGACTATTGATCTTTCCCTATCTGTTTCAAGCGCTCGACGTCCACTCATATGGTGCGTGCCATGATTCCTGCCCTTACTTCTATCAAAGGGCCCTTCTGCCAGACTACAAAGGTGGCCGTGGCTTTTCAGCCAACATGGGGTGATTGTGAAGTTGTTTGGTGTCATAACAACGTAACTGATCACACCGAAGGCATTTAGAACCTTGTGGCAAAATTGACACACATATTGTCAGGAAACCCCTGTCGATCAGAAAGAGAACAGATGAGTTTTGTGTGAGGTCTTTATCAGAGTGGGGGAAAAAAATAACAAATCAGGTTAATTGGTGATCAACCAAGTGTCTCTGCTTCTAATGAGGCCTCGGTTGCCCACGGCAGGACCTAGTTCTGGATAAGGGACTTTTCCTTTCCTACTCTCACTCCTTTGATCATGTTTGCTGTTTCCACTGCTGGGATTCTCATTGTTGTTTTTAATTACTCAGCTGCCAAATGGCACAGATGAAAGATAGGTGTCTTTAATTAATAACATTTACATACATTAGCATCACTAACAAGTCTCATTAGTGGCTTGTGGCTTTTGTTTTGATGAAAGTCTCAAGTCATTCCGTTTTTTCCCCTAAAAGCACTAACTATACGGAAAAGTGTTCGAAAAAAGGGGGCAGAAATTCTTGATAGACTCCATATTTTCTGGTAATCAAATTTCACTGTAATTAAATAAACTGCGCATCCCAGTGATTAAGGTCAACCTGTGGAGATATGACGATCGCTTTATTGCAGTATAATAGTACTCACTAACTCAATTCAATTAGTCATTTCAGAAGAATACTTTGAGCTAGTGAGCATGCGGCTCCTGGTTGGCCTCAAAGGATTGATCAAAGTCTTGCGGCTTGCCGTTTGGTTGCGTGTAATGAGGGTCAGGACAATGTGCTTTATCTGGAGCAAGAATACTGGCGAGTCTTAAATGGAGTCACTGTTCTGGTCTTTTGATGGTGGTCAGCACGATAATGACGAGGGAACATTTGCTCACATTTCAATCAATACCTCTTCCACACAAATGAAAGAAAAGGGAGAGTTCTCTTTCAGGAAGACCTGTCACCATGACGATGATGGAAAACCCTACAGGTCTGGCCTCAGTGCAGGCCAAGTCAGGCCTGAAATACTCCAACATCAAGACCACCACACATATTGCGGCACGGCAAATGAGGCGCGCTCTGTAGAAACGACACCACCTTGGGTGGAGTAAGACAGATTTGCTAACAATCCAGCATGCCATCTCTTGCTTGCTCTGTCTGCTGATGAAGGCACATCATGAGATTTTTTTTTTTTTGAACATCAGCTGCATCCGCCGCACATTTGAATGTTTACACGAGCACAGATTTGTAATAACGTTGGTCGGTGAAGGCTGATGTCTCTTCTGCCGTAGAAAGGTGATCCTTGCAATGACTTTCGATGACTGCACCCCTCAGTTGGATGGTTCAATAATGCATTCCTTTTACGTGACGCCAGTAACAAGAGCTTCATGATTAGTTTGACAGAAAATGACTCCCTAATCAGGGAAATGTATTCTGTTTTGGGTGGCTAAATGAGGGTGTTTACACTCATCCCAGTGCAGGTCAGGGAGACTCTACACTTTGCTGCTTTGAGACAGAGCACTATAATCTGTGCCAAAGAGACAGGCTGTCATTACTAGCAAGTGTAGTAATAGACTGACATGGATGCCATGGTGAACAATTGGTTTTCCGGCATCAATCATGTGGGCTGGAGGCTGAGCTAAATGATGAAGCAGAAGAGGGATTTGGTGCATATGTATGTGTGTGTGTGTGTGTGTGTGTGTGTGTGTGTGTGTGTGTGTGTGTGTGTGTGTGATTATTTGATGGGACAGCATTAAGCATAAAAATATCAGAATTTGTGTGTGTGTGTGTGTGTGTGTGTGTGTGTATGCATGTGTGTGTGAGTATTTGATGGGACAGCATTAAGCATAACAATATCAGGATTTCTCTGTATGTATGTGTGTTTGTTTGTCGGGGTTATGGAGTCTGAAGAGCTGCATAAGCTATCTTGTCTCTGTGGAGTTTCTCTAAGAGAGAGTTCTAAATGAACTGTGTTCTAAATAAACTGTGTTCCCACCCGTGTGCCAGTCTGCCACTGCCACTTTCTTACACAATGCAATGAATGTCTCCTGAGTTTGTGTGTGAGAGAGAGTGAGAGAGTGTGTGTATGGATGTGTATGCATTTGTGTGTGTGAGAGAGTGAGAGAGCGTGTGCATGGGTGTGTATGTGTTTGTGTGTGAGAGAGAGTGAGAGAGCGTGTGCATAGGTGTGTGTATGTGTTTGTGTGAGTGTGCACCAGTATGTGAGTGCACCATTATGGTTTGTGGGTATAACATCTATCAACTGCACTTTACTTACCTTTCTCATGGCATTATTGATATTAATTTTGTTCATTCGAAACAATGATGTCCCCCATATTGTAAGAGCCAGCATCACTTGCTACAGATGCAGTTTTGGAGGGTTTCACTGCTCAAGAGAGTGCTGATCTTTTAGCTAGGCAGCTGAACCTATTATTTCACAGTTATTCTGCTATTCTAACTGTTGTCCTAACTAAATAGTGTTCGACTTCCCCAAAATTCAGTTTCTTCTTTGTAAGAACTTGCATGCAAAAACTTACAAATTTGAATTTAAATATAGACATCACCGACCGTAATCCTGAGGATGACATGCATGACAGAGGTTAGAGGTCAATAGCTGTCAAGGCCTGGTCATCTTTGGGTATAATTCACTCTCTTTTCTTTGAGAGAAAACCCCCAAAATCACTTTGTCTCCCACACTATGCTAGCAGGAGTCGGGAGGAGAGCAGGCAGGCCGTGAGCTTGTGGAGCTCAGCTTCCACCTGTCAGCTCCGTGCCCCGCTTAGAAAAGGGCAGGGGAAAGGCTCCGACTGGCCAATAGTCGGGGTCAAGGACAGACCAGGCGCTGCCACTCCCCAGACACATCATCTGTGCATGACAGCACCGCCCCCGAGGTTGGAGTTCAGCCAGGCTTTCTCGCCAGCGCAACGCTTAACGTCAAACACGAGATTAAAGCCAGGGTGTCGCATCTTGGCAGGGCCCAAATGAAAATATCAAGCGCTAAGCCCCTTCTCCGTGCCGAGCCGAAGGGACAGGTAGCTAATATTAGAGAGGAGGGAAGAGCCTAGTTAACAGAGAGAGACAGACTGCTGCTTTCTGAGTGCCCAGCGCTGGTCAAAAGGCCAGCCAGGCTTCCGAGCTGCTTTATTGGTAAAATATATTACAGTAGAGGCCTGCCAAGCTGCCTTATTAAGAGGTGGGGGTATGAAAGTGATGGCCTACTGACACATCTTCCTGCCACTGCACACATCTCCATATTACAGAATAAATTACGACAAGCCAAGACTTTATTCGGCAGCCTTTTAATATCAGGAGCTTTATGATGAGTCAACAATGGATCCACTTAAACAAACATTACCTCAGGAATGATAGTTAAGGAATTGTAATTTTGATGATAGAAAAGTTATTCCAGAAGCACAGTGAATATAGTTACTTTTCACAAAGTTGAAGATTCAAAATATGTCAGGGCTTTTTTTTTTTGGGTTTCTTTATTGCTTTTGCTGTGTGGTTTGAACAACATAAAAAAGACCAAAATAAGTATGCTAGAATATTGCAAGTAAATCTTAAATACTTTGCCGAATATGTAATCAATGATTAAATCACTGCTACCATGTGCTTTTAATCCAGTTGAAACATTTCCTACAGCCAGTGCTGTCATTTCGTGGTTTGTTTTTTTGTTGTTGCTGTTATTATTATTATTATTGTTGTTGTTGTTGTTGTTGTTGTTGTTTGATTACCATTTCAGTTCTTAGTGAAGTAATTTCTTTCTACCACCAATCAGACGTGAGCCGTATATTCCTGTCTTGTCTGTGTTAACTGGCCCCATGGATGTGATGTGGGTAGCAAAGGAGAGCAGCCAGCTAACCCTCCTTAACCACATAACACTGTGAAGGAAAGAGTCCAGCCAGACTGACAGAAAGAGCCCAGTGAAATCAGTCCACTATCAGACCAACGATCATTACACAAATGAGAGAGGAACCACCTGAGGGCTGGTTGAAAATAGCTACAATAGTTTAAAGTAGAGATTCAGGAATGGGGTTTTTTCCCCCTAGATTTAAATTCTGTGGAAATCCATGGTTATGTTTTATTTAAAAAGTATAGAAATGTTATTTATAGGATATTAATTAAAACAATGATCAAATATGTAAAGAAATGTAGGTTATCATTCACATAATTATGCCGTCTTTTAGCAGTTAGAAAACCAATTAATTCTAAGTTCATTAGTGTAACTACATTTTTGCCTACATGACGTATAAACTTTGGACTTTTAAATTTAAGTAACAAAAAGAAAGCAGTAGTATTTTTCCATAAAGAACCAAAAATCTGACAAACACAAATATTTAGACTGGACATATTAAAAAGACTGGAGAACTAAAGCGCCCTTCAGCTTCAAAACTCTTATATCTTTTTGTCTTTTACCAGATGGTCCCACTATCTGTTCTGACACGTATGCTAGTCACAGTGCCTAGGCCCCCTAGGTAAGTTCATATGCAGAATAAGATGGGAGGCCGTCACCCACCCTGCATTCCCATAAGCGACAAGAACTTCAAACAACAACATGGAGTGGGCAACAAAAAAAAACAAAAAAAACAACAACAACAACAACATAAAACAACAGCTCTCCCCCAGAATCAGACAGGATCAAGCTTCATGCACACCAATCATCTGTTAGAAATGGATCGGTATGGCTCCCCCACCCCCTTTGCTTATCATGCTGTCCTGAAAACCGTGGCCCGAGGCAATCCACGAACCACTGCTGCTGCCTCCTTCGTCGCTACGCTCCGTGTGCAGTAGCTGGACTTTAAACGAGCCACTCTGAGGCACCGAGAGTGGTTTTACAAGACAACCAGTGAGCCAGAATTCCAGCAGAAATGTGCTGAGGAGAAGATACGGCTTCCAGTCTTCACAAGTGTGTGTATACCTACAGCCAATTTGGCTGCATGAAGGGAAAGTTCTGGTAACTAAATGATGGAACTTTACAGCAATATTACTCCTACAGAAAGTCTAACGGTAAAAAACAAATTCAAGTAATTCATCTATTTCTCTTTGCCACTACCTTAATTAACAATAAACTGTTATTTTAGGGATTTTTGATAGCATATTAAACTTTGAAAATTGTCCCTTTGTGCCACATCTGTCCATTGTGATCAGCTTTCCACATCTTGCTGGGCATGTGCTCAATGTCCACTGCTGCAGTTTGTTTGAGTGCAGCTTTTACATCTCCCAAAGATCTGAGACAATGCATAATGGAATCCAGAGAAAATAAATTTGCTGCTTTAGGGCATAGACCACAAAGTGGCTCCTGTCATTAAGACAAATCACCTGTGCTGTGCATATATATGGCATATTCAAATCTGCACCAACTGAAATCATTTTCACCTCTGTATACACACACCACCTCGGCCCTTGCCTTCCTGCTATTATAAAACATAGATATTCATACGCACACAATTACGGACTTGATTATATTTAGATTCATACTATACTTCGGAAATATATTTCACAGGGAGGCTGTTTTGTGACGCAGGGTGGCCTTGTTTTGTCCATGCCTGAGTAGCAGCAGAAGATCAAGATGTTTCAGAGTGGCTTAGACTCCCTTGTGTTCCCTCCAGGCTGCACATCACTTCAAAACCAGACAGGAAAACCATATAAGAGGAGTGGGAGGACACTGGAAAACCACTCCTGAATAACTTGATTGTTGCTGACAACAAATTCAATTCCTTAGTCTTAGAATTCATTTGCCTTTAACAGTAAATTGCGAAAATGTCATAAATTGTTTATTTGCATTATTGGCCCATTAACAATGATAAAAAAAAATAATGAACACAGTTCCAACAACAGTATATTCATACAGTAACTAACCTCATTTCCACTTACATGTTATAGAGGAAAATGCTCATACCACAGCATTAGAATACATATTCAGAACATTCGCAAAATGTCTTTCCTGTTTACAATAGACCTTTGCTAATGTTTGAACAATACCAGAACAGAAAGGAGTTGGTGCACCATTTTTTTTCTCCTAGTGCTAATCTTTGCCTTTCATCTCCCTCACGGAACATCTGAATGCAATAGTTATTTTAAAGTTGCCTCACTGATAGCCTATAGCTAATTGTGTTAAACAGTTATGATAGCTAACAACTAATTGTGTTCAATAGTTACAAATGCATCCAAATATCAGACCTTCTTTATAATCTATATAACTACAATTGATATAATAGAAAAAAAGAAACTGAATAAATATTAATTGGGAACATTCATACTTAGAGATTGTATCTTATATCAGTGTTTCAGAAACATGTAATTATAAAGTCCCTAACTGGAAAAAAGACAATAGTGAGAGTTCTGATATCATTACTATGCTAAAAAACAACTGATTTGACTGTGTGTGGGAGCGCACAGAAACTTGGAGAAACAGTTCTGGAAACAAGACTGATCCTGAAGGCTTTGCTCTAATCCGTCTCCTGGATGCAGGCTTAACCAAACAGCAAGTTTGTGACAGGCTCAAATAGCAACTCAGTGTTCCATGGGATGCTTCATTCAGCTTAAGCCAACTTATCAAATGCATTCAAAGCACATCCATTGAGCCCATGTGGATGGCACTTTTCTGCAGAGCTATTAGAAACCACTCTTATCTGTACTTAGCATATGCCATGTATATCTGCATTGCCAGCTTTAGACAGATTCATACTCCAAAACACCTCCAGCAATTCTCGAGTTGAGGCTACCGATAACATTCTGAAACTACCTCGGACAAGCGGGTTTAACATCTCAATAACTTCATTCCTTGCCGTCCATATCTGCTTATATATTTATCATCATCTCAGTGTCTGCACTGACAGGGTAGTGAATACCATGGAATTTGCTTTGTTGCTTTACCAAATGGAATGTTTTTATTTTGAAAGCAAATGTTACCTGATTTTCTCTGCTATCTTTTCTTCCAATTTGGTATATTCTGAATATATGGATCATGATAATGTACAGTAAGTGGCTTTGCTGAAATCGAAAATTGCATGCTATTCTTTGACTGCATAATGCATGTCATTACATACTGAGCATGCGGGCATAAAACAGGGTTCTCTTCAGAACTGAACATTCCACATAAATCACTAACGCACTATTATATGGACGGATCAAACCTTGAGAAGCAGTGGAAAATAGTAACAAATCTAAGGAAACAAGAGATGAACAAAACCAGAATATCAATTATACACAGTACAAATTTCTCTTAAACTGTGAACTAGATACAATATCAAAAGTACAGCAGATTATATGCTAAAACACATACTTCAGCTAATTGAAAGTTCAATGTATAAATATA
>JAOXYF010000027.1:21735891-21747437 GCA_028565775.1 Sternarchorhynchus goeldii | reverse complement strand
AAGGGGGTGGGGTTGTGGGTGGAGTTTGGGCGGAGTTTGGGCTGCGAAGAGGACGGGGTCTAATTTGATGTAAATGTTCCGGGGTGCGGATGTCTGGCTGAGAGCAGGGATTTTATCTGTGCCACAGTACGGATTAGATGCTGTCTTTACAGCACAGGGCCAATCTTTTCTCTAGCGGTGCCTTTGATTCGCTTCTCTTAGCTGAGACCTCGAGCACTGCATGGGCACTGGGTGTTATTACAACCTAATAGTGATATATTTTGTATATTTATTATTATGGTGGAGTGCCGTTTAGTTACTCTCTGACTGGTTCTGACTGCTGTTAGTCTCTGATTGAACATTTCATTTGAGTACATCGCACACACACACATACACACACTCAAAACGTGTTTGTACATGTGTGTGTTTGTTGTGTGCAGTCTATCTACCTTTCTGCTTAGCCATCAAGTGAATGCTGTAAGACACACACACACACACACACACACACACACACACAGGCCTGTAATGTTTTATTTGTTGGGTCAGCTCTGTGGTAGAGGGCCAGGTTAAACTGTGTCGGTGTGGCTGTGGGATCTGCAGCTACACTTTCCTGCTGTGTCTGATATGGATTGAGAGATTAGAGAAGTAGCACTGTGGAATGGCCAGGTGTGTGTCTGTGGGAACATTCCAGGAGCTTCCCCTGACCCAAAAGTAACACACTAGTTCAACTAAAGCCCTGCTCTAACACACACACAGCATCTCAAAGCATCTCAAAGCATCTCAAAACAAAATGTTCCAAAAAATATCAAATAAATTCTGCTATTTTTCTTCCATTTGTTTCTCTGTATCTGTAGTGGAAGCTTTCTCACTTTATCTGCGATACAAATGACAATTTGAAGGTCACACTGACCCAGTGTGTTTATTGCATTAAGTGTGTGTGAAATGCTTATTTGTGGTTTAACCACAGTCTGAGTTTATAAAATTCATTAATGAAATGCCAGTGTCATGAGGGACAACTAGTAATTGGTGCCACTGTACATGCAGAGGAGTATATAGTCCTCTGTCAAGGGCATCGGGCAAATTGTTCGAACCTCTCACACCCCGGAGGACCTCAGTCACGTCAAACTTCAAGCCAGGAGAAAAAAATAAATAAATATCCCAGAACCATCCCGGCCTGAGCCATTAAGGTACGACTTGGGAATGACACTGACCTAGGACTTCCATCCCTGCATTGTCTCACCATCTGTATGGATGTGAACTCTGCCTTTAAATATTGCCTTCTCAATTAACATGTCCAGCTGGGTGGAGAATTCCTCCATCTCCCTAATATCATTACTGCAGCGGGCTGGGCAGGATATTAATATAAAAATAAATAAATAACAGAAAGAAAGGGGATGAGGAGGGGTGAGTGCCCACGGCCCCTCGCTGGTCTGTGGGAGAGCTTGGGGTTCTCACGCTGTAATGAGGCACATACAGACGTCAGTGTAATTCTAGAAGCCACCCAGCCACTCTCTTATTAGGTTCAGTTCAATAGGAGAGAGAGAGAGAGAGAGAGAGAGAGAGAGAGAGAGAAAGTGATGTTTTCCACTGACTGCAAGGCTCTCACAGATCTGCCTTTGTACCCTGCCGTGTGGTCATGTCCAGCTCTCACTGGTACTGCCCACGTCTGTGCCACCTCCTGTGCGTTGGGACCTGTCCCTTTGCCTCCAGGGCCTCACCGCCTGTTTCTCGCTCCCTAAACATCAGCACTTGTGCACTCCAGAGCCAGAGTCAAATATTCCACTGGCCTTAAGAAGTGGTGGTACATGGGGTGAATCAAAGATGCATGGCTTCCTTTCAAAGCTACCAGTGAGAGGTCCTTTTTGATATCCTTGTGTTCACTATGAAGGACACTCTGAGTGGCTCTGTGGGTGTGTGTGTGTGTGTGTGTGTGTGTGTGTGTGTGTGTGTGTGTGTGTGTGTGTGTGTGGGTGTGTGTGTGTGTGTGTGTTTGTGTAGTGCATCAGCTAGTGTGATCAGCAACTGTGTACATCCCACTGAAAAACCAGGAAGATTGTAAAAAACTCTCAAGCCTTTTGAATGTAGGACACAGGCTCGTTCTGCGGCTAATCCCTGGTCCCCCCGCAGTCCTGCAGACGGCTGTGGATTTACAGAACTGGCAACCGGACCCACCAGCGCTGTTTGATTAGATAAGTGGACTTCACCACGGCAGGCGTGAACCGGCCAATGCTCCCAAACGAGACGCTTCACCCAGCGGCCTTCGTACCTTCCGCTACCAGAGCAGCAGGGGAGGGGAACCACCCCCCCCCAAACGGACGCCAGAGGGAAGCGGCGACGCCAAGCTTCACTGGCTGAGGCAGCCGTTCACACCAGATGCTGGGAATTAGCTGCTCCTCGTGGAGGATCAGGGCCTGTGAACGCTTCTCCATTTTTTTTGGAGGGGACAGACTGCATGGGCGTGTGGGTGTTTTAGTCTTTTTCTGACAGACATCCACCTCTGAGAAGATGATTTGCTACTGTGGCACATTAGCTATTGGCTAACCAGATACCATGGGTCACTGGGCTACCATAAGAGTGATTGCAAGGGGCCTTACTTTCATGATGGCTATAACATCCTGACTAGATAAAGGCTTTCTTTGTGGCCTTTGTATCAAAAAAGGTTCACCTACTTCTAGACAAGTGCACTCTACTTAGCAAGTTCCCTAGTTACTACAAAGCAACTGAAGATGAAGAGTCTCATTTACTCATGTACTAATTAGTGCAACCAATCAGATCCATTTTGCAAACCTTCATGAAACTGTTTCACTCCAGCTATAATCTATTGACAGTCCTCCAAATGCAGTGTTGGAACGCTGTGATTAGACAGAGCTGGGTTTGGACTGGACGTGAACCATGGCTAGAAACAAGGTTGCTCTCATCACAGTGTTCTTCCCACACAGCTGTGCAAACAATGAAACACATTCTTTAAAAAGCCTGGTTTGTTTGTCTAATCTCTAGGACCTACAGTTATGCCTCTCCATGTTCCAAAACTCAAAATGAACATTGTCTGTTTCTGGGTTTTCATCATTGATGTTGTATCGAATACAAATAATCTGGCTTTTATTTTGAAGCATCTTGTTAATAGCAGGTTTGTCCAAAAACCTGTTCCATGTGTCTTTTCGGGAGGCTTCATGAGATGTACATTAATTGTTCCATGGAGGTTCAACTTTGGGCAGGTTGGAAGTCAAACAGAATGACCTTTGACCTCACTCTCATCCCATTCTAGAAACACACGCGCTGTTATCCTCAAATACTCAAAGCCTTTGTTAAAGTATGTTTTACATTTTTCACTATTGGTTTGTAGGCTGCATAAAAACATAAGTATCGGCAGGTTCAACCCTTTCCGAACTTCCAGCTGAAGTTCCTACGGAACTGTTCTCATGGTGAAGTATTTTACTAAACTACTTGATGAAACAGTTCCCCTTGATCCTCTAAACTTCAGACTCAGTGGTAATCTGTAATATCAGGAATTAAAAGAAAAGAACAATCCCAAATTGTATTTCAAAGATAAATTCTTTCATATGCTGCCCTGTGCTGAAGTCAAATCCAAAGCAGGTTTGTGTTCCAGATCCTATGTGCACTGAAGTTTTGCACCTTGTGTGCGCATGTGTGCGTGCGTGTGCGTGCGTGTGTGTGTGTGTGTATGTGTGTGCGTGTGTGTGCGGATGTGTGTGTGCGTCACCCCATATTTGAGGTCCTCATGGAGAGAAATAATACACAACAATGATATCTTTGATCATTGTAAGAACTCGACAGGCACAGGAGCTGTGTCGAGTGTGGTTATCATCAGCCCATTTTGTCCCCCCCCTTCTACTCTCTCACACTGGCACACACACACACACACACACACACATACACACTCACACACACACACATACATAGCACAGCGCGAATGATTCCAGGCCCCAGTTCTATCCCATGTGCCAGTGCGGGGCTTCAAAAGCAATTTCAGCTGAAAAATAAGGTGCTTTTCTTCAATTTTCGAGCCATTTGTGCAAGGGTTAGTCTTGTTTACCTAGCCAGTACAGTGGTATTTACATACCTCTTTAAAGGGAAGGAGGAAAATGGCTGTGGTGATTTATGGACTGCGGCAGGAGCACAATTTTCCATGTTGTGTGCCTCATCTGAGAGGCTATAGAAAAAGGTCGTACTGGCCATCCAAATACCACAGCCCTGCTATGCTGGGAGAGAAAGCATATTCACTCCCTTCAGCGGGCAGAAAAGACAGAGTCAGGCACTCCCCTGTAGGTGTGAGGTTACTGACTGCATAAAGCAGTAGACTTTCGTTTGCCTTTGTAGTGTGTGTGTGTGTGTGCGTGTGGTGCATGGCTTGTATGAGTAAATAGTGTCCACAATGAGACCAGAAGCAGAGGATCTCTGATGTGTGTGGGTTCTACAACCATGGAGTTACTTGAAAAGAGAAAAGAGAAAAGAGGACCCGCATAGTGTGTGCTGTAAAGAATGGGGACTGATAGAATCCCTTCAATATATATGCGTATGTGTGTATATATATATATATATATATATGTGATGCAGATCTGCCGGGACTTTTCATAGCTTCTTTGAGTTCCACATCATAAACGTGTTCTGGTCGTTAATGGACGTTCGTTTCTCTCAAATGTTTTTTGACCTCAGGTCAACCTTTCTTAACACATGCGTTTCTAACCTGGTTTCTGCTGTTGGTGAAAAAAATTTGCTTGGTTGGAGAAAGCAGATAAACAGAGAGCATGGGTCAGACCAGATTAAGAGATGTAGCACATGACGAAGTTGTTATTATATTGTTAAAATTAATTCAACATCTCCACAAACGTATGTCGGGAGACTGAGCCCCTCAGTCAGTCATATATCAGGAGTTTGAGACCCTCAGAAATATGTCAGGAGTTTGAGACTCTCAGGAGTATATCAGGAGATTGAGACCCTCAGGAGTACATCAGGAGATCGAGACCTTCAGGAGTACATCAGGAGATCGAGACCCTCAGGAGTATATCAGAAGAGTGAGACCCTCAGGAGTACATCAGGAGATCGAGACCCTCAGGAGTATATCAGGAGAGCGAGACCCTCAGGAGTACATTAGGAGATCGAGACCCTCAGGAGTACATCAGGAGATCGAGACCCTCAGGAGTATATCAGGAGAGCGAGACCCTCAGGAGTACATCAGGAGAGCGAGACCTTTTCCCCTTCGGGTGGTGTCCAGTGGCAGGCGTGGTACATAACGCAATGAACAGTTATTCCAGTAATTGTTACCAGATGGATTGGAGGGAGAGAAAGGGGCGAGAGACACTCACTGTCAGGTGTTAGGTTCAATCCCATGCATCCCATGTTGTAACCTTTACCCTGTCCCTTGACTCGAAGGCTACATAATACCATGGGACTGAACCAGAGAGCAAAATACATTTAAAGGTACTTAGAGAACATGATACTGCTTCAGGCCTTTTTGAGTATTTGTTCATTTCCCAGGCACACTGTGTGTGAAACGTATCTTTTTTTTGTTTGTGGTTCTCTTGCTTGAATTTGATCCATTTAGCTGAAGCAGAGGGGTTGGGGTTGTATGACCCATGCTCAATTTTTTATGATTTATCAAAATATCATGCGTCAAATAGACTGCATCCTGCCTGAGGGAGAGGTCTCTGAACGTGCGTAGTTAACAATCAATGGCCAGTTGCTCTAATTTATTATCCATTAAAGACTGACATCTCTGTGTTTCTCATTAATATTAACTGGGTGGTATTACTATGTAGCACAGACTTTGCATTCACTTTCTGGAGGGAAGAGAATGGATGAAACTCCTGAAAAGGTCACAGGAATCACAGTACTGCAGAAACACTGGACAAAATTATAAAGGGCATCACAATCAAGCTACCGTATCAGGACAAGCCACCGGCGGTAAAGTGACAACGAGCCTAACCACAGTGAAAGGCCCCAGCATAATATATGCATTAGTTCAAATGAAGAGTATTGTTGTTGCTGCAGGCTATACTCTATGACATTTTAATAGTTGGATGCAGTGGTGACAATGAGGATAATTGGAGAGGATTTGCATCTTGACAACTTTAATTTAAACAGCTACAGCTTTGATTGCCTCATCAAGGAGATATCAGCGTTAAAAAAAAAAAAAGTCTCTATTATTCTTGGGCATTTTTAATGCTTTCTAAACACCGAAAATATTTATCTTTTCAAGATAGTGTTTTCCTCTACTGCTTAATTTGTCATGGGAATAAAGAGCATGTGTCAGCCCGCGCTGATGGGAATGTACCTCGGCCGAGTGCCTTAGCGTGGCCTGAATTAGCATGACTCCATGAGTAGAGTTTAGCGCTGGTGTTCATTAGCCCAGCGACTCTCCTGAGCGTGCGGCCACTGGTCTCGGCCTAAGCTGGAGGATCAAGTTCAGTCTTAATGACAAGCCTGAGCTGACCTCTCATGAGAAAACACATGGAGCCTCAAGGTGATGTTTCAGTCCCTCTAGCCGCTTGGGTGTCCGGGGGAGCCAGGAACAGATGTAGCCCCGAGGACGAGGAAGGGGTGACGTGCAGGTCAAGGTTGCCATACGCCAAGGTTAGGGTCAGATAAGCACGGCTGGCTCAGGGGTCCTCTCAGGTCTAAAGGCCAGCAGGGGGAGGGGGAAAAGGGCTACTTTGCGTTCAGGAACTGGGGATCGAGTGTTGCTCCTTGGAGACTGGGCAGGACTGCTCACTGTCACACGAGGGTTTCTGGGGTCGTGGTTCTCACGGTTAGCATTTAAAGGTATAGAACGATCTATTATAGACATGTATGGAGAGTTTTGTAAGAAGTACAGTATGTACTGATCTGTAAAGACATATATGTAGGATCATAGATATTGTTGGTCTTCTTTTCTTATTTACAGCAATACATTTGAAACAGACAATGGGCTTTGTGTAAATTTCATTAAACTAATAAGAAAACTAGAAATAATTAGTAATGTTATCAGATTTAATATGTTATGACGTGTTGGCTATGGCTGGTGTTTGGATTATTAAATCTCACCTGCAATAAGGTACTTAAAAATTTTTGTTGATTTAATAATATGATATCGTGTGCTATTTGGCTTGTGCTATTTAAAGGGACTAAGAAAATCCTACCAGCCTAACCGTGCGTCTTGAATAGGTGAATAGAACTAAACTCTTAAGACAGTGTGAATGTCAGCTGAAGTTGTATCTTCTGCGAACCCAGGATATTTCAAGGGAGTAAGTTATCTGTGTGGCACTTAATTAATGTGATAACCTGTGTTAGTTGTTTAATTTCCCATGTCTATAAAGTGCAAAAATAACAGCATCCCAGTAGCACTTGGAATTGGCTGATATGGGTGTAGCTATCAGCTGTGGAGCAAAACTGCAGTTCATGTCATATTCACTGGGAGGTTGGCTAATAAAGAGCTTCTCTTTTTTTGCAACAGGTCCAATCAAATGTAATGTGTTCTGTCAGCATGTGCCTCCGTTAATTAGAATAGAGTAGTTGTTTGTTAGACTCCTTTAGGTCCTTTAGATGTCAGTGGTGTGCTAATTCCCTCCTGATCTCTCTACTGCACATTCAGCCCCTCCCATTTTAGCCAGTCGACAAGTTCAGGTGACAATACCTCTCTGAAAGAAATGCTGCGTGCTAATAAACACGTTATCACTGGTGGACGGTGGTTATCATCACTCTTGGTACAATCACTCACACTACGAATAAAAATGAATGCTGTTTATTATTTGAGTTGAATTAGACCCAAAGCTGGTTAGAGTTTGAAATATGTATCTCTTTTCATCTATTATTTATTTTAGATGAAGCAAAACATGTCTTCTCTGCCAAGAGATTCAAAGGAGATTAAAGACAGAAAGACAATGGAAACCAATCAGCGTCACTCCTCAAAGACTCAGGTGGGGATCCACGCAGAGCCAAATCCAGCCGGATGACAGACACGTAATAGTTTCGATAGGAGGCTGCTGCGTGAACATGCTTTATCGCTCGGTGGTGCTGTAATAAACATAGCAAAAACAGTAAATATTTAATGAAGGTGCAGATACTGGAATCCCATCGAATTTCCACACATGAACCCGATACGCGACGCTCGACAGGGCTGACAAAGACTCGCGCTTTAGCTTATCTGCTTCCTCCGATGAGTCTTCAGCGTGGTCCTTGATGTTATTCGCTAATATCACAGAGTGCTAGCACATTCACACTGTGTTAGAACATTGCAGGTGTGATGGGCCTCCCAACGACTGCACACGCTTCCTTATTACCCACAGGAGAGGCAGGATAGCAATAATAGTATATCTGTGTGTGTTTTGTTCACTATTACTGTCAGATTCACAGTTAAAACCTCAATACTTGCAGGACATAATTCCAAAGGATATACAACGCATCTTTCGTACAATATTTAAATCTATTCGTCTATGTAATACCGGTATGTATTATCATACAGAGTATAGCTTGTCTTTGCTATGCTAGTTCATTTCACTAAACAGAGGATGCATAATACTTTCATATTCTACTACATCCCATAAACCCTTCACGTGTGTTCCTGAGGTAAACTACATGAAACATATCACTTTTATAGAGAACCGTGTGTATTGTAGACCAGTAGAAGACCATGCTAACAACTAATGTGAATTCATTAATCCTTTGAACTGAAAATGCCTATGGTAACAGCACAGCATACATTGAACAAACCGGTGTCTATAAATGAGAAAGTATCATTAGATCCAGCAATAAAGAAAGGTGGACATGCACCTGGAGAGAGAGAAAGGGAGAACGAGAGAAAGAGAGGGTGACGGTCCGGGCGGGAGAGGGAGCGAGAGGGAGAGAACGTGTTCCCTCAAAGGTCAGTCCTTCTTTGTAGTCAATAATTGACATTTAAACGTGCGTTTGAAACGTCACTGATAATGTTAGGGGAGATAATGGGGGGGGAGAGCTGCTTACACCGCTACGTAATTATGGGCAAAATGAGATGCAAAAATGCAAATGGCTTTGAGCGTGCTCCAGCGCGGCTTTTGTCCGGCTCGGCGGCGCCTGGGCTGGATGATAGAAGCCATGCTGGTGGTGGCAGACTGCACTGTGACATGTGGGAGTGGGAGCAAGCAGAGAACAGAATTAGGGCAAACATGCCACACTCCCCCAGAAAACACACACACACACACACAACCACACACACACACACACACACACATGCTTTCAAGCGCAGGCGCACACACACGGGCGTGCGTGCGTGAACACGCGCGCGCGCACACACACAGATGCACACAGCCAAATCCCACCTCTGCAGCAGTTAATGCCTTTCTGAATACCCTCCAAAGCTCCACTTTATGGATGCTTAATTGTAACAGACAGATGCGTCTTTCTGAGTCAATTTCTGATTTGTGAAAAATGTAAAATCTCCGATGTGTGGCACGCTTCGTAGTTGCGTTCACAAAACAACAACAAAACAAAGCCCAAGATAAACAAATAAATAAATAAAAATGTCCCACAATTCCAAAAACACAGTGACACTTTAGAAAATGACTCTGGTTTAGGGTCATTAGCACCCGGTCAGTCACACGCCTCTCTGGGGTTTGAATTCACCTTATTATACACCCAGTTAGCAAGGCAGTGGAGGTCCAACTTCGCTCATGTAATCCTGTGCCTGTGCTGAACAGAATCCAACATTATGCTAAGAGGGCGCTATGCAAGAGGGCGCTCCAACCTGCCTGTGACCCCCGGTATCAGGTCATCGGTGGGGTCAGGGAGAGGGCGTGTGCAAGGGGCGGGTGTATGCTAAGCGCCGCGCAGTGGTCGGACTCCCTGGCAGCCGTGGGTACTCTGGTCACTCTAATTGGCACAGGAGGTGGGCCGGCCCTGGAATCCCAGCCAGAAGGACAGAGAGTGTAGGGAATACAAATGGTGCTTTGAACCCTGAACTTTTGAGCTCATTTCAAAACTCCAAACACAGCAAGCTCTGGAACAGCTCTGGGTAATCAGCAAGGATATAGAATATACTTTAGAAAACGTTCACCATCATTAACTTTTATTCAATAAATCTAATCTTTCATGTAATTTAGGAAAGGTACACACTTTAAAATATCCTGTTCTTGGTGTTTATAGTGCGATTATTAAACAAAATATTTGAAAAATACTTGTTTTGATGTTTCAGTAAAAATTAGTGATCTGGACCAGGAAACCAGGACAAGAAAAATGGTAATGAATATCCTGTTTCCAGATGAGACACGTAAACCAGGGTCTTCTGGCATATGTTTTGATAACATAAATCACCTCAGATCAAGTACGCCCTAAAACATACTGCCTGGCCCCCCTGCCCTGGCTGGTTGGCATCAGCCGTCCCGCCGCCTCGGCCAAATGAGCCCAGCATCGTGGAGGAGCTGTAAGCACTCATGCTGTTTGTTAGCAGCAATTAATTTTTCTGCTGCTTTTGGTCCATTCAGAGAGAAGCTTTTGTGTTTTAAATCCTGCTCCTTTAAGCTTTCGCTCTTGTTAAGAGAAAATGGGACAGCAAAGAGAAAGGGAGAGAGAGAGAGATATGGGGAGAGAGGGAGGGAGAGAGAGAGAAAGAGAGAGAGCAGCTCAGAGTGAAGCAGATAGAGAAAGTAAGTGCCAGAGATGGCAGATTATCTTGGGCCAGTTAAGCATGTAATTGCTCAAATGAGTTAAAATCCCTTCAAATATCTGTCTTTGCACCTCATCACACCACTTCATAGACTCAAATATTTGACAAGGGTGAAGATCAGCTAAAATACCGATCTTCATTAGTTACCGACCACCGTGACAGGAAGCCCTGCTGCAAGACCAACAATTTCAGAGGATTTCTGGAAGGCTGAAATGAAAGCAGAAGCACTGGATAATTTTTTTTTTCCATATTCATAGTGTCTGTCTCTCTCTACTGAAAAAAAGTTGTCTAAATCATTCAGCTTTTTTTTGTTAGGATTCTTAAGTGTGGTGAAAATGTGGCAGTGTGGACGAGGTCTTTCTCTATCCCTTCCTCTCTCTCTCTCTTTCTCTCTCTCTCTCTTTCAAAATCTTTCTCTCTCTTTCTAGTTAGCACATTATGCAAATCACAGCGATCACTGTACGCAGGTGCAATCCATATCACTCTTCATAAACAACCATTGTGCATATCAACTTCCCACATTATGAACACATTATGAACACATTATGAACGTCTCCCAACGTGACCTAAGACTTGAGACGAAATGACTAATTCAACACTGTGCCAGGTACATTAATGACGTGCTCCGCTTGCCACTCGCCGCTGGGCTGTGCCCGGTACCCGGTGCCCGTTGCCCAGTGCCCGTTGCCGTGGCGCGCGCCTGCCGGCAGCAGACTGGTGAGAAATGAGCAGTGTTGAGACTGTAACAGAATGTATGTGTCTGAACTCCTCAGCTTGGGAGATTGTTATGGACACAGCAGTCCACACGAGAAACTGGGAGACTGTGCATGCAGCTCCTGCCAAGCCGTTACACATAGCCACTGTTGCTGCAGACTTGGCCCAACGGATGTCTGCCCTGTGGAAGAGGTGTGGGGGGGGGGTGAGGTGGAGGAGC
>JAOXYF010000027.1:21679189-21689259 GCA_028565775.1 Sternarchorhynchus goeldii | reverse complement strand
CCCCAAAAAAAAAAAAAAAAAAAAACTCAAGCCGATCTGAAATATCACCACCAGCATTCTTTGCTCTTTGCCACTGCTTCCTGGCTGGTTCTGCCCAGCTTTCTTTGGTGTGCAGGTGGATCGCAGGTTCCTAGGTTTCCAGGGTTATCTTTGCATTACATCTGCTGCCCTTTATCTCGTACAAACTCTGCACAGACAAAGATTTGGTCAAAAAAATAAAAGTGAGTGAGCCTGTGGTTTGAAGCCCTAACTATGACAGAGACTTTAAGAGAGGGCCCAGAGAGTGGCAGTTTTCCGGACAAGGGAGATCAGGCGACATGCCTTTTTCTTTCTGTCCAGAACCTGATTATCTGAGATGAAGGATGCTCCGGGTGGAGCTGCAGCTTCTAAGACCTTCAGTCCTGACACCAAGAGCCTCCCACAGTAGCACTCTGTTCCTCATGTGTGTGTCTCTCTGTCTGTCTCAGTCTGTTTCTCTGTGTGCAGATCAGTTTTTTTTTAATACAAGCTTAGCATGAATTTCTCTGCTATATATATATATATATATATATATATATAAAATATATTTTTTAAATTTAATATGGATTACAATATATGGTTGTTGACATTGATGTTTTATATTGCCATCTTGGGTCATGCAGGTTTTAAGAAGGTATAGTATAGCCTAATTCTGCACCCTCCCAGCAACTGGCTCATGCACAACAGCTGGTTTGCTCAAAATTAATTCATCTCATAACCAAATGGCATACATTTTAGATGTGCAATTGATCTATTTGGCAACTATGCCAATGATGTTATGATATATTTTTAAATGCATTTTGACACCTATCAAGAGCTGAATCCAAATTGGCGACGATTTATAAGGCCATTGTAAATACTCCAAGCCTAATGAACGCAGGCTAGTCATGGAGACCAGCACGAGCTGGACTGCTCCGTTTTTCAAATCTCTGCATCACGACGGGCTGGTAATAAGTCAGCTGTGCTGTTATGTGACATCTGAAAGCACAGACACAGGATCTTTGCTCCCCGGGTTTCGGGTGCCACTCAGACCCTCCCTGTGAAAAGCTGTTTTTCATTTGATGCTCCTGCCGCCAGTTATTGTCAGCATATTCGAGAGGTCCTAAGTCCTGAAATGAGTCCCGTATTATTTTAGACTGGCTTGAATATTGCACGGCAGGGGCCTGAAAATGAGACCTTCCATCAAAAGATAGCCTGCAGCGCGCTCTACTCTATGCAGCTTTCGGGAGGTCTCACACAGAGAGAAAACACACTCTTTGACCACATGATTATATATTTATTAACAACTCTTTTGATGATTTTTTTTTTTCCCTCCGCCCTCTTTCTTTCTGCTGTTGGTTGTTGAAGTGAAGAAGGGTGGAGATTATGAAGTGCTGTAAGAATATGGGCAGCCTTGTGGTTTTAGGGCTGTTTAAAGATTAGAGGCAGTTCAGGCAGTAACTAAGTGAACCTTAAAATAAGGTGTTTTGTCACCTATGAACACTTCACACACAGAGGCTCACTTTTTTTTTTTTTGGAAAAGCAGGGGGTGTGGTTGTGGGTGGTGGGATCTGGGGGTTTGGGTGTGAGCAAAGAAACGAAGGTCTGAACGAAACGAACGAAACTGGATTATTAGTGTTCGATGAAAATCGGGTTACGTGAATTTGTCGTGCGCAGTAGTCGTTTTGGTGAAGGTTGGCAAAATGTTCATATATGAAGGTCTGGTAATGTAATGCTGTGAGGAGACCTTGCAGTGTGTTTTAACTTCTCATTGGTCACTTCCTGGCCTGAAAACAGATGCGTGTACATCAAAACTGAGAATATTGTTTGGTGAATTCGTAATGATTGTTTCTTTCAGTTGAAGACTAGTGGTGCATTAAAATTAGATCATTATTTGACTATATTTTGATAATACCAATTCAAAAATGTTCAATCTCTTTCCTGTCTATAACATGATGGAGTACCTGGCATGAAGAAAATACCAAATACTCATTTTCAAATAAACATTTGCTGGTGCTTCACCGAATGTGTTGACCTATTGAAAAGGTTAGTTCGACTGAGCTTTAAGTTCACTTCGTTAAAGAAGGTGGCTCCATTTGCATGGCAAAGTACTGCTTTCAGCAGGGAAAAAGTCAGACAACAAAACCCAGGGCTTAATCAAGGCAACTTCAACAGACTGTGACCTTTGGGAGGGATCCATATCTCTTTTCTCTGGAAGAAATGGTGATGATGGCCAGCAGTAGTGTCCTTTGTGTCTAGTGAAGATATTGAGTGTTTGAAGTGTTAACACTGACACTAAGCCTCTGGGGTGAGTGGACGAAGGCAGCGTGTCACACAATGGGATGGGACTTGGATCTTTGCTTCCCCTCCGCTGACCTCTGACCCCAGCTGGTTTTCGGGGCTACACTGTCTCCAGGTCCTCGGTGGCAGTGTCCGCTTTGATCAGATCACCAATTGCTGTGCAGAAGCAGAATTGCATACCCCGTGCTGAACAGTGATGCATTTTGCTGCATCCAGAGAAGACTTGCTCTGGATTTGCAACCTTTGCAGCTTCATAAAGGGAATTAATACTGAACAGCCACAGACAGTAAATGCTTTGCAAGGTTGGTGAATGCAATCAGATGGGCAGCCTACCTCACAGGCTTCAGCAGACTGTGTTGATGGATGGTGTTTGTAGTATACACAACAGATGCCCTTCACATCTTTGATATGAAGGTGGAGATGTTTTTAAAACAATATGATTTGATGGCTTATTTATTTATTTGTGGTTTCTCCTGGTTTTGTTATGATTGCCTGCAGTAGCCAGGCTGATGTGATCCACCGAGGCTGCACATGAAAGAGCTTTGCCATTTGCACTCAGAGCATCGCTACCGGCTACCATCCCCATCACCCGTCTGCCCCTCCGCCTCTTCCCTTTCCCTTCCTTCTCCCGCTTCTGTGTAGCGCGACCCTACTCTTCCCTTTTTCAGGCTGCAGTGGCCCAAAATGAGAGAAGCTTTCAAAGGCACTGTCTGCTTGAATCAAGTCAGGGCTCCTTTTAGACTCGGCTCCGAGATAATAGCGAGCTGAAGTCAGGGAGCAAGGGCTGACCCTTCGCCTCCAGGCTCGCTCGGATCTCGGCCCAGCCGGAGCCGGCGGGACCCGTGCCTCTGGACGGCCACGTCTCCGCGGGCCGCCGCCCTGTGATGCTGCGAACCAGAGAGGGCACCTCCTGAGTCGGAGCAACACACTGGGACATATCACACTGGACGGGTGCTCATGCTTTTTGTCAGAGATCTAGGGGTCGGGTCAGGGTGGTGTTAGGGAGCGCTGTGAGACAGAGAGGCCCTGAAAAAGTATGCCCATTAGAAAAAAGCCTGAGCATAGCTTGAATGAACTGGTGTTTTATGTCTGCCTTAAATCAATGTCGTCATCTTTCCCCATCTTTTGTGTTTTGATATAAATAATGTTAGCGACTTTAGTTACCAATAACATGTTTTGTTTGTCTTTAGAATAATAAAACTTTAACGTTTTGTTTAGGTTTTTTTTTTTAATTTTATTTGCCATTTGAAATTATCTTCCTTTTTTTTGGGCCAAACAGGCCCCTGTAGAAGCCTGGTTAGTGCACTCTGGGATATTGTTTGCTAGCATGAATTCCACAGCCAACCATGAGCATCAGTGTGCTACCTCATACTTCATTGGTGTGCAGAACTAAGCCCATCAAAGGCAGCCACGCCAGGCTGCTCTTCACTGTAAATTTAGCTGCAGATTCTGATGGTGGGAGCTAACAGTTCTCATGTTGACACACAGGATTATTCTCTCTGTGATTTTGACCCTGCCCCTGCTTGACTTGGACCCCCTTCCAACACACACTTGTGCACACATACGCTCACTCTTCACACAGGATTCGTGCATTCATTAGGCTTCTGTATTCACTTACAGCCCTGCTCCTATATACATAAAGGCATGCAGGTTTTGTGGTTGTGTATGGGGGGGGGGGGCCGAATTTTAAATGTGATGGTGCGTCGGCTTCCCGTTGACCTCGCTGAAAAAGCCCAGTGATCTCATTCCTCGCTTCAGTAGAATGCTGCTGATTCTCTCTGTTGCAATGTTACTCCTGCTTTAAAAGGCGCCTCAGTGGAGGCTTACAATGGCATATCACTGCAGGCTACTTCTCTGTGCCATCACCGAAATGAGAGGCTGGGAAAAATAGCTTAATTCATATGGCTTTGATATGGAGAACCATGCTGCTCCCCTGTTTTTCACAGAAAGAAATGAACTGCCAGACTAGTAGGGGTCGATATCAGAAGCCTTGCAATGTACATGTGGTCGTTTGCTTCATCCCGAGTTCTTTATGCTAGCGAGGGCCGGTGCATTTGAATGAATTATTGTACAAAATTGTAGCTATAAATATGTGATTGCATTTTTAATTGTAGCTGCTATATTGTGGATATAAGTCAGTATTTTAAGGAACTGTAGGGGTAATGGACAGTAGCCAATGTACGTTGGTGGTCATGTACACCATTTATACAGATAATGTCCAAAGTGCTCCTGTAACCTTGCCTGGTTAGACCCATGTCCCAGCAGAGGGGTTGTAGTAAATTGATATTGCCTGGCTCCATTGAGTGTAACCTGAGCCTGGTTAGTCTTAAGGTCCGGACACCCAGGACCTGAGAGGGCAGGGAGGTATAACAGCCATGCATGAAGAACACATTATTCCACCCACTCGCATGGATCAAAGGCTTAGATCAGATGGCTGCTTCGTTACAGCCGCGGCCAGGAGTCGCACTTGGGCTCCCCTGGCCTCTCCAGCACAGAGGATGTGAACGTCCTGATCCACTTCCACTCGCTCCTCCACTGCTAGGGGACAAACAGAGTTAATAGGGTGTATCTGAGATACTTGACAGCAGTTCTTCAGGGGAATCAGTTGGCCCAGGAAAGAGGATACCCTCAACTACACCAGCGGTGGTTTACATAATAGTAGTCACAAAGGAAAGCATTTGACTCAGGCAGGCCTCTTTTTATAGATTTTTTTTTCCTTTTTTTAAACCACCTCATTTCCTGTGCCGAAAGTCAACTTTAGCATCGGCTCTCGCGTCGTCACTTAAAGACCGTCATGGGGAATGACTTTTATGAAGTGTGCTTTTGGCTACGTGCGGTGTGACTTTAAGTGTCCCTTCCCCCCTGTCTTGGCATGACCAAGTGCGTTTATTAAAGTGACACCCGACAGTCAGACAGTTAGAGCCTCCCTCTGTCAGGCTTCACAACACTACGACGGTCGGGTTCGAATAGCCCAGCAGTCAGCACTCGGAGAGAGCGAGAGGCGGGAAGGTACCTCAGACAATGGGTAATTGTCGACCATGTATTCTACTTGTCAGAGGATGTATCGGAGACGAGCGTTTTGTCAGACGTTGTTTACGGTTCATCCTTCTCTGGTCTTTTTATAGTGTGTGCGTTCACTGTCGATGAGTCCATCTTGTGTTACTAGTCATAGCAGGAACACATCAGACCCTTCTAGCATAATCTCCCAGGATAGAGTATTACGTGCATGTTTTACAGTATGATTAAAAAACTGAAGAAAAAACAATTTGACATGTATAGCTTAAAACTGATCTCATATTGTATGAATCTATGCAAGGCCGTATTAGCCAAGTGTAACATTTGCTCTCACTATAGCCCTGATTTGTAATATAACACTGAACTGCTCAGACGTGATCCTAAGAAACCTTGCCCTAAAGTCAGGGGTCAGAGGGCGTCCAGGCATCTAGTCACGTTTCATTCCCAGTCACTGTAATGACCTTTACGTGTAGACACCAGTACGTGGAGGGCTGTGATACCTCTCCACCGTCACACACAATATGGTGCGATGGTTATCAACTGTGACCTCTTTGGGCCACCCTTGGCCTCTGACTTGCCCTGTGCCTTGTGGTGGGTGATGCAGTCCCGGTTTTGCCCTTTGCCAAATTTAGCCGCAGGGTAGGATGATGAGACCTTCAGAGAGCATGAGGGCACTGTGTCATTCAGACATTTTAGTTGGCCCTATGATGATAAGGTAATCGGTACAATCGGTAAAGACGCACGAGCTTGAAGCTAAGAAAAGACACAGAGACTTGAGATATTTAACAAACGGCACAGAGCATCTTAACTTTCAGGAAACTCGATACTTCTGTAATCTGAAAATTGGTTTGTCTTGTGTTCCTGCTTGGAGCCGTTTTTATTTCTTCACACAGAATGGGGTTTTTTAGTTTATTTGTCATTTAGGCTTCTAGGTGAACCTGGGTTTAGACGAGCTGTTCTGAAATTCGCACTGTTTTGTGCGTTTATGTTTGCAGACGTTATTTTATTAGCAGATCTTTGATGTGCACCACAATAATCTGTGTCAACATAAACCACATAAGTGTAGTTATTGGGGTTGTTTTTGCCATAATGTCAGTGGCTTGTAAACAAAACGTGCATACAAGTTTCTGAACTATTGTTGGAATTAAAAAAAGTAATTAAAATACATATAATATTCAGTTTTGCCTGAAAGACCTTGTGCAGGTACACAGGGAGAGAAGAATTTTTGCTCAGCTCCTCAACTCTCCTCAAGGTTGCTTTACTTAATGCACTTGATCGAAAACATGATTTAACCTGGCTGTGACTAAGGTCAAGTAGTCAATATTTATAATTATGCAGCCTACTGTGTTCCGGGCATTAAAACGGGGAAATCCCTTGATTCATCAGTGCAGGCCGTGTGTCTTATTTTTTTCAGCCCAAACTCGATCTCAGCATTACATCAGAGGTTCCAATATGCTTTTGGCTTTCAGCATCAGTACGATCTGGCAAGGAAACGATGCTCAAATCAACAATGTACTGGAACTGCTAGCTTGTTAGCGTAGTCAACAGCAACACTGAAGGACACACTGTAAGCCGTTATATGTTATAATACTACAAAAGCTAAATTTGTGTTGGTCCAGATGTATTGGTTTTATTGCTTTCGTTTTTTTTCTTACGTTGTACCCAGATTAATGTACCCAACTGTAAATGGTTGGTTAATATTGTTGTAAAAAAAAAAAAATGTCTTGCCCCAAAGCCTAAATCCTCCTAAAGAATCCTTGATTCAAGGAAGGAAGGAACAAAATTAAAGACTTTTTTAAAAAAATCTTTTTTTATCTTTTGTTCTGTCAAGCTATTTTATCGTTTACTGGGTCAAATCCTCCACCTAACCCACCACTGATGTCTAATGAGACAAAGATCATTTTAGGAGAACACAGCCATCGCCAGGACCTACCCAGGCCTCTTCACTGTACTTGGAACCCTGCTAAAACTCCCACAGTCCCCCTGCGTTCCTTCTCGCCTGGGCCGTTGAACCAGCGCTCCATGCCGTGGTTAATCACCATCACTGCTAGGATCATGTCAGTGCCACAGAGCTACAAACTCACCTGTGTTTTACCTGTGTTTTACCTGTGTTTTACCTGTGTTTTAACTGCGTTTTAACTGTAAGCTACGTCACTCTCGATGGCGTGTTCTTGGGAGGCCTCTCTTCCTTTTGTGAGTGGGTGGGTGTTTGTTTGTTTGCGTGAGCGTGTGTGTGTACACTTTGACTCATGTTTGGTAAAGGAAATGCTTGACTGGACTGTATGTAGGCCCGTATGAATTTTTAAAAAATATATATATATATATTTTTTATGGTTAACAAACAGGTGTCAGTAGTGAAGTTTATGCTTGTATACAGTATCTGTCATGTAAAGGGGGGGGGGGGGTGTTATTCTTGCTATATGCTTTTTATATATTTTTATAACAGTGTATATAATTTATTGGACGTTCTTCCCTTTTTACATAAGCATATAATGATTACTTGAACTATAAAAGTGCAGCTTTGAAGTATGTTCACTACTGCAACGTAGAATGTACATACAGATAATTAACTGCACCTGGCCAACAAATTGTTGTATCAATGTTTAATCTGACTATTTGACTCAAATTACACACAAAATATGAATCACAGCAGTTTCCAGTCTAAAGGTGCTAAGCTTGTAATGCTGTTCTGAGTATGCAGAAAACCGACATGCTGTTGAAGAACTGTAATCGTCTCCAAATGCAAACAGTTGGGCCCTGCTATCTCCAGCATCCTCCTGTGAAAAGGCCCAGTCACAAATCAGAACATCTGGAAGTCCTCAGAAATAAAGTAATCAAAATTGACACCAAGCTGCTCTGTGAAGTTTATCCCCAGGGGAGTGCAGTCTGGCTTCAGCAGTGCTCTGTTCTGTATGGCCGTGTGTTTCAACACGCATCTGTTGTCGGTAGGTCTGGTACACGGCTCAAAAGTCCTTTTTCCGATCCCGACGTTACTGTCTGGCGGTTTTCTTCCCGGGATATCATCGCGAATGACTCTCCCCCCCCCCCCCCTTCTGTCTTTCTAACTATGCTATTCAGCCTAGCCTGACATGGAGGGTGGGGAGAAACCCTGAAATTCACCCCTGTCTGAGTGTATCCGAGTTACCCTGTGCCATCAGGAGAGTTTCTCTCACTGCTAACTTGCTACTGCCTGGACTGTCTTATTATTGATTTGCCTTTATTAAAGTGAACGAAGGAATAAAGACACACAAAAAACTTACTGACATGGCATGACAGCGAAATTTTGTAGTTTCTTTCTGTCTCTCTGTCTGTCTTTCTCACACACACACACACAGAGAGAGAGAAAGAGACACTCAAAAAAACCCACCCACTGTCAAAATGCACACAAACTTAACAGACCATAGAGCTCTGACAGTCACCACAGCTGTGCATTTTACGCTATGTGAAGCCCAATAATTAGCACTCGGATTTAAGCGAGGGAGGGGGGGGGACAACAAGAATGCACACATACATGCATTCATCCATTACTGTGCACAACACGCCGTCTTCCTTAACTGTGCTCATTTGTTCCCAGGCCTTAGCTCTCTCTCTCTCTCTCTCTCTCTCTCTCTCTCTCTCTCTCTCTCTCTCTCTCTCTCTCTCTCTCTCTCTCTCTCTCTGAAAGGAAGCGGCTCAGGACTGATTTGAAATGATTTGTGTCACTGTTACAGTTGTCAGCCTGAAGCTGTCAGAGAAGGGCTGTAGTCTTTCTCTGTGAATGCAAACATGCCAGCTCTGCCTTGTACATGAAGACTAGATGACAGCTCAGGAATATCTCAGCATGCGCTTTTCTCCCTCTGTAGCCTGCCAGCTGTTTGGGTCTGCAAATATATTGTTCAGAGATAATGGTGGAATATTTATATTTGATTTGACAAGCTGTGCCAGAACGACGACTTTAAGGTTTGTTTAAAGAACCTTTTTCTGAGGCAGTCAGGAATATCTAATGTATAAAATTGATATGCTTACAGTGGGTAGTGAGTTAAGTTTGTTCCTCCACTGCAGGAACGTGTACAGATAGACGCGCATTCATGCCTTCATTAATAACATCCCCATTAGAATCTAAAGCAACTCTACCTGTGAATGAATGGGAATAATATTACCTATTAATGCGGTTCTAAATTCCAAACGTGTTTTGAAAAAAATATAAAAATCCATATTCTGCTGACAGTGGAAGGAGTATGAAAAGGGCTGCTGCAGTTGTGCGTTTTGTCCTACAGACTGTAGTGGCAGGACGAATCGGCAGGGCCTCAGGACAAACGTGCCTGTCAGTGGAGATGGAAAACCTCACCCAGCACATTGACTGATTGTTAGCATTAGTGACTGTGAGGGTGATTAATATGCTAGCCCCTGCTGTACCACTCCAGAATATGAGAGAGAGAGAGAGGGAGAGGGAGACACACGCTCGCTTAAAACCTGAGCAGAGGTGACTGACGTTCATCCCGTTTTGAGGCAGATCCTGCCCACACTGGGTGTGAGGGTCCACTGTGGCAGAATGAATGGCTGTGTGATTCCAGCTGCCAGTGCATTAATTTTTCAAGCCTAAATAAGAGTGAATGTGTAAGCAGGCCTTAATGAGCTTGTTGTGTGGGTTGCTGAGAGAGCTACAGTGAGGCTGTGAGTGCATACTGCGAAGTGCTATGCTCAGTTCTCCCTGTACATAATTGCTGTGCTATGATGACTCCCCCCCCCCCCCCCCACACACACACACACACACTTCT
>JAOXYF010000027.1:21628032-21642966 GCA_028565775.1 Sternarchorhynchus goeldii | reverse complement strand
GGTAAGTGAAGCGTTACAGGGTGGGTGGGTGGGGGGTGGGGTGCTTTTCACATGGGGACAAAGGCTGGGAGAGGCTGGGAGAGGCTGGGTGCGGCCCACACTGCCTCCGTCAATGCCCCTCAGTTCAGCCGACCGGCTCTTGAGGCCCCTGCCCTTCCAGCTGTAAAATTGGCTGACAGCAAGACTCTAAAGCTCCCCACTCCTCAATGAGTCCACACACAACTGGGGCATTTACCAGGGCTGATTGCCCCCTTAAGAGAACGTGCTTTTATTTATTTTTTTCCTTTCCTAGACCAGCACATTTGGACATATGGAGATTGAACACAAATAAAACAGTTCCATTTGTTTCAACACCTTTAGTCCAAGCAACTAATCTGTAGTATTACATTTTGGAGTGGGTTTTTTTTTATTTTTTTATTTTTTTTAGTCACTATTATTTCTTTAAACATTTTTATTATACCGTGTTTTTCAATAGGCGTGCAATTGTGTTCATAACATTGAGCAACTCATTGAGCTTTGCCAAGAGTCTTTATAATGCGCTCACTGGAAATGAAGAAAAAATACAATTACTGTAAGACATGTAATGAAATAATCAAAGTTTAGCCATGTACATTGCACTGCAGCCTCAGTGAAAAACACATTGATTTCCTTTTTCCATTGCCTTTTTAAGAGGGAATTGAGCAGAATGAAAATATTTGTCCCCCTGAAACCATGGGGATAAGCCATTATCCGACCGAGAAGGTAAGGAAAATCAATGGTAAATGTCCCAGGTGATTTTGTCTCCAGAACAGCCATTATAAAGGACTCTGCTTACTTTCCAACCATTTACATGATGCAGAAAACTGTTTTATACCCCAATATCTTCCTCGCGTTCTCCTGGTCTTCCCTCACAGTTTTGAATTGTGACACTGGCCTCTAAACCTGCAGCCTTAATCAGATATATGAAAATGTCTTGAGAGACAAAGAAGGAAGTGACACCGTGGCGGCAGGATTCGCCACCATAAGATTCCTGATTAGAAAGAGGTGTGTGAATCGCCTGTAAATCTACGAAATTGGACGAGGACGAGGCCGTGGCACGGGCACCCGGGCGAGGCGAGCGGGCAGGAGCCCGCGTTCGTGCAGGCGGAACCCACCACAACAGTCAGGGCACCCGCCATCTTGTTTACATGATTCCCGGCGCTCTTCTTTCATCACGGCCGCCGCCGCTCCTCCAGGAGCACGGAGAGACGGACGCTGGGGAGAGCGAGGCAGCGGGAGGAAGGGAGAGAGGGAAGGAGACGGAGAGGGAGAGGGAGACTGCAACTTTGGCCCTATTGTTTTACAGCTGCAGACGACGGAGGACACCGCAGAATTATTCTGGAGAGCAGGAGACACACGGTGGCTCTGTGACCTTTAACTGCACTTCCTTAGCTGAATCTCATCCAATTAGAGCACTGTATATTTTCCCTAATAGCGGCTGATGAGGTAGGGCGCATGAGCTAGCACGCCCGGCCCGCCGTTGCTATGCAGCGAGAGGGCTGCTTAGCAGCAGAGGAGCGCTGGGGGATAAGTGAACAGAGAGCTTTAATTTGATAGGGTTAGAATCCTGCAGGCTCCAGGGTCGTGGGTCATCAGGAGCTCGTCTCACACTGAATATGAAGAAATCAGAAGTAAATTGCTTACATCTGCTGCCAGAGGCTGGGGCCGGCTGTGATTGGCTCCCGGAGGTGGGCGCCATCTCACATGGGCGAGGTAAGGGGGCCTAGGTGTAAAGAAAGCTTGTAATTGGAGTAATTCTGCACTAATAGATGTTAAAAACATCCTCCAAGCAGCTGCTTTGAAAAGACAAGCCTTTCTGCAAAGCTTTTTGGGTTTTTTTCCCCTTCTCTACCTATCCATTTCCCTTCTTTTTAAATGTTTTGGCTATTGATAGTGGGCTTTTAGAAGATCTGTGTGTACATGAGGTACAATGATAGATGGGTCATGCTTCACCTGCCTGAGTAGAGGATTTCGGAAAAAACCCACCATCTTTGTGAAAAGTACATATAAAGACATGACTAGTTCAAGGTTAAGATCCAGAATGCTTCGGTGCTACCGGTATCTTCGATACATGTATAACAAGAAGTGCATGTGTGACTATGTATTTATCCTATATATAAATATATTATGTATGGGCTGAAAGGACACTGCAGGGGTATACACACGTATTTATACATGAAGAGTATCCCTGTGATACCAGTTCCAATGAACCGTCTAGTTTGAGCTGTCAAATCCTAGGAATGGAATCACCCGTATATGTCTGTCTGTATAGCGCTCTCTTTGGGACTGTGTCCAATGGAAAATTAGACAGGCTGTGAATTATCACAAATGTTCTGGCAAATGACACTCCATTGGAAGGTCTTTGTCACCAATTATGTGTCCATTATAAAACAGTCAATCAGTCGATGTGCAAATAGCTAATCCTCAAAGGACTCCTCGTCATTGGCAGGGGGCTGTCGATAGTCCATCTGATATGATTTAGCTGTTAAGAAAGTAGGGGCTCACCTTAATCTGGCCTCTCTCACAACCAACCGCATTCATTCTCTTTTCTATCACCACTGATAACTTTGGTAAATGAGAATTGATGGCCAAAAAGAACCATACATTTAAATAAGAGTCTGTAGACAAGGTCAGTTGTATACAGCATTTACCCATGTCTTACTGCAGGCCATAATTGTAAGTACTTGTGTATTCCTGGTTAAGTTGTGTAAGGGTTTTAGTGTACCTGCTCAACCACCCTACCGCAGAGCTCTGCAGAGCAACCACCCTACCGCAGAGCTCTACGGAGCAGCTTGTACATTTGACTAAACAAAAACACAAATTGGATGTCTGGCCAGCTAATCTGATTTCTGAAAGAGTTGAAACCGAGACCCTGTTAGCGCCTTCTGATGATAGACTGTAGTATTATGTTCTCACACTGTAACTGCCGGCTTTAGTGGGTATCCTTTTCCCAATCAAAACAAGTGCTCCAAAACATTATTGCATTACGTTACCATTTTGAAACAAATGACTTGAAATGGTTCAGCTTTGCCACAGACAGTAGTCCTTCCACAAACCCATTAGTCTAAGCCTGACTGTGCTTTCTGGGAGTCTTTACATCTGTGTGTGTGTGTGTGTGTGTGTGTGTGTATATTGTGTTTTGCTGTTGAAACACAGACACCATCTTACCATCACTGATGGCATCACCTAAAACTCATTAGCAGCGTCTTTGGTTCGTAATGTGGTATAAAAGTTCTATGTCTAGATCATCACCAATTCTCCCACAATCATACATCACTCAATCAAAAATAATGGGACCCATTTGTAATGATTTCTAATATGTTTAGTACACATTGTGCTAGAGCGACGTTTATCAACAGTTCCAAGCAGAAAGCTAAAGAACAGTAGAGATTCTGGAAAAAGAGGACCAACAGTAGATCCAATACTGGTGACTGCTTCCCTTGTTCCTCCGTTAGCAGAGATTACAGTATTCGCCCTATCAGCTTTCAGATCCACAATACAATGAAGCCTATGCAAGAAAGATCTCACATACATTTCTTAGGCTTCCTTTGGGTTCTGTAGTCAAATACCTGATGGGATTTAACTCAACCATTTATCCATTTATCCAAACCAGATTTTCTTTGCAAATTGCCGTTGTGGAGCTCAAGTCTTTAGAACATGCTATTATTATTGTTTTTTTGTTTGTTTTGGGGTTTTTTTAAACACAGCATTACTGTATATGGGTTGAGCGACAGACTGAAATGGCTTTGCAGTACATAAGTGACAGGTGGATGGGAAACCCTTGGGAAAGGCTTTCAAAAGGAAGCAGATTAAATAAATTAGTCACATTCCTCAAAGTAATGCTAACCTTTTTGTCACCACTTTAAAAGCATGATCTACACCAAATATTCTTCAAGAAGCAGATGATTCAAATCCCTTAGATGCTAAGAAGTTTTCACTTGAAGTCTGTGTTCACCACCCCCCCCCCCCCAAAAAAAAAAGAGAGAGAAAGACGATGCTTTGTTTCCTCCCATCTGTAGGCATGAAGGTCTCATATAAAGCAACTGATTATAACATAACATTGATTTGTATTTATGTTAATGCTAATTTTAAAATCTATATAATGGCCTTCGTGCTTATGTTTTGGAATAGAAAAAAGAAACATGGTAATTTAGAAAGGAGAAAAAAAAAACAACAAAGCTGACATCATGCGTCATGTGAGTTTGCGGCAGCTGAGCTAGCTCAATAAGACTCGCCTTAAACATTGGCTCTTGGTAATAGGAATATCAGAAGGTCAATCGGGGTTAGTCAGTATTCCTCCACAGGAAATGAGCTTTTGGTGTGCTGTGTTCCCAAAGTAATGAGCAATGCTGCTGTGTTTAATCTTTGCTAATATTGTTATAATAACTGGATGAATTATTAAAAGCAAGCAAATATGGCTACATATTCTGCAGCCCACAGTGAACAGAGGACCACCCTGATCTACAGTGCGGCCGCATCTTAGCTCGGGTCATTGTAATGGTGTTGATTTACATAATTTGTTGGTTGGTTTCTGCAGTGATACTAGCAACTGTTGGGTCCCTCTTTCTGCTAAAGTACTGAACAATATCAAAGCCCAAAAATCAGTTTACACAGCAGAGTTTATTATATATATATATAAAAAACAATAACTTATTTTTTTCTTTATTCTGAGAAAAAATCTGCTAGTTCATGAATTAATATGTACCCATTAGGTTTAGATTAGCAGATCTGAATGCAGTCACTCTGTTTGTTTCTATGTCCTGTGCACAGATTGCTGAATCATTTTTAATCAGTCCCTTCTCTTTATGGATGTGAAGGTCATCATTTTCATATTGTATATAGGAGACTTTTTAATAAAGGCTATGAATATCAAGTCATAATATGCAAATATATTCCCCATATTGTGACCACATGTGAACAGTATGATTGGTTGGTGAGGGACAAATTGTCTTCGGCCAAGACGTTTGGCAACTCAGCAAAAGCTGCTGCTGTTGGTAATAGCCTGTGTTCCACATTTCCATGATAAAGGTGGGCATGAAGATGTGAAAAGGAAGGGAAAGAAGAATGGCTGGAGAAATGAAGAGGCTCTGTTCATCTCGCATAATATTTCCTTTTGCGTGCACCGAACGCAACGGCGGACACACTTTTAATGGTGAAATCACAAATGAACAAATGCGAGTGTTTTGTCAATAGCATGTAAATAGTTATTCATATGATGCTAATTCTTTCTGCTCACTTCCATTATGTCATTCTACTCTGGAAAATTGCAATTAAGTTTGGAAAGATAAAAAAAGAGAGCGAGGGAGGGAGAGAGAGAGCGAGAGAGAGAGAGACGAACACCAGACATGCCAACTGCTCTGCATTTCAAGGCTTGATTGGGCTATCAGCTAGTCAGTATGCCGCCGTGGGTTTCATCGCTGTTAATTGATCCTTTCTTTAATTAATGTGGAAAAAGGGAGGCCATATCCCAGTGTTGGTCTGCTTGTCATCTCTGTCCATCTTAACCGAATAAAAAGCCAGCGCGCTCTATAAGGGACTCAGCCCAGTTCTCTACCGTGGATTATATGCAGGCTATTTTGGGTGCTCTTTTCCAAAGACATGCCTGTGTGCGTTGAAGAACTTCCGGGTTTATTAGCTAGTTTTTCATTTGCATGCAGTGGCGTAATGCCTTTAATAAACACGCAAGGGTTAATGTAGAGCAAAGCCTGAGAGTCACATATTTATTGGTCTCTCTTTCCCTCTGTCTGTCTGTCTGTCTGTCTCACTTTTTTTTTTTATTTCCCACAACTTCGTTTCTCATATCCTCGGTACGTTTATTTAGCCCATGTACGCTATGAAAATTAGACTATACTGTTTGCTTCAGTACAGGACAACGTCCCCATATGTTTTCTCTTACTGTGCCAGGTCCTGTGTAAACTAGTGGTGTAAAATGTATGATAATTCCAGACTGCAGCACAATTTTAACCAAGTGCTTGGGCCCAGTGTTTTTCTGGTAATGCTCTTGTGAACTGCACAGTGAGAAGCTATATAGCTATATAGCTTTAGAGGTCTAAAGAGGTATTAATAACAAGTTCCCAATAAATGTAGGTCATATACATAGGTGTATTGTTTTCTGTGGTATAAACCTATTGGCTCGATCTGAAACTTTTTTATGGATAATTTAAGGTTTTATTGCAGTTTTTCTTCCATCCGTTTTCATTACTTTTACCTCTTGCTTTTTCTTCTCTAAAATCACCATGATTATTCATTTTTTTTTCTACTCTAAAATCACCATGATTATTCGTCAGAGGTGTGAAATGCCATCTTAGCACTTGACTTTTCTCACTGAATGCGCAACTTCATTTTCTGTGATTTGCTTTAAAAGTTACCAAAGGACATGCATTCGCTTCCCTGCGACAAGGGCAGAAAGTGAAGGGATAGCATCTGAAGAGCGAGCAAGACTAAGTATCTGTTTCTGTCTAATTAAATCGGAGAAGGAGCCTCATACCTGCCTCAACCGACTGGTGCATGGAAACGCTTAAGGCTTCTTTTGTGGGGAAATACTGCCACCTATAGTCCAAAACAAAATTAAGCATCATTTGCTGGAGCAGTCTATTTCGACAGTTTGTGATATCAGTGTACTGTTTAAGGAATTATTATTTTAAATGTCAAAAAGTAAGAATAAAATGTAGAAACATACAGTGAAAATATATATATGACCTACATTATTGAGGTACAGATGAATGATTCTTGACTAAACAGTATCCAGGTGTAGCATCCAAATAATTTACTGAATAACTGAAAGGATAACAGCGTTGCATATTTGTTTACTTCCGATTTCCTCCAGTTGTGCTTATTGTTGAAGGAACGTTTTCATTAGTCTCCTAATATCAGGAAAACAAACAGATTAGTGAGAGAGGGGAACAGCTGCAGAAGCTGGGGGCTATAGAGAATTTAGTTATTTATCTAGTGAAGCTGTCCAAGGATGTGGTCAGCTCATCAGGCCAATGGTAAGGTTTTTTTTTGTTTTTTTTTTTGAGGCTTGAGTATGTTGTTGTAGCTAGAGGACACACACACACACACACACATACACACGGCAAGGGAGGAAAGGGAGCCAGAGCGTGTTTCCAGATCTTTCTCCTCCCACGGCCAGAGTGGTGGCCACAAGAACGTCTCGGCCCGGCCACCTACGCACATCCTCTCATCCTCGGTGCTGTTGTGCTGGTCGCGCGCGTCTTTATTTACGCGGCTGCTTTAAATCGTCCCATCCAGTTCCCCTGCGGCTGGCGGCCAGCTGCCCAGGTGGCCGAGGAACCGCTCCACTTCTCACGGCTTCACCAACTTCCTTCTCTTTTGTGTTTCCCTACCTGTTCCACTACGTCGTGAACCATTTTGAAATGTATTGAATAATTCTGGATATTAAATAGCATTAGCAGTGCATACTTAAGCTGACCCTCCACATGCTACAGGGGTCACAGTATAGATCTGTTTTTATCTGCTATTTGGACTATGTCTTTTAGCAAACTAAACTATGTGGAAGTGGAACACTGATTCATTTTTCAGGTGGTGTGATAATCTGCACAGCCACATTTCTGCCCGTATCATTGTGGTGAGTCGCAGTGGGTGTTAACACTGTTAAATCACCTCTGATGCCTAAGTGGTTCAGTCTTACACTGTGACCGACAAGTCAATTGAATTCCCCCAAAGTGCCTGTCCATATCCTTTTTGTGTGTTGGTTGCTAGGTTGCAAAGAGTGCTTGGAATCTCTCCAGCTTGGTAGCGTGGTGTGTGTGTGAGTTAGTGAGAGAGAGATACACCTTTCATATTAGCTCATATCTAGCAAGTGTGAAGATTTAATTTGTGTATAATCAAAATTAGAGCAGATCAAGGAAAAAAAAAACATCTAGGAAATCTGGTGGTTTGATGAGATATTTAAGAACTGAATGCAGTATGTTACATTAATAAGGATGTTGGTTTCCTGTTAATAATATTAATATTTGTCGTTGAGAGTCCAGCATTTTCTCATCTGAGTTTGTATTTCATTGATTCGATTATTTGTGTTTTATTTTTGGAACACTCACCTGCACGTGTACATGCACAAAAGTTACTGAGAGATTTTTGTTCAGTTTTGCTGGTACAGATAAAAATGTCTCAGCATTTTCTCGTTGATTTATTATCATTGTATTTCTCTCAAGAAATAGAAGATAAATAGAAGCTGAAGAAGAGAAATACAAATAGAAACTAAATATTCAAAGCCTGTTGCTTTTAAGTCTCTAGACTCTGATTTATTGTTGGGTCAGAATCTAATTTCACGTGCCTGTAAACAGTTCTTTTCTGGCTGTTATGTGGCAGGTACAGGGGAGCTGTGGTGGCTCTAAATACCTGCCGCTGTTCCTGGAGCTCGCCCTCCTCCCTCCGTTCTTTCTCTCTGTGTTTGCCGTCAGGAGGACCTCGTGGCACCGCGGCACTTAGCCCGACCGACTCCCTGACCCGCCTGCCCACTCGCCCACCGGTGTCCTTCCGGTCGCCACCCCTCCCCAGTCCCGACGCCCCGATCAGAGACCCGGCTAAACCCCTGCCTGCGTGGCCATCTCTGATTCGGTTTAGTTGATTATGCGCTCCTTTTTAAGGCCTGCTGTTTCTGCACCGCTTGGCAACGCCCTGCAGGTCAGGTGGTAAGAATAACAATGGGGGCGTGTCCTCCCTTGCCCCTCGAAGTGCGGACCTGCACCCTCCTATTAGCGCGCTCTGGTCGGCCCGTGTAAATGCCTTGTACAGAACATCCAGAGGGGAGCAGAGCCAATCGTATGGAGATGTGCTGCCTTTTATCGATTAATTCTCCTGCTTGCCTTCCTCTGACCAGCATTTGTAGACTGAAGTGGCAAACAAAGAATGGTTGGTGAGAGGTACAAGTGGTTTATGGAAGCTGGGAAGAACCATTGGCGTCGCATAATTATGTAAATAATTTGTGTATGCATGCAGGTTATTTTGGCCATGAAACATCTCTTTATGTACTTCTTAAGTGCTTGCTGACCTCTCTTGCATAGGAAGAAACAGCCTCCAGCCATAATGATGCTGGTAATTTCAGTGATAATTGTAATAACAGCAGCAAAGCCAGCTCCTATCAGCCAGAGACTCTTAACCACCACAGGTCCCCGAAGTGGAAGCCCTTATCGTGCGAGGAAGAGACGACCGCACACCCAGTGAGCACCTCGCAGATAGCAAGGCGAGCTACACGCGCACACTCTTAATTCCCTCTGACAGTCTGGGGCCGCTTGCCTACCTGGTTAAGCCCTGGCTTTCTCAAATTGGCACGCGGTTATAAACCGACAAAGGGGAATAGCGAGGCGCCCAGCCGAAGGGATGCGAACAGGGATCTTTAGCTTTGACTGACAGCTCTTGTCAGCGCAGCTCTGCGGGTAAGAGGTACCCGCTCAGGCCCTGGCGGAGAGCGTTCTCGGAGCTGAGGCGCAGAGGTGGCCGCGTAATTAAACAAAGGGGGGAGAGAGACAGGAACGCAATTAACGAGTGTTCTAGCAGGGAGGGGTTATTTACTGGGGCCCGGCTGACGGAGGCGGGTCCAGCGCGTGCAGGACTCGAGACTCGTGGGCCAGTCAGTCAGACGGTCCGTGTCCGACTGGACCAATCCAATTAGAGCTAAGATGTCTCCGGCAGCCAGTGTCCTCTCGTCCAACAATGACATTCCTCTGGATCCCCATTGACTAGAGACAAAAGGGCTCAGCTGCAATTCAATAGACAGTTTGCAGGATCTTTTCCTGCCATCAGCTACAATTCATCAAAAATGCCTTATGCCTGACAAAGAAGAAATGATCAAAAACACAGTGAACTACAGTGAAAAGTGCTGGCAGGCAATATTGTGTGTGTGTGAGTGTGAGAGAGAGAGAAAGAGATCCGAGTGTGTGTGTGTGTGTGTGTGTGTGTGTGTGTGAATGTAAGGACCACAGAGTCTTCAGGCCATTGTCGCATGAATCCCTGGTCCTCAGCCATCTACATGGGAGGCGGCTTATTCACAGGCAGCAGGCATGGAGCTTCTGATTGAGACGTTGACGGTGTAACAAAAGCGGTCCGGGCACGCGCCTGGGACAGGGGCCCTCCGTCACCACACTGCCCAGATCCTACAGGCAGCACGGGCTGCGGAGGACGAGCACTCGGAGCCAGAGAACGGCCCTTTCACTGGGGAGAAGGCGAATCAAACGGGGCCCTGGGCGTGGGGTCCGCGGGTCACTAAGCAGGTGGGCGACAGAGAGAGAGAGAGAGAGAGAGAGAGAGAGAGAGAGAGAGAGAGGGAGAGAGAGAGGGAGGGAGGGAAGCGGGGCGACGGTACGGGGAATGGCACATCTGGGCCGAATTAGAGGGAAGTGTGTGGGACGTGGCGGGCAGATCTGCTTTCAAAAGTGAGTCCAGGTTAGTGAAGCTGCAGGGGGCCCCCCAGATGAGAGCGATTAAGAGACGGGCTTTGAGGAGCAGGTGCCCCTCTCTGGAGGAAAGTACCCCCCCCCCCTCGCGTCTCCCCACAAACCACAAAGCACCACTACTCCTGCTACTGAAAACCGTATTATTGTGTGGTGTTTGCTAGCAATTAAGGAAATGATCATAATATCATATCAGAAAGTGTGGACGCCACATTAATTTGTCTCCGACTCTCGGGCTGGTATGTGGTAACCCCTCAGGATGCAGAAAACTGCTTCTCACGTGTCATTATTTTGTTATATACTTTGAAACCACCAGCACATTGTAGAAATTTGCAGTAATTTGTAGTAACTTGCCAAAGTCATTCCGATAAATATAAACATGTTAAGAATTTTAGCTTACGTGGTGGTTACATAAAAATGACTTACCAAAGCAGTTATTGAGAGTATAAATTATTTATAAAGATTTCTACAATTGTAAAATTTGCTGGGTAAGAAATCTGTAGGAATGACTTGGATTTGTATACCACTTGTCAAATCATATTACATTTGTATAGTTCAATGAAATTCATACTGGAGAGTTTATTTTAACATACTGGAGAGTTTTTTTTTTTCCTGCTGCATACTGTGACATTATGAATCACATCACGTGAAACGTTTTATCATTCGAAGTGGATCACCTCACATTACCTCAGCGATTAATTGCTAAAGCGTTCCTGGAAGATGCGTCTGATTTCTTAGTTTGATGATTTACTTTCTCTGGTTTGCGCTTTGCCAGCTGGTAACCCTGAACTGCTCACAGAGACAAAACTCCTCGAGAAGCCAAGAGGAACAGCATCGTCGTTTTAATAGTCGCATAATTCCTCCCTGTGGCTCTATTACCTTCAGTGTGTACCATTGCCTCTCTTGCAGCCTGTTTCTCCAGCAAAGACTGACACTTTGGATAATTGATTCACTGCTACATTAACTAATGTAAGAATCAATTACTCCAACTGTTTTTGGAGAGAAACAGAGGCATATTAAAGAAGCATTAATGTCAGCAGCTCATAAATAAAATGTTTGGATGCATCGTGAGCTCAATCTGACCGAGCGCTCCCAACCTCTTCTCTGTCTCACGTTCCTTCTCGCCTTCCCGTCGCTGTTGGGCCAGGCAGCACTGAGATGGAACAACGCTCATTCCCCGTGGTCTTCTGTACCGCAGCAGGGTGGTTCGCACAGGTTCGTGCCATCCTTAGCCCCTGCAGGTGAAGCCCCTTCTGGTCTGGACACACCTTCACATGGAGATCACGGAAAGCTTTGTCCTAACCCTATCTTTATTTTCAAATAATTACTCTTGGCAGTTTTTTTTTTCCATGGACATTTTTATGGTGTTGATTTATGGGACACTTTTGTGGATTTTTAATATACTCCACAGCCTTGTTATCCCTAGAGTTAGAAATGATGACTAAATTAAACTTGAGAGAGAGAGAAACTTGTCAAGGCTTCGCTGAACATCCCTTTCCTATGCAGGCGCACAAAATTTCAAGCATTCACATGACATTGATCTATAATATGCTATCTCATCAAAATATCTTCATACATATTTTACCTTCAGCAGATGTTTGTTAATAATTTGGTTTCTTTCACGGCACACAGAAGAGTCCAGAAGCTCTTGCCTGCACATTTGTGTTGCCCAGAACGGAACCTTGATGTACCCCAAAACCTGCTTCAGTAACAGTTTGCAAATAACACCAAATGAAAGAATGAACAAATCAATTCATCAGCATATTTGGGGATAGATTCCTGGGTAGGCTTATTCCTTGATTTCTGTGTAGGGCTTTATTTATTTCTCCTTCTCTCCCTCCCTCGCTCTCTCTCTCCCTTTTCTCTCCGTCTCCAGTGGGGATTAGGAATCCCAAATTATCCAGGGGGTTATGAGACACAGTGCCCCGAAGCCCCTCACCCCTCAGTGAAGGTAACGTATTCAGTGGCCTGGGGCGAGAGGCAGGGAGAGTGCAGCCGCCTGCATGCTGATGCGTGAGCGGTGGAGGCGGTAATTGGTGCAGTGGAGGAGAGGGGGGAAGAGGGCAAGCTTCGCGAGACGATGCCTTTGTTTCTCTGCCTGTCTGACGGCCAGACTCCTCCCCCTCCTGCCATCATCATCATCATCATCATCCCCCCCCCCTTCATACACACACCTCTCCTTCACACTCAAACTACTTGCTAATTGGTCTCTTGCTGCCTGACTAAAGACCCGTGGACTTTTATAAATTTTTTTTATAATATGCATTACTTCACATTGTGGAGTTTTAGCTCTCCCAGCAAAGCATCGATTTCTCTTGTTGTTAGAACCAGCATAAATATGCCTTTTCCCCTAAAATGGCTTGACATTTCATTCCCATACAGTTTATCATATATTTACTCGAATATAAAGAATTTAAACTAAACTCTTAGACATAAGTATGTGGTGCATCATTAGTCTTTATTTTCTTTAATATAAACAGTAAAAGAAAAGTGATTGGTTGTTTTATTTGAATTTATGTCGAAATCGTATACTAATTATATTAAGAAACTAGGGGGAAAAATTACGCTTCATGGTTTGTGTTAGATCTGTGTTATATCTAGGATAAACAGAATGTTCTTTGCTACTAGGATTCTGTAAATAAACAAAACAGTTGAATTCTGTTATTGTTGTGATGCTGTGATCAAGCAGCGCACCTTGTCGTCCTCCTGCTCCTGGCACTGCTGTCTCTGTCTCCTCGCGAGGCTCCGGTGCTACACTGAAGCAAACAGGCCGTGGTTTTCGTGCTGTGGTCAGTGGGGAGACGTGACCGCGTGGGCCTCTCCCGGCTGTCTGCGCTGAAGAGACAAACCTGCAGTTGCCAACTAATTGGACCCCGGTGGCTCCCATCCCAGACTCCCGAGTAAAACAAACAGTTCTTTAGCATCTCCGCCACTGGGCGCTTTAAGTCATGATCATAGAGCAAAGTGGTTACGCTGCAAGACCCTATCTAATTAATCTGAGTCAGGAGCGGTTTCATGCAATTACAGCTTCCTCCCTCTCGTCAGTGGTGTGTTCATTTAAGATGTGCACAGTAGCATGCTCTGGATCCGGGGGAGAGTTCACGTGGGCCGTAATTAGCAGCTCACGTTAATGAGCGCGATGAAGGCTAACTAGGTCCTGGGCATGCCTGCGTTATCGCCGCCGGCAACAGCTGATGACCGCTCCGCTCCCGCTGTACGGCGCGGTACCGGAGACCGTACCTCCACCTAATGACACCAGTCACCATAAGGAAGGAAATTACAGAGCGCGGTTCATATTGTGGCTACGTTATTAAACGCTACTGTCGGCCAAGACGGAGCAGGTGTGAATCCTGCGAAGCTTCGTGGTGTGCTCCCCTAAGCCTACCGCACCGATTCCACATCCGCGTGATTGTTTGAAAAATAAATAAATAAAAATAGAGCCTGTTTGTGCGCGAGCACGTACATGCGTGTGCACTCCAACACAGGCGCCATGCGTGTTTTCAGCACTGCACATTTTTTTTTCCTGTGGAAAGTCTGGGGGAGTTTCCAACACCCAACTACATACGCATATGCTAATGCGTGTTTGCATACTTACGCGCCCCAGGCTGTGTATTATGAAGTCGGCTTATGATGGGGTTTTAACTCTCTCGCGTATTTGAATTTCTCTGCGGATCAAAATCTATTAGGCCCTGATTGTCGTCCTGTGACTTCCTCCTCACTCCTTCAGCCTCTTGCGTTCACTTTGTCATTTTTCCCTGTTGCTCATTCCGAGTGACTGGCTATACATATTCATTCGCATACTATAGAATGTGTCAAATAGAGGTGTCCTAATTGTGTCCTTGATGAAAGGCCATTAATATTGAACACTCCTCCAGTCACTCGCTTTGCCCACTGTGGAAAGTGTGTGCAGTTTTTTTCTTCTTCTTTCTTTTTTTAATCTCTCTTTCTGTGAGACAAAAAAGGTGGATCTCCGCTCGTCTCTAATGATACCTGAATCCCAGGGGTGGGAGTGGCGACTGAGAGACGCTCCAGCAGATTCATCAAACCAAATATTGGGCCCCGGCCTCGGGGGGCCTCTGCCGCACTGCGTTACATCACTGTTAATTAAAATGAAATATGCTATTAAATTATACTGTGTATTGTTGCCTATCTGAGTGCGTGTGGACTAAATGCAGACTATTGAGGCAACAATTAATAGTTAACAAAGGTTTCACGCACTCTCTCCCCCTCCAGTGTATTTCTATCTCCATCTCAGTGCTGTGGCATCTTATATAAAAAAAGGTGCTTTCTCAAGGGTACAAAAGCAATTCAGCTAAACCCAAGGTAAAGGCAAACACGAAAGAAGACATTTTTTTCCTCTGTTTATCAAGAACATTATTTTTTACTGGTTATTGTTATTCCCCATTACCGGGTGGACTGTCCTTTCCTATTAACATTCTTTAACATGGCAGATTTCCCCAGACTAACAAAGTAGGAGGGGGGGGGGGGGGGGGGGGTGAAACCC
>JAOXYF010000027.1:21591222-21606222 GCA_028565775.1 Sternarchorhynchus goeldii | reverse complement strand
GTGCAAAGTCCCTGACAGGTCCCTGAAGCACCGGGACGCTGGCCCTCGTGAGACGGCGAGAGGAACACGAGAACAAACATGCATTCACAAACACCCACACACACACCTCTTCTCCCAGCACCCAGGGATGGACAAGAAACTTCTAAAACAACCTGGAGGGGTGGAAAGGAGAGAAAAATGGCTGAAGATAGATTTGATCACATGGCAACGTGCTTCTGGTCCATAATGCATTGGGGGGGGGGGACAAAAACCAAGCAGCATATGCTGTTTTAGTGTCCAGCACACTTGAAACCAGTTTTGAACACCAGGGACAGAGTTCAGTGGAATAATGGTGGCTGCTGAGATAATGGCTTTGATCACAGCCGCTCCGGTAAGCCGGTTAACGGCCCAGGCCGAGGCCACTCTACGGCCGTGGATCCTTCAGAGGGTCTCGGACCCTCCGCGGTTCTCGTTCGGATCCACGGATCCTCCCGCCAGCCCCGGGAGGAAGAGGGAGCGAGAGCGAGAGAGAGAACGATCGAAAAATCCTCCATCATAACTACCAACTGTGTTTACAGCTGCACGGCATCAAACATTCATCAGATGCCATCTTTACAGTCTGTGATGTGGAGCAATCAGCATTTCACAGCCTGTCAAATGATGTCTAAACCACACTCTACCTGGCAGAGTCAAAAAGAAAAACAGCTCCAAGACACACACACACACATACACACGTTTCGTACACACACATGCACACACAGGTTTTTCTTTCTAGTTGCAATTACTGACAGCTAAAGAAAGCTTGTGTGTTAAAATATTAATTCTGCTTAAATAGGCTCAGTAAAACACTCTAATGACAACAAAGCTCGAATCAGCTTTCAAGTGTAAATGGCTGCTTTTCCTGTATTCCTCTCCTTGATTTATCGAAAATGCTCAGAAAATTCCATGTTTGACTATGGCGTGTGTAACTTGTCTTTCCGCTATACAGATAACTTTTTGGGTGAAGAGCGGGAGATTTTCTTCAGCTCACTGCTCAACATTAGAGCCCTCTTGGTTTTCTCTTGGATTAGAGGAATAATGTCTACCTGCTCTGAGCATAGCTGCCATTTGTATGTTTGGCAGTGCTATAGCACCATCTGCAGGCTGAAATGGGCATTGCACAGTAGAACTCTGAGTGACCCCTCCACAGTCTGTGCTGATGTATGCCACATTCATCTCTTTCTGTCTTAGAATGAGCCCCATCCAAAGCATTTTATGAAGATTTTAGCTGTCACAGTCTCCCTTCCTCCCTCTCTGTCTTTCTCACTGTCTCCATCTCAGTCTCTCTCTCTCTCTTTCTCTCTGTGTCTCTCTCTCTCTCTCTCTCTCTCTCCTCTCTCTGCAATGTGGTTGTCAAACTTTAGAAGTGCAGTTTCTAGACTCATTACTGTAGCATAAACAAGTAATAAAATGTATTCCGGGGGTTTTCTCTGTTTGGAGCTGGGAGCATGACTGTGGATGATTTCTAAGGATCCGCAAGAAGTTTTGCCTTCGATGTAGACGAAGCTGGGCTTTCATGATTACCTAATGAGCTGGGTGCTATTTTAAAACATAAAGCCATAGTCTGATATGGAGGAGAACTTCAAAAGGCTCACGTCCACTTAGAGAGTTAAGATTATGCAGTCACTGAGAGGAGCCCATCACCCTGCACACAAGGACTTCCACACTGAAGAGGACACGCACACATACACAGAAAAACATAGCGTGCACAATACAGGCAGAAAAATCTTCTCATAGCCTGATGTCCTAAACGGAACTACAGTCAATCTTTCAATAAGGGGGATTGAATTTATAATGTGGCTACATGCATGCGTTACTGTACTCCTTTACCCTGAGTCAGAAACCCTGTGTGCAGAGATGAAGCCCTGCGTATACTTTATATTAGTGATACCATCTCACAAACACACACACACACACTCTTCTAGGCACACATTTCACCCTGTCTGGAGATGAAAAGCAGGGTGTTTTGGGGGAGTTAGTGAGGACTAGGTCTGTATGCCCTGCGCTCTAAGGAAGGTCAGCATCCAGGCTCGGGGCGTCTGGAGCGGTTTGGCTTTGCTGAGTGTTCCTGGAAGAGGCGGGACTGTCGGAGCTCCCAGTGGTTGATGGGGAAACCACAGCAGAGTCCAGCGCATTATAGGTGTAAAACCCCAAGAACCGTGATTTCCGTCTTCATGATAAATAATGGATGGTAATGTATATTAAAGGCAGGCTCACGCACGCCGGATGGAGCTGGTGTAGCCTGGAACGGTCGAGTGCAGAGGAGAGACATGGAGTCTAGTTTGATTATGTAGATCTGAGAGACAGGCAGAGGCCATCTGCCCATGGCTGGCTCCGTTACCTTAGTTACTTACAGCCTAAAGACATAGATACAGGAGAAAACAGGAAGAGAGAGTGAGGGAGAGGTGTTCATTAACCTAGCTTCACACTGCTACAGAATTCTCACAACACGTCTCTGATGAGCTGGCAGAAGGCCGTTTGGTGTAAATGTGCCCCCGCACCACTACGATTTGCCTCAGGGGGCAAAAAGGGTCAAAACCTTGAGGAAGTGTTGTTTGAGAGAGCAGGTGATTGTGCTTTGTATGAAGCTGCTTCTCTCCCTCTTGTTTTTCAGCTGTATACGTGCGCCCGGCCTCCACCCGCTGGCTCCACCCGTCAGCCTCAGCTGTGCACGCCGCACACACCAGCCGCACACACGAGCCACTCACACCACCGCCCTGCCAATTCCCAGCTCCATGTGGGGGGAACGGCTGCCAACTTCGCCCCATGCTCCTCTCCCCAGACGGCCAGGCAGGCGGCCCTGCAGCACCTCCCCCTCCAGGGGGCGCCGCTCACCCGGGCGGAGCGGCAGGTGCGCTACGCTCTGGTTCCCTGAGAGTCTTGCCTCTAAAAATAATCCCCTGGCCACAGAGCAGGGCACCACGCCCCATGGGCTCTTCGAAGGGCAGCACCGGGACCCCCGTCGCACGGGGCCACGACGAGGGCGGTGCCTGCAGGGGCCAACAGCAGCAGGGCATGGGAGCAGCCAACTGTGAAGGGTGGCTGTCCGAGAGTCATAAGATGAATGGGCTTCGCTGTAGATGAGCGGTTGTTTTGTCAGTCAGTCGCATCGCTATGGCGACGTTTCCTGGCCGTCTTGCTTACCAGGAAGGCTGTGATGCTCCTCTGAGTGCTCTCCCACTGGAAGCAGCTCTTAATGTACTGCAGCGTGTATAGAACAGCCATGCTCAGCCTCCTCACGCGGTAAATGTTGCGCGCTAACAGCTAATGGGGGACAAAACAGTAGTTAGCAAGATGTGTTCAGGGACATAACGTTCGCAACACAACGTTAAGTGAGGTGTGGAAAGGCTTTTATAAGGGAAGCTTCGCTGGTGATAAATATTAATGCGTCAAGCCATGTGAGGATTTGCTGTATAGAACCATATTGTTGCGGTGCAGCTGCAGGTGGTAGAAGAAAAGACAAAGTTTGAGGGGAGATGCACCTTTTTATTGAACTTGGGGTTGTCCTCTTCAAACTTTGTTTCTTTGGGTTTGAAGGTTCTGATGGCCGCCCTGACCTGTGAGGGGGAAGATGAAACCCATAATCCCTTCAATTACATACCGATTACTGAGGGTTTATCGTTGTGGTTATTCTTGTTTCTTATTGTCTTTGTTGAAATCATCCTCGCTGTCTGAAGTGTCTCCTAAAGTGGTGTGTGTGTGTGATGTGTGTGATGTGTGGTGTGTGTGTGTGTGTGTGAAAGGCAGTGCTCAACATGGTGTGCCTGTTCCTAGCCCTCTAGCCAGACAGCTGGATTCTCACCGGATTGTACAGAACATTCAGCTCTAGTGTGATGCTGCCTTTGGATGGTCCTGCCAGGTCTTCCTTTTTCAGCATGCTGGTTATCTGCTGCCCGTTGGAGACCTATGGCCATTGATGACGTGCGTTAATATCTCAGAGTCACACAAACACAGAGATATTACTTGAGGGCTATGTGGGATTTTAGAGTAATATGTTACAGATGATTAATGCACGATAAACAAAGGTCACATTTTAGACTCCCAGATAAAAATAGTCAGGAGCAGACATAAAGGGGAAAAAGTCTATTTCCACACATACTGTCAGCAAAGGAATAGCAACTTTTCCCAGGATGTTTGGTGCCTTGTCCCCATCTTCTCCAAAAACACTCAACACCAAGACATCGTGGATGTCCTTAATTGGCCTGCAGACAATACAAAACGTCATATTACTTTGTACTAATGTTCTGGAATTCAGTCATGAATGCTTAAGCCAAACTCCAACTAATAAAACTGTATAGGAGAAGCTGCAAATCAACTGATGGGTGATTCATAGTTAGTACTGGTGGTAACGGTGATCCTGGGCACGAGCCACAAGCTTGAACGTTGGCCTTGCAAAGGTTACTGTGCCACTTACAGTGTAAATGCTGTTCTCCATTCTGGATGGGTCGTCTTGTAGATGGTTGGAGTTTGGAGCTTGCTGTTTCCGAGCTCAAGCACACAGAACGGGTCACTCTTCCCTGTAAAAGTCAAGGCGAACGGTTGCGATGTTTCAATGAGGAGGCTGCGAGTTCCTAAAGGAGCATCGTTGGACATTAAAGTGGATCAGTACCATTCAGGTCCGTCGACGCGAGGTCCGTGGCCCTCACGACCTTCACCTGGAGATACCCAACATCCTGGAGGGCCTTCAGTGTGTTCCTCAGACTCTGTCCAAAAAACAAGCAACTTCACCCTCATCAACCTTTTCACATGATCTGGTTTGCGTTCTGGAAGAACATTATTTACAATCAGGCCTCTGGTCTGAGCTGTTACTTCTTCTGACCGAAGCCGATGACTCTAGGCCAGTGTGGAGAGAATACGTTTTGTTTTAAAACAAAGCAAGGAAGGCCAGACTAACGTATTGCTCCTGTGTCTTGTCGTAGTGGTGTGGATCGTCCAGTGGAGCGGAGCTCAGCTCGGAGATGGAGACTCCAGAACAGGACCTAAGTGAAACCAGCATCAGGAGGCGGCCCTTGCCTGCGGCCACCACCGGATTGTATTCCTGCTTCTGGTTGAGCGGCAGCTGAGACAGGTCCAGTTCCATCCTGCGCATAAAAAGCGCCTGCCTTAAGAAACCAGCAAGACGGCTACAACAGACACACCAACACAATGAGCATAAGCTGATAATCGAATGCTCAATTAATTTTAGTTGGTGTCTAAATTTAGAGCTGTTGTATGTTATGTCTTGGGAGTGAGACAGAGAGGGAAACTTGGCACAGAGGGCTCCTGTGATTGTTCTGAGAAGATGGAGCTGTGGAGCTGCAGCGTGTGCATGGCTGGCGGACACAACTCACACTCCCCAGAGCTCCTCCGACTTGCGGCTCCTTTTGCAGAGAACCTCCACCACCAACAGCATGTCTGGCTGGCCATCACTGAAACGGTTGAAGTCGAACGTCTCCCTCCACTGTGGGTTGGCCCTCATGCACAAGCACTGAAAGATGGAGAGATGGAAGCAAGCACAGTGACGGTGAGAGTGTGAGCAGAGACCCGAGGCAGTGCCGCTACATGAGCGCTTAACTTAACCGGCGAGTTACGTTTCATTCAGCCAGCACGTCAGAGCCAGAGGAGGAAGACGTGAAATGGGCCTTTCTGGAGAACACGTTCGCTTCTCCTCCCTGGGATTACAAACGCTGACACCATCCAATTAGAGGCCGCTTTGTTCAACAAACAAGCAAGCCCAAACAGAGCAGAAGCTGGTTTAAAAAAAAAAACAACAAAAAAACACACACACAAAAAAAATGGAGAGAGTGAACAATGACAACAATGGCATGCGCTGGGTAGAATCTGGAATCGGGGGATGGGGGGGGGGTGTTTGGGTGCGCAGATGAGCAAGGCATGCTGGGTACACAAATGAGCCTGGTGAAGAGCAGCGGTAACAGCGTGAGGAGAGCCTCAGTGCCAGCCGTGGGCAAACTAATGAGTCTGGGGGTGGGGGGGGTGTAAGAGGAGGAACATATGGAAGAAAGGATGTATGCAGAGCGACAGGAGATGCTGCAGCTGTACACATAAGGGGAGGTGTAGAAGAGGAGAGGGAGGAATGGCTTTCTCACCCTGCTTCTGGACCTCTGCTCGCCCATACGGAAGCGTACGTAAACATCGCCCTGGCCACCCTCTGGCATGTCCTGGCCCTCCACCAGCACCAGCGTGTAAACTCCGCTCCACACCTGGCTCTTCTGGGCCGCCGTCATCGCCGTCGCACTCCGCACTTGCTGCGGGAAACGGAGAGAGAGAGCGTCACATCCAGAAAGCGCAGCCCTGATGAAGAGAGCGTCTGAAAATGAAACCGGAAACGCCGTGAAGCTACGAAGACGGAACGGAAATAAAAAAGACCCGACTGGCAGACTTTTGTGAGCGGCAGAGTTCTGTGTACCACATCAGGAGAAGGACAGCGTCCACCCCGCGTCACGCAGGCCCCGAGGCGGCTAGGGTCCCCGATGGGGCCCGTCTCCGCCCGCGCGTCCATTACAGGCATCGCTGATGGCTGCCGCAGGGGTGGAGGTTCCACTCGACCTCCCCCCACGAGCTCTGCACCCACCACCCTCCACGCCGGCCAGCCTCGGCCCAATCAAAGCGCAGATGTGTTAGCGTGACAGGGTTGCCATGGGTGACTGGGATGAGCCTACAGCTTATTAAGAGCAATCCCACACCGCGCTCTGACCACACCCCTGCACTGCTGTACACTGCAGCAGCCATGTTTCCATAAACAAGAATATATATATATATATAAAAACTAAACACAGAGAGTGAGAGATAAAGAGGGATGGGGTGGGGGGGTTGTAGAGTGTTTGGGAGAGAAATATAATATTCATCTGAGCCAAGCCATCCCAAGTGTTTATTTTGGACAAATGTGCGATCTGCGCGGCCAATAAAACAATTCCACTTAACAGTAAGTGGCCCCTAAAGAGAGGCTATTCCTGGTGCTAAAAGGGTCGGGGGATTGCTTCCATATGGTGGGACAGCATGGGGATAAGGGGTGAGGTGCTGGGAGCCCAGCCCGAATGGCTCCCGCCGCCAGGCCATCCTTCCACAGCTGTGATATTACATCTTAACATCTGGGTTATAGCTCATCATGCCTGGGAATGGGCTGCAGCTCAGATCCTCAGCATCCTACGCTGGCAGAGTGCCTCAGAGAGCTGACACACACACGCACGCGCGCGCGCGATCGAGCTCGAGCCCCCTGTCAGAGAGAAGCTTCACCACTCGGTACGCGGAGAGAAGCCGTTGCCAGCCTCCGTCTCAGCAGCAGTGTGGGAACGGCTGTGATGGAGGGAGTGTGAGAGAAGAGGAGAGGAAGGGGGGATGAGAGGACCGTCTTCCGCCTCTCCTCCCCGATAGGTGTCAAATAGAGTCGGGCCTCAGCTGTGCCGACTGAGAGATGCGATTCAAGCCTGGGTGCGGAATAACCACCAGTGCAAAACCCGCAGAAAAACAGCCGCCTTCACAAATACAGACCAGACAAACTTCAGCAAATAGTCTCTGTGGTGCACCAAATCTATTTTTAAGCCTTTTGCCTAATGTACAATTGGCCAATTTTCATCCGTTCTTCCTGTGTACACTTCAGCCTGCTTTGCTCACTTTCTTTTCTATTTTTTTCCTGCACTAAACTCACTTCCTCAGGATATGTTAAGGATATGTAATGTAAACAGATGTAATGGGCATGAAGCCTGGGCATGAAGCTTTGCTTTACCACCAGAAGTGAGATAATGCTAGAGAACGCCTCGGTCCAAGAAACATGAGAGGCAGCTCTTATCTCTGCCCAGATTAATGAACGCGTTTGCCTATCATGAAGAGATTGGAGACTTTTGGCTATAAAGCAGCGTCAGTCCTTCTGAGCTTAATCAAAATGCTAATAAGACCATGTGACATGTTCAGACCATTGCGAAATGCTAATCAGCCCAGCTGTAGTTGCTACAATGTGTAAAAAAAAATTATTTTTTTTTAAAAATAAAAAAAACAGTCCAGCATTCTGAAAGAAGACATATGGAAATTTCTAAACCACAAGCTGAGATGGTCGAAAGAAAGTCACTTAACAATGTGCTCCATCCACATCAGAACTTTACGAAAATGAAGTTTTACTGAGATATAATGTAATGATTTACTGCCCTCCAGTGGCAAACCACATAGAAACTGATGTTTCTGATGGTGTTGGTTTTTTTTAGAAAGGAATCATATATATTAAGAATTAGTGCTTTTTGCTGCAAATGATTTATAATGGGCAGTTATAAGTGGAATATGATACAACAGAATATCACAAACATTTCACAAGTTTGTGATATTCTGTTCTAGTCGCTATGTAATATAATTTACCTTATTGAAACTCCCCTTCCTCTTCAGTGGCCACTTCTGAAACAAAAGCAGAAATCAGAGACCCGTTAGACATGAACAGCTTTTAATAAATAAGGTCTACTGGCTCCATGTGCCAGATGAACATTCTGTGTTTTGCTGTCAGGACAAACATTTCGTTTGGTGGGACCCTCATGGATGGACACACAGGTGTCCAAGATGATCACCCCCATGTCCTCCTTCAGGCTGCCAGAGTCCTGCAAGTGCAAGGTCATCTCCGATGTCCTGCACAGGAAGACGGGAGGTAACCAGGTAACATCTTTATTAGTAAAAAGTACCCAGATCCGGTTACATTGACCTGCATTGGATGATGGTGGTATCACATACTTGTCCAGCTCCAGTTTGCTGAGATGAATCACGCTCGACCCCATGAAGTCCCGCGATCTCAGGTCGCGATCGTACACCTGCTCCGGGGGATTGAGAGCGATCAGTAAAAACAGAACGGATGCAGAACGGTTTTGCGAGACACGGTCAGTCTCTCCCTCACCTTCACTTGGACGCTCTGGTCCAGGTCTCTGATGGGGACGGAAAAGGACTCGTACCACACAGGGTTGAGGTTCTTGTACACAACCTTGCTTTTGTAGATCGTCTTGCCGTCCAATCTGAATTTGACGTATGGGTCACTTGTACCTGTTAAAATGTCAGGGTGTTAGTTGTTAGCAAAATTTCATGCCCTCTAAATGAAAACAAGCTGAAAGAACTGCCTGATAGAGAGCAGCTTGTGTAGTGTGAAACGTGAAGGAATGAGTGTGTGATGACCAGAGACTGTGGTGATCAGGAACCGTTGGGAAATGGTACACACAGAGACACAGGCTTGCATGTGTATGCACACACACCAGAACCTACAGCACTCTGGTTATTCATGGGAGCTCTGCAAAGCTTTGGGGAGGTGAACATCACAGTTCCTTCACAATCCAAAAGATGTAAGCTGAAACATCCCGATAAATTATGAGAAGAGAAAAAAAAAAAAAATTCACCAGCATATTAAACACCCGGAAACCAAGAGCAACCAGCGTTAATCTCCGAACCCTGTTAAGAGAAGCTCTGTCCTGGTATAGCTGGACGAAGCCGAGGGTGACAGTGTGTCTTTGTCTGTGCTATGGCATGTAGATTGGTGGTAAGAAGATGAGAGAAGGGGAGAAATATGAGCAAAAAAGAAGGGGGCCCATGGTTTCATTTGTATGGATGGATAAAGGGGCGCTTGAGAGAACCTGTGGGGAGTCTGGAGTCACATGACCAAAGCCCTGTGGGGACGGGCTGTCAAGGCTGTCAGCGCGCCTCTCCAAATGAACATCTCCGGGAGGCAGCTCCTCACTGGCAGCCGCTGACGAGCCAGCCTCCAGGCAACCTGACAGGAGGAGTGGGGCTCGCACAGCCAGGGGAAGAACTCCGGCGTGACTGAAAACGGTGACGGCGGAAATTACCGAGGGTGTGTGTGTGTGTGTGTGTTGGGTGGTGGGTGGTGGGGGGCTGAAGGAAAAGGGAGGGAATACGGGGGGCTTGTGGGACTGGTCTTTACACTACATACCCATAGCAGCGGAGTGTGGCATCAGTCGGGCCACAGCCATTAATTGTTAGGCAGATATAGGTGTGGTGGAGGGGCGTGTGGTGGGTAGTGGGGTGGGGTATCGGGGGGGTATGTGTTCCCGTCATCGCCATTGTGCCGTGCCGTCAGATAAAGTGAGGACTCAACTAGTGATGAGACGGAGGAAAGCTCGGGGTCTGAACCGGCTCTCTGACGGCCACTTCCACCAGCAATCCTAATGAGAGCTGACAGGTGTGAAGTGTGTTTCATACACAGCAGTTTAACTTGTGTTTTACTGTTTGTGGAAATCCAAAGAATAAACTGAAATCTCTAAAAATATTTTACTTCAAAAAGATTGCGTTTCTACCATGTCTAAAACACAGACATTACGCATTTAATAAATCTTTACATTACGTAAAAGTAAGTCTGTTTAGCTAAGAGGAGCTAGGTTGTTTTTACTGTTTTATTAATATATCATATAGCATAATATGTAGTTAAAATCACATTAATAACTACAATGCTACCCTATATAATATGTTATAATACTTGTAAAAATGTAAAAAGCGTTTTACGTTTGTATTTTCTCAATTTGAGAAGAGGGGCATGGATGGGAGATTTTATGCTTCTAATTTCCAAGCCCAGGCAGTTGTCCACTATGTGGAAGGCCATATACCGTCTGCTGACCAGGGCATGACAGAGATTCGTTGTCTAATACAGAATGGCCATCAGAGCTGGAAGCAAATTTTAGATGCTGTTTGATGTCACTACCAGCAGATGGTGACGTATTTCACCTGACTCGAAAACTAGATTGTTCCTGTTCCTCATGAACAACAACAAATTTTTTCCTTTGAGGGAAATTCAACCATTTTCAGGAGGTTTTAAATTTTAAGCAGTCTCCATTTTGTAACATCTAGTCTTCATGTTATCACCAATAATTGCTCATTCTGAAAATACTGGGACAAGTCACCTTATTACCAGATTCATCTGGCTGTAAGGAATATGACTGGAATATTGCAATTATGAGAAAGAATGAGGAGATGATAGTAATTAACAGCCTCTGGGCATACACCTGTGACACTCATCAAGAGAATTAGGTGTCCAATCAGCTTGGCACAGCCCGGCAAATAAATTGGCACTGGCTCTGAGGAATCGAATAGAACTGTGTTCTATCTGCGCCGCAGACAGCAGTAAACACTATTCAAGCAGGAGGCTGTGGTGAAGACTCCTCTCGCGCCCGGGACCAGGCGCTGCGGAAAACGTGCAACGTGCCGTTCCCTCCCTCCCCGTCCTACGGCCTGCGCGACGGCTCACAGCTTTTGCTGTGCGCTCGGCCGGTTCATTTGCATTTCTCTCTGCTCGGAGGGAAAGTATCAACACCACGGCTGGTTCCGCCAGCGTGCCAAAGTCCCAAACACCGGCGCTCGGCAGGCTAGTCTCAAGGCCACATGATTTGGCTGTTAGGCCACAAGCACTGCCTGTCAGAGAGCGAGCGAGCGAGCGAGAGAGAGAAAAAAAAGTTGTTTCTGACGCCATGTCTTAACACTAGAACCACAAGGGAGGGGCCAGAAGTGAGTGAGACTCTTCTGTTCTGGTCTGACCACATGCCTGATTGCTGTTTCAGACCAGCTCAGTCATCCTGTTCACAACAGCCTCCCATCTCACTGATAAACTGTCCATCTTACCATCAGAAAGGAGCCGCCATCAGTGAATATTTAGGACTAGGATGGAATACAAAGGAATGTGTGATCTGTTGTTATGAGAATTAACACCATCAGTCCTGGAACTACAGAAACCACTTTTGAACTACATTCCCCTAGTAACAGCAGTGTTTCCACTCTGGTTTCTTAGTTTTAAATATAGTTGCACCTGGTTTCATAAACATCAGAATCTGGAAAGGACTTGTTTGTGGAAGAAAATTGTAAAAGTAAGATCAAAAACTTCATATTGTTTCCTAGGACCTAAGAAGAGCCCTAAACCTACGCAAATCAACAACATTGTGGTAAAAACAACACATAAAAAAGTATTTCCTACTTCAATTTCAATGTTTGGATCATTTCAAATACAAACAAAAAAACTCAAATGTATTTTTAGACAGTTACTGACAAGAAGACACTGCTATATGTGTGTGTGTGTGTGTGTGTGTGTGTGTGACGGTGATCTCACAAAATGTGTTTGATCACAATTTGACTGGTATCTGAAGTCCAGCAGAAGATTACAAAACTAAGAAGAAAGAATTATGATAATGCTCTAAAGGTCATACATTAGATATAGCAAAGCGCAGAACACAGTTAGTTTAGACAAAGTGCAGTTAGTTCCAGTGTAAGGGGAGGAGAGGACGGGCCTACCACAGCGATCTTTGATGACCAGGTGTCTTCCTTCCTTCAAGCAGATGGTGAGGAGGTACTGAACCCTCTGACCTGCTGGAACAGCCTGCACCTCACTGCTCACAGCTGAGCTCTGCACAGAACAACATATCCTTATCACTCTAAGTCAATGTGATTATCAGACATCAGACAAGTGTAGGGAAACAGTGCTAATCAATGAGCTGTCAAATTCATGAGCTATCGAAGTTCACAGGTTTAAATATGTTGTGGCAAAAATTGCTGTCATAATAATCTCAGCCTTCAGAATGTCCTGATTATTTTAAACGAGGGTCCAAATAGTATTTAGGTGAGTAGTAAATGCATGAGTTCATACATATTGTGTGAGAGTTAAGTGTGGTTAACAGCTCATGCATCTATTTTCTTCCTTACAAATCATTGTGAACATTTGGGCAGAGGCCTGGTCCAACAGCGCCACCTGTCTGTGAGTCACAAACACATGTAGTAGAAATATGTACTGCACAGCACTTACTAGTCTGTCTCTTCCGGATGGACCAGTCTCATAGTCATTACTCTCATTGGCACCCTGCTGAAACAAAGATTTTATTATTTGTCATAAATGGAGGTCAGTTGCAGGAATGGCATGAAACTGAGGAAACATCTTATGTGACAAATATCATGCCGACTGACTTCATTAAGGTTCTCAGCTGTTCCAACAATGCACATCTCTCTGGATACTGGTGAAATGGGCTCAGCCCCAGCACTGAGCTCCGGCTCGGGGGGACAGGGGCTGTATGACCGCTCCTCCGATGGCGTGCTACATGCTGACTCATTGTCTAGGTAATCTATATACCATTTAGTGGTTCGATCCCTTTCCTCTGTCCTCTTATCACCCTTATCCTTTCTGATAGGGACCTCCAAAAAAGGCAACTTTTCTGTGGATGTAAGGACGTCAAGCTCAGGTAGAGTGGTTGAGGAGAGTGTGTCTGGGAGGCTGGACACCCTACTCTCTGACTTAACCTTTCTGAGAGGGACCTCGATAGAAACTGGCTTCTCTGAGGCTGAGAGGATGTCAGGTTCAGTGAACGCACTGGAGGAGAGTGTCTCTGGGAGGCTGACAGTCCTGTCATCACACTTATCCGTTTTGAGAGGGTCCTCCACTAAAGCTGGCTTCTCTGAGGCTGAAAGGACCTCAGGCTCAGGTAACATGGATAAGGAGAGTTTCTCTGGAAGGCTGATCCGGTCCACATCTTGGCTTAGGAATGGTATGCATGGAGCAGGAAGCGGCTCTGGGAGGCCAGCTGGGGGCGCTGTTTCTGGAGCATTCATTTCCAATGGGACTGTGAACTGGTCACTAAACTGGGCTGAAGATGGCACATCTGTAATAGGGAAACTGTCACAGTAATCCAGGCTTGAGGTTTCAGTCTCTTCATCCAGATAAAAGTTGCTCTTTAAACCAGAAACGGAAGCAGTGTCATGGTATGGAGACTGTGCAACAGAGTCTAGCAGAGATGGAGTGGATTCAGAGGTGCATCGGAGGTCTGGAACTGAGATACTCCTCCGGTATTTTAGGGGAGTCTTCTTGGGCTTCTTCGTTTTCTTCACTTGAAAAAGGGGCTTGGCTTTCTCTCTCAGTCTGGATAAAACCTTGTTCTTCTTGGGTTCCATTTTGACTGCTCTCTCTTTGATAGAATAGAAAACTTAGAATAAAAAAAAACAGATTAAAATGAGAAATTAATTCAAAGAAGTGCATATTATCTAGCCTGTAATACTAACAAATACTGTTTTTCTCATGTAGTCTACATGACATTAATCAAAAAAGTCCATGAAAGTGGAGGTTGGCACCAGTCAACAGGATGATGCGTAGTGTTAAATATTTTTAAAAATTGTGATTGCATGCATTTAAGTTTAACTTTGCTATTGTTAAAACCATCAAATGCGTAAATGTATTCTACCACCAAGATACTTCTAATACATTCAGCACTTTATTATAAATGTAAAAAGAAAAATATAGTAGTGTATAGCTGATCTGCAATCAGACACAATTTGCATTAACCACTAGTCTTATATTATCATGTCTGACCACACAGATTTTTTTTTTTTGTAACAGACCACCCTCAACCCAGTGGTGACGCTGACAAATGTAAAAACTATGGCACTATTTCAGTATAACACTGAATAATCCACCACCTAGAAAATTTCCTGCCACAAGTGTTTCTGCAGTCCGAGTCTCACCCACCATGACCACTGTGGCGTTTGGAATGAACTGGCTCAAGATATTTTGTCTGTTTAAGTTTTAGACAGATGTTGGCAGACTAGCATACGGCACTAATAAGTAATAGTTATAATATTAAAAAGTAATTGTTATAATATTAAAGAAATGATGCAAGTATGGTAAATTTAGATGAAAGCAGCTTTTGTACAAGATTAGGATTATCCATCAGGCTATCAGCTAGCAAGGTGTTACGTCCACAGAACTGCAGTGTCACACCAGCAACATCGGTCAGCAATGAAAATGATTACTGTTGGTTTAACACAAGATTATAAAGAGGTACATGTCCAACCACAAAGCAGTCTGTGGTAACAAACAGAACTCCACAAAATGCAGTTTTTCAACCCACTGGATAACTGGTTGCTTTGGAGTACTAGAAACATCTGACTAGGTGTTTGGAGTTAGGTGTTTGGAGTACTAGAAACATCTGACTAGGTGTTTGGAGTTAGGTGTTTGGAGTACTAGAAACATCTGACTAGGTGTTT
>JAOXYF010000027.1:21572354-21585115 GCA_028565775.1 Sternarchorhynchus goeldii | reverse complement strand
GGGGTGTTCTGAGAGGGGGCGGGGCTGCCACGGGAAAACACAGCGCGAGGGAAGTGCCTCGGCCTGCAGGGACGCACGCAAAACAAAGAGCGACACGTGACGGGGCACGCCTCCTGCCCCGGCACCTCCTGCCCGCCAGCAACGGCCAGTCCAGCGCTTTCAGCGGCGCCCTCTACAGGCTGAGGCGCATATGCCGATATTCTACCAAGCCAATTCACCAAACGCACATGGAAAGAGACGTGTGTTCTGTACATAGCATGTATTAGGATTCAGTATGGATATAATATTTACAGTATGTGGATAAGAATGTGTGCCTTTGAAGAGGGGCTCAAACTATAGGTGCTGTGAGTGTTAATTAAATACAAATAGACTAAGGTGCAAGCCAAATTAAACAGAGAAAAAAAATCTCCACAAATTACACGTCTGTGTTTCTGAGGAGATGCGTGTCTTTGATTGGCTATCGAACGGACAGTGCCTCGAAGCTCGAAACGGGTCCTTGGTTTTTTAGAGCTGGCAGTGTGTATACAGTAAAAGAAAGAAAATCATTTCATAATTATTCGTTTACAAAAACAAAAAGAAATAAAAATGACACAGTGGAGTTTCAAACTTACAGCACTGTTGTTACAATTTCTTAAGGACAGACATTCACCATCATTAAAGGGAAAACGACCAAAAAACCTTATTTCAAATAAAAACACTTTGATTATTATTATCAATAAGTCAGATTTGAAGAAAGTACAGTATAGTTAACAAAATAGTAATATTAACCAGTGAATACTCTACTTAATAAGGATCTTGCCTTAAACCTGGCAGTAATCCACGAAAAATATACTTTTTTCTTCAATCTGGTGAAGGTACAATACATACGTACTTACATCGAAGGTGATATATATTAAAGTTGCTATATACATAACCAAAGGAAAAAGAGTTTGGCTCAAATCTTTAATTTACAAACAGAACAGCAACTGTTCATGGCTTTAGATATTGTTTCAAGGTCTGGTTTGCATGTAGATTTTTTTTCTTTCATAGTTTGTAACAAAGACAATATTACAGAAGAAGAATGAAATGAATAGTGAATGTAGAAATGAGATTTTTCCAAACCTACAGCAAAACAGGAATTAAACACACAGGCTTTGGTTTGTTTTATCATCGAGTTGTTTGAGCTGCATTCAATCGAGGATTCTTGTTTTATCATTGAGTTGTTTGAGCTGCATTCAATCGAGGATTCTTGTTTCCAGTTCACCTGGGCTAACATTTAATTTATAACATTTATTTTATATTCTTTCAAAATGAATCATTAGTACATTGTACATGTCATGGTTTGACATGGTTTTGAACAAAACAAAAACAACAAACCACAAGAGTTGCATGAATTGTCTTTCCTATGTTATGATATATTCTAATATATGTATGTTAATATTCTAATATATGTATGTTAATATCCTAATTTTGAAGAATTGTGATCTCATTCCTTTGTAAACCCAATACTTTTGAAGATGGTCAATCGTGAATGAGTTAAGCACGTGACTTACATTCTAAGGGCGTGTGAAGTTCGAAGTTTAGGTGTTGAGGGAGGTAGGCCCAGCCAGAGCAGGCCCGGAAACGTATTATGTCAAAACCTGTAAATCCAACAGCAAAAAGAGATACTACAAGTGCCAGACCAGACCCGTGACTACCATAACCGAAAATATCTCCATACACCATCTTTATTTTCTTTAAGCACTGGACTCTCGCAAAAACCGCACAGCATAAAGTACCTGATAACACCAGCTCTGAGTACTGGAACCAGTCTGACTGACTGGTCCCACTCTCTACTAAAAGCACTGATTCATCTCACTCTGCTAAGTTGCACCACTTAATTTCAAAAGGTCAGGACATTTTGGATTTCCTTCAGCGCCCACAAAAATGAAGTTAAATAATAATAACAGAATAACAACGTATAGGACCCTCCCTTCCTCTGGCCTCTCCACCCCTTCATCCTCTCGCCCTCCCTCGCCCGCCCAGCTGTGCGTGCGGCTGACTGGAGCTCGGGACCCGGGCGCCTCTATGTCACCCAGGCGTCCATACGCATGCGCTTGACCGAGGGGCTGTGGCGGTCGTCGGGGCCGGGCACGGGGCCTCGGCCCAGGACCAGCGGCGAGTGGAAGTCTGGCCTGTGGTCCTCGCGGTCGCTGCCGTCGTACGATGAGCAGGAGGAGCTGAGGCTGTCGACGGGCGAGCGGCCCATGTCCGGCCGGGCGGCGGGGGGCGGCGGCTGCTGCTGCTGCTGCGGGGGGAAGCCGGACGGAGTGACACGCTCACGCGGGGGCGAGATGGGCTCCGATTTGATGTTGATGTTCTGGCTGGTGTTGATGGAGAGGTTGGAGCCCTGAGGTAAGTGGCCACCACCCCTGAGAAGAGAGAGAAGAGAGATATTCACTACCGAAGAGCAAAAGAGGCACAGAAATGAACGCTTCTGAGAGAGAAGGCCACATGCACACATGTATATGTTTGAGAGAAAGCCCAGTATTCTGTGTGGTTATGTTGGTGTGCTTTAATGAAACCTCATTCTGTAGGTTTGTGTGCACCGTCATTCTGTTGGTGTGTGTGTGTGTGTGTGTATGTAAATGTTTGTTAGCGTGTGTACACGTGCAAGCATGCTTGTGTTAATGTGTGTGAATGTGTATTATGTGTGTGTATCATGTTCCTGCATGAGTATAAGTGTGTGTTGTACTCACACCAGCGAGCTGAGAGCTGCCTGGCCCAGTTGATGCTGTTGCCATGCCGACACAGAGCCCAACGAGAGCCCTGGAGAACCGAAGCCTTGCAGGGAGGAGAGCTCAGCACTGCTCAGGGAATATTCTGGAACAACAAGCCGGGTGGTGAGTGAGCGTCACAAACACCTCCACGCCTCAGGAGAACACGCACACAGCAGGGTGTGTGCATGCATGTGCACGGGACACGGCAGGGTGTGTGCATGCATGTGCACGGGACACGGCAGGGTGTGTGCATGCATGTGCATGGGACACAGCAGGGTGTGTGCATGCATGTGCACGGGACACAGCAGGGTGTGTGCATGAATGTGCACGGGACACAGCAGGGTGTGTGCATGGACACAAGAGTCCCAGCCATGTGGGCCCATGTACTTCACACAATACCTGATGCTTGATGGAAGATGCCATGCAAATTTCTCAGTAAGAAACAAATTAAGGATGAGCCCAAATGTCAGTTTGTATAACATAATGTGGAGAGTGCATGTGTGTGTGTGTGTGCGTCTGTGTGTGCATGCATGTGCGTGCACGTTTGTGTGCATGCGGTCTGCATGTCTGTCAGTGTGTGTGTTTGTACGTACGAGCATGCACGTGTGTGTGTGTGTGTGTGTGTGTGTGTGTGTGTGTATGTGTTTGTGCTCATGCAAGCGCACGTACGTGCGTGTGCACGTGTGAGTGTGCGTGCAAGCAACCCACCAGTGTTGTAGGCAGTAGGCATGCCTGAGTAAACCAGGCCTTGTGGTGGTAGACTGGGCGTGGTGACCGAGACCACGGGGGTGGCCAGAGGCTGGGTGGACTGGGAGCTGCTTATCCTCTGGGTGTTCTGCACACACCATACCAAAGCCTTGTAGGGTTAATGAGACGGAGACACTCTCTCTCTCTTGCACATAGACAAACATACATGCTAGTCCTTGAGTGAAACACCACATGCACCAGTGTGTTTCAGAACAATTATGACCTAATAGACCTAATATATATATATATATATATATATATATGTGTGTGTGTGTGTGTGTGTGTGTGTGTATAATTATATAGGTTTCATGTGTCCTAAATAACAGGAAATACAGAAACAGAAAATACACCCAAAAAACTTCAAGCTACATTGTATTTCTTGTTGCACTTTTCCCTGTTGCCACAGTGGGGCACTATAGCTTCATGATAAAATTCTTACTGATTTTATCACTTTGTATAACATTGTTTACTGACTGTCTTGCATTTAAAATCACAAGGCAGCATGAAACAAGCTGAAACAAGAACTTTGATCACAGATGCAGGACTGTGTGTGTGTTATGAGAGGATATGAGACCGTGTTCGGTGGGGAGCCCTGCACTGATGGCAAGGAACTGTTATGTTCAGGGGCTGGAGCTAAACCCACATAGAGAGAGAGAATGTCCAGCCCAGCCCCTGGATATCAGCTTTGTATGATCACTGCTAGCTTATAGTCCAGATGAATACAGAACAATCAATACAATGCAAACATTACAGAGCGAACTCAACATGACTTTTCAATGGGAAAAGCACAATAAACATAGTCATAAATTATACAATGAGACTGACAGGCCTACAGCTGAACACTATTCACCTTGAAATTCCCCCCCCCCAGGAGTTTCTGCAGTGTCAAAACAAAACACTTAACCAGTGTGTTTAAAGTAATGCGGTGACATGTTGTGAATACATCCCAGTGTCGTAAAAAGCATGCACTGCAAGCCTTCATGCAGACCACACACACTCACACACACACAAGCACACACGCATGCATGAACGCCTACACACACACACACACACACAAGCACACACTCAAACACACACGCGCATGCATACACGCACGCACACGCACGCACCCACGCACACACACACACATACACAAACACACTCAAACACACACACATGCATACACGCACACACACATACACAAACACACACTCAAAAACACACACACACACACACATGCACACTGCCACTCAAACCATACACTCAGGGAGAGGACAGGGATAATCCGTGGTTGTACATCAGTGTTTGTTTCGAGGGAAGGTGCCATTATTCAATATATTCCCATTAACTTAGTCAATTTCATAGTTAAAACTTCTATTATAAATAGCAAAATGGCACAGACCCCTAAACCACATCATTCAACTTTAATATGTTTTCCAGACATCTTTAGAAAAGTCAGTACCATCTTTTCATTGCTGGTTAACATCGTCCTATAAACCTGAATGCTTCTTAATGCAAAAATCCAGTCTAGTCATTTTTGTTCCTCCCTGTGGCTGGCCTCTCCCCTCAACAGGATGACATCATTCTGGCCTTTACTCTATCTGCCTATGACATCATCCTGAATGAAGTAACCAGACTCTGGAAAAGGAAGAAACTCTGAAGAGGACAAAAATTGGGCAACTTCACAAAAATATTGAAATTATTGATGACTGGGTCTCTTCCTCCACCTCAGACATATATACAGACACACACACACACACACACAAACACTCCAGCGCGCACACACACACACACACACAAACACTCCAGTGCGCACACACACACACACACACACACACACACACACACACACAGACAAACACTCCAGCGCACCCACACACACACACACACACACACACACACACACACATCAGGACGTGATATAAGTTGTGGTCCTTTTGAACTTATCCTAAACCAGGCAGAAACATGCGGAGTGAGTTTAACCAAACCAAGTTCAAACTGGACGTCCTTTGCACAGCACAGGCCGAGCCTGCATGGGCCAGGCTACCGAGGTTAGTCCTCTGTGCTCTGTTGTTGTTTTTTTAACTTCAGTAGGTGAGGGTTGAAATCATTTTAGGTTCATCCAGTCCAGACAAACAGTGTAACTCACCAACTCCATCTCTTCCTCCTCTGACTGCTCCCAACAAAAAAAGAACAGAGGTGTAAGTGTGGAGCAACATCAGCAGTGCTGGGCATGGAAGGTCCAGCCTGGCCGCCTTACAGCTGCTCAGACCTTCCTCTCCACACCATGGGCCTTTTACACTGAACTTATTCAAATCCGCTCACTGGCGCATAAAGAAAACACTGCTAGGGTTACCAGCAAATGTGTCCTCTAGTCAAATGAACTGCGCTGCTTAAACAAATGTGCCGGCACTTTTTATACACTCCGATTTCAGTTTGTCGTTGTGTTGTCTGCCCCAATGGATACCAGTTTTTGCCAACTGAAACAAACTTCACAGGGCATAAAGGTGTGTGTGTGTGTGTGTGTGTGGGTGGGTGGGGCAGAGTGTTATTGGAGAGCAGATTTTTAAGTGGTCATGGACAGCTCTCTCAGGTACTTGACCTCCACACTAAGTGCTTAACCTTTCACGTCAGAGGCTCGTCAATAAGCCGTCGGGTCTGACTGTTCCATCAACATCTCGGGCTCCCGTTGATTCTGCACGCTACTCACTTCATCCGATCGTTTTATGGAAGAACTGGAGTAAACGCTACATCACACAAGAGCAACGTGGCTGAGCTGAAGGGTCCAGGGGAAGAAACACTGCTCAACTCGGACGCCTGGTATTATGACTACCATTTATATCGTTTTAAGTAGTTTTTGAAGTTTTATAACAAATAATATCAGGTCCCCATGCCCATCCAGGGGAGCACATCAGGATGCTAAATACATCCATGACAGGGAACCAATCCATCCAACACACACCCCACAGGACAATTTGGAGTAACCAGTTCACCTGACCTCCATGTTTGTGGGCTGTAGGAGGAATCCCACACAGACATGGGGAAACCATGGACGCTCCACCCAGATGGGGACTTGAACCCAAGCCCCAACACTGCCAGGCAAACATGCTAACCACCCAGCCACCCATAACTGGAACATATTCTTGATTACTAGTTTTTTGTGACGTGCAACTAACAAATGAAACCTTCATTTTTACTATTCAAAAGTTCAGCACCATGGAGCCCCATATTTTCCTACATGGCCAAAGTACATTCTGTAAATACTGCTAATTACAAGAAGATTTGAAACGTGGCCTGGGGTTCATTGTTTCTGCTCTGCCTGTCAGCTGGAGGACCATCTGATATGATGGAGCTCAATGTGCTGTAGGATGGGAGGTCTGAAGCCCAGCTAACTGGCCACAACTGTCTTAATGCTGCACTCAATCAATAACGGTGGGGAGACGTGACAAGGACGACAAGATATTATCTGGCTCACACTCTGGGCTTCTGATTAAGCCTTCATCCCCACTCTGTCACACTGGGATGTGATTAATTTAATACCATTATGTCCTAATGAAAGGCTGTCTGCAGGGCAAACTGCCTGCCCTGCCTTAGCCTGTCTGTCTGAAGCATAGAGAGGGGGAGTCCTCCCTCTTTCTCTCTCTCTCTCTCTCTCTCTCTCTCTCTCTCTCTCTCTCTCTCTCCCTCTCTCCCTCTCTCACTCACTCACTCACTCACTCACTCACTCACTCACTCACACGCACGCACGCAGATGCATACTCACAAATCCTCATCCACAATAGGCTTCTAATATCACGAGCCTGGAATGCAGAATTGCTTTTGATTCATATATAAAACCTTACAACTTCCAGATGCTGGCAAGCAAGTCCTCACATTCACGCACGTTTGCACGGAGCAGCCAGTGCAGAGGGAGAACCCTGGGTAACCCTGGCGATATTTCCCAAACAACTGCATTCAGAACTCTGTGTTATGGGGGGGGTCTACCATGCAGTGCTGAAATAAACCTATTATAGACCCATTTTGGAAAATATTTTTTTTCCCTACTTTCTTTTTTACATTTGCAGTGATTTATGAGTGTGGCAGGCTGGCGTAGCCGCAGGTGCTGAATGTGGTCCGAACTCTGTGCACCTTAATTATAATCATTAGAGAGACCCTCTAATTTCTATATGAATAATTGAGAGAGTGTGATGGCACCTGGGCCGTAGAGATACTCCACTCTGCTGCTGCTCTTTGTGTGACTGTATCCCCACCGCCCCCCACCCCCCAACTGTAGGTAATCACATTACAGAGTGAAGTAAGGAACAGTACTGAGGAATCCAATACTTGCAGTCCAAGTGAGGTGCATTGTGTTGGCAGCAGGAAACCAGTAAAACCGTAAGAAACTTGAAGAAGTCTTTTCTATCATCGGGTTAAAAAAAAAACAAAAAAAAAACAGCTTTTTTTCGGTTTGTGACGGCGCTGACGTGGAGGCGCACGTGTACGTCCTGCCACGTTCTGTCACGTGTACTTACCAGCGGAGGCATCATGCTTTTACTGGACGGCGGGATGACCACCCTCAAGTCCGGCTTGCGGCTGCCCATGCCCATGCTGCCTCCTGGTGGCGGAGGGGACTTTGTGGGCATGACTTTCCCCAGCCCGTTCCCACTCGGGGTGCCCAGAAGCCCCGGTGAGCCCCTCGGGTTAATGAAGCCATTTCCTGCGGAGACACGCAGAGACAGAGGGCATTGTGGGACTGCGATCCAATCAACCAATCCCCATCAGCCGTTTCACAGCTGTACTCGTGGCATAGAGTTGCATGCAACGTTAAGCGTTCCCAACCCTCTGGGAAAGTTCTAATAGACTCTCTAATTGTCCCACAAATTTACAAGAATAAAACAAGCATTTTAGAACTGATGAGCCCTTGGTTCTCTTGGTGAGTGAACGTATCAAAGCCAGCTTTGTGCGTCCGAGGATAAGGGAGGCAATTCAGTTTAACAAATGTAGTGTGACTTGGGCTTTTTAAGATGGGAATGGCTAAAGTCATTATAGCTGAGCACAACCACTCACTGCCATAAAGGACTATTAAAGTTCCATTTTTGAAAGAAAGCCAAAAACTTTTTTCGAGTAATACTGGTAGTAAAATTCCAGTTCTACCTAAATGTTCATGAGCGAATGCCATCTCTACTTCTTACATATCAGTTCTTTAACTTCACACATCTAACAAAAGGTTTTTATTTGCAAACAAACAAACAAAACAAAATCTGCCTTACATGTGTTCATGAGAACTGTATATATTTCCCTGGTGAAGAAAGATAAAACCACTACATGTTGCATACATAAGCGGTTTATTTTTCAGTGCACTTAGAAACCGGGGTTTTACCAAAATATCAGCAGAACGTTCTGGCTCTTCAAACGCTCTGTTAAACAGTCAAATACTCCATTGCCAACGACCGAAAATGTCTGAAATTTCATCGGTAGAAGTTTAACTACTTTTTCTATACTGTATTGTACTGTAATATAGTAATGAGAAAAAGAATCCGATCCATTGTGACAGCGCCTCGGTGTCTGACGTCATGGTCATCTATATTCGTCGAAGGGGTTTCCAGCTCTGTGTGCGAACGTCACTTTATTACAAAGCAGGCGTTTTACCATCTGTGGGTCCACATTGTTGCTGCTTCCTTCACACGACTGCTTGACATATTCGCCAACAATCAGAGGTCATTCGGCCACACGCAAAAACAAACGCAGGAATGACTTCTGGCTGCTAAAAAAAAAAATAATACTAACACCACCGATCGCTAACGATCGTCTGCCGTCTGCACAGTGAACATGACACACCACTCAAAACGTCTGTTTGCCACCTCTTAGTGAAGAGGATGAAACCTTTCAGCTTCTCTTTGGAAAACAAGGGCTTGTGTACAGTATTCTGAAATGAAACACTTTGCTGTTTGCTCAGATGGCCTTGCTGGTGAAAAAAAAAAAAGTCCTTTAAATAAGTAAAGAAAATGAAGAAATCAACGGTGGCTGAGCAACGAAGCTTCGCAGGGGCCTTAAACGTGCTCACCTGAGAGTTCCTTTTCAGAAAAGGATCGTTTCGTTTCCACGGGCTCAGTATTTGGCACGCGTGACGAAGGACTTGTTCATGGACTTGTTCCTCTGTGATGGCAGCCTGTTGAAATGTTTAGCCACGAGACCGTTCAGCCGCCCTCCGTGCTCTGCTGGGGCGGTCAGAGAGCGGGTCGTCGGCTCTGGGATCACCGCAGAGAGGCTGGCCTGAGTAGAGCTGCACCTTATCCGGCACCTGCCGCTAGGAACTCCTTACACTTCCTGTGCGCGAGTACAGAGAGCCGGTCACTCTGTACACACGTACTGTAGCAGAAGGTTGGGCTAGATTATGACGAACCGCACAGAAAATGTTAAAAACTGTTTTACAGCATCGTTTCAAGCTAAATCAGTTGAAATGCAATATACAAGTCCTTGTTTTTCAAAGCGAAGCTGAAAGGGTTAATTCTGTGGCAGATATTTTTAGGGGTGGGTGTTTCCGTGGAGATAATGTCTGAGCCCAGTATTTACTTCTGAACTCTGAATGAGTTCTGAATGTTTTTTTAAAGATTTTTTTTTCTACTGATATGGATAATGGTATCAATATTTTATAGGTTTGAATAGACTGATATGGTTCTAAAACAATGAACCATTATAGCACTGTATCAAGGTTTATGTAAGAAACTGGACTTGGGACAAACAAAGTTAAACATACCTGAAAAACGTCTGAAAAACCATTTGCTAACATTTGCTGGTTTTTAGAGAACATCACATTAAGACCATTACTTGAAATGCTTCTGCATCTGGAGCAGCCATGTATGACTCCCTCAAAGGGCAGGTGAAGCCTGGTTTCGTACTATATATCTTGCTAAGTTCCTCGGACTACCATGTATGACACATCCACGTGGAAAATCATTCAAATCACCATCACATTTTCTTTATGTACCAGATGTGGAAGAGGGCTAGAAAGCTCTAAGGTTTTTAGAAACAAAACACACATGTGATCTGTAAGGATTATTTTATTATTTATGATTTTATTTATATCTAATGTTGATCATTATAAAACTATTAAAGAATCAGATGAAGTTGAGTAGACAAAATATGTCGGCTGGATGTTTTTTGAAGACCAGACTTATCTTCTCAAGGTCAACAATCACTGACAGAGGAGTGTTAATCTTCAACTGGTTTCTGAAACTGCACTCAGTTCAACCAAAACCAACCCACTACAGGGCCAGCAAGAAAACAAAACTGCACTGAGCATATTTACTAAGCAAAATAAAATTTAAACCTCACAACAGGAAATGTAAGGTAATTTTTTTTTTCTACTGCGTATACAGCGGTATCTCTGAGAACATTCGGTGAGAGTGCTAAACTACCAGAGCACCGCATAAAAAGCTTCCAAGGTTTTGCTCTGAAACCAGAGGTGTTGCTTTGCACATGGTAAGTGAAACCCCTAAAGAGCAACTCTCTGCCACTCAGCTCAGCAACGGTACGAAGAGCCTCGCATCACGAGGTCACTCGCATGAAGGTGATCGAAGGTCACAAGCATCTGTGCGCGCTCGCTGTTAGCTGCTAGGGATTACCTGAGTGGTAGCGCTAAAGGCCGGGCACACCGCTGTGCTGCAGCAGCTGTGTGTTTTGGGCTGTACGCTCGTGGAAGGCAGCGGGTGGTGCTCAGTTTCTCAGTGCTGCAGCTCGCTTTGCCCCGCTGGGTGAACCCACCATAAAATTGCCCCTAAATGAACACGGAGCGCAGAGTAGATGCCTTATTAAACCACACATTCCCAAATGAAGTCTCGTATAGCTTGGAATAGCACAAACTCCTTCAGGGAACCCACGCTCATAATGACTTTGCCTATACATACAAAAACATTTCGTTTCCTCTTCAAAGCTGAAGCATAGCTCTGTTTTTCCAGAATGCACCACGAAGCACTAGATGAAGCCTGACTGAGCTATCATTTCCCTTAAGCAACTGGATGTCAGAAGGGGGGAGACGAGTGTCTGAGTGAGAAAAGTCTAATGAATTTCCAGAATCAAAGCTTTGCCTCCCTAATAGATTAAGTGGAAAAGAGACCGAATTCTAATTATAGTTTTAATTAATGAGGCTGAACAGCACCTCCATAGTGGGTGTAGCTGTATTGTTTTGGCTCAGGAAACCATGTAGAGAACAATGTGAGCCGGTGAGGGAGCTCCAACCGCTGCAGCCAAGGAAATCCAATTCATATTTTACTTGGAGAGCCATTTAGTACAAAAATAAATATCATTTATAATTTCTATGAGAGTTGAGAGTTCTTGAAAAAGAAAAAAAAAAAAACGTTCAGACTTAGAAATTCAGGGTTAGAAACTCTGTAAAACTGGACAGTGTGTTGGGGTTTTAAGACATAGCAGAAGAGAATATGCACTTGGAAAGTGCTGCAGAGTGACTCTCAGACACACTGGCAGGCTAATTGTGCTGTAACATCCCAAGTGCTGGGTATTAATGAGGGAGCTTTGCTACGCTTCTGGGCACGTTGCGCAACCGTGTCGACGGCCGTGCTCTCTCACGTTCCAGCGGTCGCCACGGCGACCAGGCCCGGCAGACCAGGCGCGGCGCGGAGTAGCGTTGGCACGCGCCTGCTGGCCCCGCCCACCGCCACCTGCATGATTGTGCCATTCGACGGCTAATTGGCGCTCGTCAGAACACCAGCTACACAGGTTTGGATTGCAGTGTGCAGAGCCACACGCCGGGAGCTGGTTCTAGGCCTGCTCTGGCACACAGTAAGCAGTCTGATCATTTCATTTGTGATATCAATTACAATACATTCTAATGTGTGTAAAAATAAATGTTAGAATGTCTGCTATTGTGTCATGGTTTCAGATCACTCATATTATCTGACAAGAACAGTAACCGATGTAATGAGTAAGCTAAAAATGTAACAAACTGCTCAGAAAAGACTTTTTTAGTTAAAACAGTACCTTCCACAGCCCTGCGTAAGGGTAAACATCAACACAGATGTTAAAGAAGACTGTGGTTTAAGAAAAGATGATGCAAAATCTTTGGGGATAAAGTGAGATTGAGGCACAAAGCAGAGAGTCCTGGCCCACCGTCTGGAGCCGAGAGCTTCACGGCCTCTGGCAGGCTGTGCTGAGCTGTTTCAGACACAGCCCTGGGACCACAAGTCCCTGTTCTGCTCATGCACCACGCAAACACACATGTGCACACACACTTGGACACGCACTGCCTCTCCTCATGCAAGCAGACGCTGCGTGGGGGTGGGGGGGGGAGTTTGTTTTTAA
>JAOXYF010000027.1:21539368-21564771 GCA_028565775.1 Sternarchorhynchus goeldii | reverse complement strand
GAGAGAGAGAGAGAGAGAGAGAGAGAGAGAGAGAGAGAGAGAGAGAGAGAGAGAGAGAGAGATAGAGAGAGAGAGATGGCAAGGGAACACTCAAGCTCCCAACAATCTTCTTGTCTGTCACATGACCTGGGCAGAATGCAGCTCTGAAGGAAAAAGATTCAATTTCCAGATCTGCCAGGGTGTAAACTGGGCTCGTGGAAAAGAACACATCAATCACCCTTGCCACAGAATCTGTCAATACCCATGCAGCTACGCTGTACTGCAGGAATCTTCCCAGGGAGTTATTTTTCGTGGCAGTATAAATCTGTCTCTACTGGGTTTTTTTTTTTTTCTTTAGAAAAAAACTTTTCGTTGTTATATAACGCATTCAGCTGAAATTCTGTCAGCGGTTTTTGGTTTTCATAACAGACGTTGTGGAATTAACTCTTCAGTCAGACGTCTTTTTTAAAAAAAAAAAAAAGTAGCACCTATCCAAACAATGTGATCTTATCGGGTGTGAAAAAACAGGGCTGCAGTAAAACAAGGAAAAAAAATACATGTCCATTGAAAAGAAAGAAATAAGTGAATTAACAGGTTAATGCTTAAAAAATTCTGTATAAAAAAACAAAAAAACTGTGGACAGAGACTTCAGGAAGGGTGATGGGCAGGAAAAAAAAAGATTAACCAAAAAAACACGGCGGGGGAGGAGCATCCTTTCTGCCACAAAGCCAAGCAAGAACGTTTGCGTCTACTTACGATTTTATGATTTCGCATCATATTATCAAACTCCTCATTAATTTTTTTATATTTTTCTTCTGTGTGCGGGGTGAGGACATATGAGCCGTCGGGATCCGGGCTATCACAGCCTCTGTGTTCTTTCTTGTTTAGCGCCTGTAGTGAACACCAACATAGGGAGAGGAATCAAACACCAAACAGCAGGAGGGGAGGAGCCGGTACTTACACCAGAGCGCTTGCATATTAAATCACTTTCTTCGTTTAGTTTGTTGAAACGGTCGTCCATGAGGGGACTGTGGCCAAAACAGTCATCAGCATCGGGACTGGCACAGTCACTATGGCCTTTGGTTCTTAATTTCTGCAATAAAATTGAAGAATTCACATATACTGTACCCAGACACAGGTAAAAACACAGTGAGGCTAGTGACTTGGCCCAGCTCCGCCTGCTAACTTTGTTTAGGCTTCTGTAAGGTCATTCACTGTTCTCAGAAGAAAAGATTATTCACAATGAAAATTTAAAGTAGCTATGCTTTACAACAGTAATAACTGCTATAAATCATGGATTAATAACACAATTCATGTAAATTATTCATTATTTAGACACATTTGAATATAAATTGTACATTTGTAGGGTAAGTTCAGTAGAGAGAAAATAAGACAAACAGTTCTAATCTACACTTTATTTATACACTGTGGAATTATTTACATATTGTAGTTAAATGCATGTTTTCATAAGTACAGAACGGGCTTTCTGAATGCACTGAACTTGAACTTGCACTGACAGCAGGCCAGTGGCTAATTTGGTAAAGGCAGTTCCAGCTACCACTGTGATCAATGCACCATGGCAACTGCTGGAGAAAAGTGAGTGAGTTGTCTGTCCTTATCCTCTGCGTTAAAACCAGCTCAGAAGAAGCTAATTCATATCTCTCTCTCTCTCTCTCTCTCTCTCTCTCTCTCTCTCTCTCTCTCACACACACACACATATTCCCACTCAGTGTGTGAGTGTGTGTGTGTGTATTTTTCATTATCTTTTAGTTATCATAAGCCACCCAGCTGGAAGTCAGCCTCACATAAGGAGGTCTCAGCACTGAGCCTTGTGGAAGTATCTTTGAGTTGCTTCCAGAACACTTGCCACTCACAAGAGTCCAGCTATGTAAGACTAGTGTGAATGAATAATGAATTAGCATATCTGCTCACTAATGCTTACGTGACCATGAAACAGACTATTATTCTAAGAGCAAAGGGGGACCTGTCGCCTGGTTTACTGTGATATGTTAAAGTGGAAAATCGTAACCTTCATTCATGCTGACAGCAAGCGCTTAGTATATAAAAAAATAAGACTGTATAGTTCTTGTTATTTGAATTTTGTGTCTTGGTTTTTATACTTGTCCGGTGGGACTTGTCCGGGGAGGCTACAAGATGACCGCTCAGTGTGTGTGTGCGTGCGTGTGTGTGTGTTTGTCTGATCATACACGGCACAACTCTCGTTTTCCAAGAGGTCTGTAGCAGTAGAGTAAGATGTGTGTTATATCTAGATCAACTACACCTTTATCTAGTACACTCTATCCAGACCTCTATCCGTTCGTGCCACGCCCAGCTCAACATTCTGGAGCTCTGAGTGTTTTACTGTATAATGACACCTTGATTCAGAAGTTCCAAAGCCATTCTGTACCCTTCAGCTAGTGAAGATAACTCGCCTCACCATCATGAGAATGGAAACCTTCTCCTGTTTCACACCTTCCTCTCAACATGTCCGTGCACTGCCACAGTTGCAGGGGCTGTGAGATGGACCTTTAGCTGCCTTTAGTTTCACTTTTGTAAATAAGGTACATCGTTTGACCGCTGCTACACCAAACTTCAGCTTCAGTGTAGCAGAAAGGTTCTGCGACACGCACACATATCGTGTAAATAAAGGAAGGCCCAAACACCACGTCTCTCAGTGCGCAGATATGACTCTCTGCAGACGGCTTCTTGAGGGCCTTGGTGTAGCCGTAGAACTATTTAGGGTGGGTCAGACAGAATGGCTCTCTCTTTCTGAGTAACGCCTTCCTGAGTCATTTCCTGTTTACGGAGGCCTCCGAGTGCTCGAAGGGTTGTGTTTACCCGGAAAACTATGCACTTTCTCCCCAAGAGCGCCACAGATTCCATCAGGACCTGCAAATTAAAGTCTCAACCTGCTCATTATGTGGGCAGCGGTGCGGCAAGGACCGGAGGGCCAGGGGTGGGAACGGGGGCAGGGCCGACGCCCTCTGCGCTAACCCCAGCGGCACACCCGTCCTCTGGGCCCCGCCAGGCCTGGGAGGGGGCCTCTGATGGACGTGTGGTGGAGCCAGGACACGCTACGTGGTTCAGGGCGGCGGGCATGTCTGTGGGCTAGGCATCACGGAGGAGACGCAATGCGGCACTGGTGGTGGGACTGTGGGGTGTATGTTCAGGAGAGCGCTAGGATTAGTTGTAGATACACAAGGGTCCAGGAGGGGTAAGGCTGGAGATGGATGACACACACACACACACACACACACACACACACACACACACACACACACACACACCATAAGGGACACCTATGCCCTCTGAAAGACTGCGATGGTGAGAGCTTCATGGTCCGGAGCACTGGGGCAGTGCTCGTAAATCCTTCTTAAATGACTTGGCATGTTTCGGCTGTCCTGCAGTCTCCGCCCGCTGCTCCCAGTAAACGGATCACTAAATCAGCACATGGCCAAACAGGTGGCCCTCTCCCCAACACCTGCCAACCCGCCTCATCACCCGCCATAGCCAATCAGGAGCCTTCACACACCAACATGGCCATAGAAGGGGGCATGAAGGTCATCAGCCATGACCCTCCGCCCCACCGCCACCCCCACCCAACCGTTACTGACCTGACTGCAACATTCAGTGGTATTTGACGCTATTCACCCTGTCAGATCCTCAAATGCCACATTCGCCACACACCGACTGTGAACGAGCTGTTGCCAAGAGTTACTGCACTCGGACAGTCCAGAATCCATTAGCTCTGAACACGGCGAGGAGGTGTCGCGAGGTCGATCCCAAGTTTGATTGCGTTCGTAATTATGCCTTTAACAAATCGTCAGCTCTGTGCTGGTGGTTCGAGGTTCCCTTCCTCACAGGTAGGACGGTGATGATACAGTTCGGTTTGTGAGATGGATGGCCTGGACAGGACCAGGGCAGGACCAGGACTGTGTTGTCAGAGAGATTATTGTTTTCAGTGCGGTGAGAGCTGGCTCCAGAGAGGGTCGCTTGTGCGTAAGAGAGAGAAGGGGGGTGGAGAGGCAAGCTTGTGTGGAAAGGAGGCTGGAGAGGACACTGAAGACCCATACTGGGTAATCTATTCAGCATCTCCTGAGTGCCTGGGTCATGAACGCCGGAAGGACGCCATTATCTGTGCTTCATACAAAGCCAGAACGTGGCTCTCACCCAAAACCAAAAGAAATAGATAAACAAAACAGACACATAGAGAAGGAGACGCTGACATCAAGCCAGCAGGACGCTGAGAAGGAAACTCAGAGACGCCTGAGCAAATGAAGAAACCCGTTGGTGTCATTGTGCTAGTCCTCGATTAGAAAGAGCCTCCACCCTACACCCACTCTCTACTGCTGTTTTAGCTCCGTGGCAAAAACAGCTTCGCGCACTGTGAACCGCCCACTTACGCACACGCATGTGAACACTCTCGGGGCGCGTATAAAATAAAATAAACAAACATGCCAACGAAGTGTAAGAAAGACTGAAAGTGATATGAAAGCCTATTGAGGCCCTTTCAATTTAAAGAAACGGTTTAAATCGAGCTGTTTTTTTGGGGGGGAGGAGGGTGTTGGGGTTGAAGTCTTGCATTAATGACATCCAAAAGCGATCGTGTACAATCTCAACATGTTTTGGGGAGGTGGGAAATAACATGCAAGTGAACCTCTTGCGTAATGCACCCACATTACCTGCTCCTTGTGAAACACTTTCAGTGAAATGGCTCAACTGTGTGCCTTGAAACACCATTAGTCTGCTGGAACACTCGCACCTCGTGTCAAGGGCTTTCTGAGTTTCACTTATTCATGTACTGTACGTGAATAAAAAAGCCATACAAAAGTAGACTGAGATTTTGACTTTAAAAGCCCAGCATCTAAAATAAAGAGGAGATGGATTTTGAAATAAAGAAAAACAAAAACCACAAGTGTGTATGTGAGCGTGAGTGAGGGAGAAAAAGAGAGAGTGATAGAGATGGGTGGAGTGGAAGAGTTGTAGCAAGGGTGGAGCGTTATTTCTCTGTCTTCGAGAAAAAAAAAAGCACAACACAGTGTTTTTGCTTGTGAGTGTGTGTGTGTGTGTGTGTGTGTGTGTGTGTGGGCATGCGCGGTTGCTTGCACGTGTGAGTGTGTAAGAAACACATAGCGCTGTATCTACCCTTCCCCTTAAAAAAACACTTCCAAATCAGCAGACTAGGCTAATATTGTAAACCACCACGTTTCCACTACAACTTCTATGTGGAAATCGCTTTGAAATTTGGCCCACTGAGCCAGGCATGGCAGGGTGCTTGTCTTCGTGAGATCACCACTGTGTCTGGAGTCTTCCGTCCAGCTGTCTTATCAAAGGGTGTTCGCTGAGTGTGGGGGTACAGCAGGGGAAGAAGGTTTCAGCGCAGAGAGCAGCTTTACTGTCTGTACATAACATCTGAGTGTCTGAGAACCTCTGCTCACCACAGCTCACTACACAGCATACCGCTCTCTCTCTCTGTCTGTCTGCCTCTTTATATTGACTCCATGTTACATACTGCTCCATTACGTTAACAACTCTACATGTACTGTGGCAGGCACTTTACATGTTATTGTACTGGATTGGATTGTATTTCTTTTTCAGACTGCTGAAGGCGGAAACAAGGTCTGGAGATCTGTGCCTTTAGGACTGCTTGGTAAAACCAGCAGTTAAGCCTCTGAAGAAAAAAAAAAAAACCAAAAGCCATGGGTGACCGGAGAAGAGGGCAGGAAGTGACCTCACGCGTGTCCTTCCTGCCGCAGAGCTATTGTGTGCGCGCTGCTCTTGCAGGAAGCTGCATGGTGGGGGCTTGTTTGTATCCTCCGCCTCTGGCTGGATGTTTGCTAATCATGACCACGGGGCAGCTGTTCCGAAAAAGAACACAATATTCACTGAAACCCAATATCGTGCAATCCCTCCCCTTAACAGGCAAGCCAGACAATAGCTTACATCACAACCGTCCACACACAAACACAACACGCAGATTTATGCCCACTTTGGGAGTTTGACTGATAGATCTCGGCAGGCAATGAGTGAAAGAATTCCTTCATCTCGGTGTGCCCATATATGGTAGATAATTACTGGCGGTTGACCACTGAGATTATCGCTTTTATGAATATAATGGGGTCCTATTAGAGTGTGCGTTGCACTTCAGGGAGCAATAGCTACCCTGCTAAGAAAAGCAGCTGGCCAGAGACTAAACACTGACAAGCTCCACAAAGTTATTAGTTGCGAGAGAGAGAGAGAGAGAGAGAGAGAGAGAGAGAGAGAGAGAACGCTCTCTCAATCAGGGGGGTATTTTGAGACACCCGAGCAGCCTGGGAATTCAACTCAGAATTGAAGATGAAGGTGTCTCAAAGTCACTGTATGGGGCCTTCAGAGGGAGATGAACTGCAAGCAATGTGCCGTCAAAGTGCGTCTCCCATCCCCGCTGGCCTCAATCTCCTGTTCCCGATCTACTGTACAACAGACCAGATCAGGAGCACCACGCAGGCTTGGCGAGTTCGCATCCGCCTTCGGCTCCTCCGTCAAAGGGATGCGGGAGATCTTTCCCTCTCTCCTTCACTGCTTCCTCCTCCCTTGCTCTCAGTCGCTCCTTCTTTTTCTCCCCCTCTCCCTTTTCATTTTATCACACCTTTCTCTCACTCCCTCTCTCCCTTTCACTCCATTGCTCCTTCTCTCCGTCCTCTCTCTAGTGACGTACTGGATCATTAGCCATCAGATCCTCTGAAACCATAGTCCCCCTCCCACCCCCATTCTTGCAGGCCTGTAAAATATTCATAAGGACAATTAGGAGTTCCGATAAGACAGGGAGGAGGGAGAGCGGTGAGAGGCCAGCACCGTGGCTCTGCTGCAACACTCTACAGCCTTCAGCTTGAGAACCCCCACCCCATGCCCACACCCTCCATCAGCTCGAGAACCCCCACGCCCACCCTCCATCAGCAAGGACAGCAGCCTTCATCAATCCGTGCCCGGGTGACCCTCGCCTGCATGCCCCTGCCCCTGAAACACAAGCCACCTTACAGCTCTGCCAAGGGAGTCACCCTGAAAACTACCCCGCGACCATGGCCTCAATAGCATGAGCCTGCGTGGCTGTGTGTGTGTGTGGTGTGTGTGTGTGTGTGTGTGTGTGTGTGTCTGGGTTGTAAATGCTGGATAGGAGTGTCATTGTTCATGAGAGTCGTGCACTGGTTCCCTACCTTGAGCCCACAATGTAAATTCAGGTCACATATCACACCGGGCTCTGGAGCACCAGCGGGTGTTGCTTTGGTAACCCTCATCCAAACGAGGCAGTCGCCATTCTGTCATTAGTGATTCCAAACCAAATTAGGTCAGCTAATGACACACTTTGAGTTCACACGAAACTGCCAAAGTAACCTTGCTCAGTGAAAGAGGCACGCAGTGTGTGTGGCAACGTTTCGAATCCAAGCGAGTCACTTTAAGGGGCACAAACGCATCTTAACTTCTCCTGACCTCTTGTTGTCTTGATGAGAAAACATAAGCAGGATTGTAAAACTTTATCTCTGAGCATGTGGCCTCTCTATGTGAGAACCAATCAGCTGCTGGTCCTGGCCTTCCTGGGGGCGAGGGAGGGGTTCCGCCTCTCCGCCACTCTCTCTCTCTCTCTCTCTCTCTTCTGCTGTTATGGTATGAGTCTGTGAAAACACCTGGGGAACAGGAAAAGGGATGTATGTGTGTGTGTGTGTGTGTGTGTGTGTGAGGAGAGGTAGGTGGGTGGGTGGATGTGAGTGTGTGTGGGTGAGTGTATGGGTGTGTGTGTGTGTGTGTGTGTACCAAGAGTCAATGAGGAAGCAGAGTGCATGAGCTGTGAACAAACGATGCATCACCAGGTCCTTTACTGTTTTCAATCTGCCTGACTTCTCAGCTTCAGACTGCATCCATGTACACACACGTGAAGGTCTTCATTTTGAAAAGTGATTTACATGTACAAGTGTCACACTTGGAAGTCAGGACTACAGTGAAATTGTTAAAAAAAAATTAAATTTTTGTATTATTTACTTACTTTTTTGGAGCTGCATCAAAAGCATATGCATATTAGATTATAAGGAGAGTCAACTGTTTGAAACTAAACCTCAGGCAGCCCACTACACCACTGGGATCAATTCAGTCCACTGATTACAAACAACCCAGAGCTACAAGCGAAGGAATTTTAATTGAAAGCACAAGTATGTCACTGTATGTGCCAGTTCATCTGTACTGTACCTTCAAATAATGATAAAAAAGTTTCAATGCTTAATTTAAGCCCGAGCCAGAAGAAACTATCTTTCATGTCAATGCTGAAGCCATCAGGGTGACTGTTTGGGCTTACGTCACCTGAGAGTAATTCACCGCCGAAACCTGTAGACTCGAGAACGCCAGCGCAATGAACAGGAATGAGAGAAGAGGAAACAAGAGAGAGGGAGACGGAGACAAAGACAGTGTGTGTGTGTGTGTGTGTGTGTGTGTGTGTGTGTGTGTGTGTGAGAAACTTGGTGAAAGGGGTAAAGTGAACCCAAAAAGAGCATAAGGAATATGTGATGTGGGTGGGAGGGTGAGAGAGAGGCAGAATCATTCCCCCTCTTATTGTATTACATTCACTCATGTTTGGCCGTGTTGGAGATGCTCCTCTCTCCTGCTGGAGCATAATCAATAGCTGGAGAGGGCTCCATTAGCTTCGGCTCCTGCCGCCCAGGGACTGGCGCTGATGGGAACCGGCAGGAAGGAGGGGGGTTGGTACGGGGGGGTTTGCACTCGAGGTTTGTTAAGTTCAAGCAGAACGGCGTTACACAGAGAGGGCCTTCGCTTGATCTGCTTCTGTTTCCATTACGCCAGGAAAACAAAGTCCTCCTGCATGAGCGAGCTGGAAGGAGAGTGTGGCTCCGGAGGGGGAAGCTCCTCGCCGGCTCTGCTTCGACCACGCCGCAGTGTCGGAGCTGCCTCCGCGTTGGCCCGTTCACATCCACGTCAGCGCAAATTACAGCCGGACGTCGGTTTGCTCGGCAGTACCATGTTACTGAGCTGACAGGCACTACCTCGCTGTGAGGAAACGTGATAGTGGCATTCTGCCGTATCTCTGCCAGGCTCCTCTGAAATAGTGGCATTGCTTCTTTTTTGGGGGGGCATTGAGAACGTCTTCCCTCATTGAGGGGGCAACTGAGGTCACACGCGCATCAATAATGACTTTTGAAACAACATCAAAGACAGAAGGAACGTGGTGTAATTACTGCCTACTGAGAAGCTTCTTCATGACCATTCAAGAGTATGAGGAAGGTTCACCTGTATAAGGTTTGCAGAGAAATCACTAGGTCAGAAGATGTTGTGTCCACATTGATGCATTAGAACAGTTCCAGCTAACCACACAAGTCTCCAACCAGCTCTGTAGACAAACCCATTTCTGAGTGAAAATAAGCCCAGAATTTGAGACACAAGTCAATAATCACATCAAAAAAAAACCCCAAAACAAAACATGACCTCATATCAGAACAGATTTAACCTCATTAACCCTCATTAAGACTGACCCTTCCACGTGGCCCCAAAGCCAGCCGAGACTGCCTACAGCACCTGCTCTGAGGTGCTGCCCCCCGGGTGAAAGGTGAAAGGTGAGGCGCTGTGGCTCTCTCTTCTGCCAAAGGGCTGCAGTGATACTGCGAAATGTGTTACTCGTTTGAGCCCACACACCTGTGCAGCAACACACACACACCTACACCTACCCCCACCCCCCCCTCCCATCACTCACATCTCAATTGTGAATGAGTGTGAGCGCTATTTGCACTAAGTCCGCAGGGCCCCTCACTCGGGCCCTCCAGATCAGAGGCTGCCTTGTTACACGGGACTCAAGGCGAGTGTTTACTCGAGGAGCTGCGTCTCTGCCTCCGTTCTACACCTTTATCTGCATGCGTTGTTCGGGACTCTTTAAAAAGGCCCAGACTCTCGAAATTTACAATATAAATATACCTATACAGATATATATATATATATATATATATATATATATATATATAAGACTGAGAGAGAAAGGAGGAGAGAGAGAGAGAGAGAGAGGCTGAGAAAAGGAAGGAAAAAATAGGCTGAGAGTGGCTGACGTCAGTGAAGCACGGGATGTGCTGAAAACAAGACTCTTGGCAGTAACCAGGTAACAAAAGCACGGCACTCATGCACGCTGCTCTGAAAGAGCTGAGTACAGGAGGGTATGTCACGCACGCACGTCGCCATGACGCCGCACGACCTCTCAGCCTCGCTCCGCTGATCGATGCGTCACCATGCTGATGGTCGAACGAAAACAGAACTAAGCAGAAAGATGGCCCTCGACCGGGAGAGCGTTCCGGCCCGGCACGAGGACCGGGGGGGGGGCGAGTGCTTCGCCAGGTTTGTGCTCGCCGCTCTGGCTACGGAGCGCCGGGCTCCCTGCTGCGAACGAGAAAGATCTGAGCCGCCTCCCTCACGGCTTGTTCTCTGTTAGGAAGTAAACACGCAATAGTGTTTCCACAGCAACCTGGTCATGCTTAACACGTGGGGGGGGGGGAATAAATAAATAAATAAATAAAAATTTACCACGACTTCAAAACATGCCTCAAGTGTTCTTTGAAACAGAAGGCACTTTGGGGGGGGTTATGAGCTGAAAGACCAGAAGAAAAAAAAAAACCTTCATTGTTTTGGTTAAGGGGAAAAGAGAGAAGGAGAAAAACAGGGATGTTCCAAACAAGAGCTTTGGCTCTGTCCTAAAGTGAAAACCCAGAGGAAAGGAGTCCTTGTCCTATAAAAGAGGGCACAGTGAAAGGCAGTGGGAGGCTCGATACAACACCATTAGTGCCACACCACTCAGCGTTGTATATTAAAGGCAGGGCTTTTTTAACCTGACATATGTACTTCACCCTGGCAGAAGAGGAAAGCTAGCACCATTTCATCTGCTAAACCCTGGCTTTTTCATCAGGCTGTCCAAAATGAAAACGAGAACCTTAAGAAACGACATATAATATTTGAGTTGTTTTTTTTTTCTCTCTCCAGTCTGTTACCTCAACTGTACTTGGTCAAAGCGTAACCATAAACCCTTAAAGAATTACTGGACGAACTTCAAATGAAACATATGCATCTGCTAACATGGACTCCTTTTGTTTTGAACTCTGCCAACATATACCAACATATACCTCAGTTCCTGTCCCTATCAGTATCTCTACTGCTAACGTACTAACTCACATCCGCTCTCAGGCATCAGTAAAACAAAGCTCAGTCTCATTCTCTTCTTGTTTGACAGACATGTTTACTTTATCTTGTTTATATAGTACCATGGGCTGTGACCTCACACTAATCGGGAGCGGCCAGAGGGTTCATTCTATTATTACTATGGCCTACCAAGATAGTGACGTTATTTCTGCTGCCAACGTATATTTACCAGACTTCGAAGTATTTTTAGTTGACTCTAGTAACTACATGTAAACTACACACCTGCCCTACCTTGTGTTCTTAGAATACCTTTACGTGTTTTGATTGTGCAGACTGACAGAACAGGTTGTGCGGGGAACCGAGTCTTCTTAGAATACATACTGGTGGGCCTGCACTGTGACCAGGTTTTTCCTGTTCGAGTAAACAGCCAGGCCGTTCTGGGAGAGAGAACAGACACCGTTACTGACGTGGTGTGTCGCCAGGGTCCAACTGCTTATCAACATTCCACTGCAGGTCCAGGTATCAGCCTCTTTACCAGGTCAGCAGCAGGAGGTGTTCTTCGACAGGCACCCACACCACCTCCACAGCAGTGTGACGAGAGACAGTAAGCTGGCACATGAGCACATCTATTTCTGCCTTTGACAATTAGACACCAGGCAGAAAGAAAAAATAACAATAACAAATACACGGATAAAAAAGGCAAATCTGGAGCTGCGAAATGATTCCAGATCAACAAAATGAATTCAGAGCCAGACATTTATCATCATCTTGACATGATGTGTTTGTAAGCTCAAAGTTGTAATTTCATACCACACCTGGTGCCTTTTCTCTAATGTGCTCGTCGCGCTTTTGGAGAATTACGAAATTGCAAGGAGCTCCTATCAATTATAATCTTACAAGACTTGAGCTCTTCAGCTATCTTCACTATTTGTGGTTGGAGCTGATTATTAACAACACCTCAGCTACACCCGTCCCAGAAAACAGGGCATTGTGTCAATATGGCTGACATTTGGCTTGGCATAATAGCTTCTTTAATATGGAGACGCCTCGACGTGAGAAGGGAATGAGATAGTTGTGTGTGTGGTGGAGGAGGTGGAGGAGGGGTGCCCTGGAAGAGACATTAGGGGGCGAGCGCTGGGGAATTGAGAAGATATGGAGACAAGGATCGTCGAAATGAGTGGAAATGTTACAGATCATGAGGGAAATTAGACAAGCTTCAATAACTGTTACATAAAAAATACAACAACCCCCCCCCCTGAATTAAAGTGATATCTGACTTGAACTGATATCTGTTGCTAAGACTCAAATTATCATGTCACAAGCTTTTTTGTTTTTCGACCTAGTGAACAACAAAGACGCTTTTGTAAATGTCCAGGCTCGGCATCCTACAAATGGTGACATCAGCTCGTATCACAGCTCGTATCTGAAGTGCCACAGAGACTAAAATCTTTAAAGCGAGTCAACTTTGGACGGCATTTATGGCCAATGAACGCAAAGGATCATTTTGATTTGCATGAAGGAGCCCTGGACATGCAGAATGGTGTAAGTCCCCCTGTGAACCGTCACCATCTGACACGTCCATCCAGGCTACACCAGATCACCCAGGACACCTGGCACCTGCTCCAGTCAGGCCACTTAAGCATTTCCCAATTGAAATGTCATTTTCCGTCACCTTATGTTGTCAGCTCCGCACCTCAAACACAAATGAACTCCCAGGTTCTTCCTTGCGGAAAATTGTTTCCGACTGCTAGAACCAGTGGCTGAGCAGTGTGTGTGTGTCTGAGGTGTTTGTCCATGTGTAGCTGAGCAGTGTGTGTGAAGTGTGTGTCCATGTGTGGTCAGCTAAGCCTCAAAGAAGAACGCAGATGCCCCTGATTTCTTCTGGAGAAAGATCTCACACTGGAGCGGTTCCAAGGATGACCTCAGAAGTGACCTCATTTACACAACACTGTTGCATGATTCAATTAAGATCATAAATATGCATTTTGCCCAACATGGCCCTTCATGAGTACAAACAAAGCTCGGAGTTTGAGTAAAGTCCTCCCAACACCAGTGGAACACCATGAATGTGTTTCCATTCATCAGTCAGTTATTAATGAGAGTAAATCATATGAGAGTAAATCATATATATTGAAGTGAAGCAAGCCAAAGCGCTTGTGAAGTTATAGGGGGTGGAGATATGTGTGTGTGTGTGTGTGTGTGTGTGTGTGTGTGTGTGTGTAGGTGTGTGTATGTGTGTGTGTGTGTGTGTGTGTGTGTGTGTGTGTATGTGTGTATGTGTATGTGTATGTTACACACACAGGGCTGCTGTGCAGTTTTAATTCCACAGTGTTGCAGTGAACGAAACAGACCACCCTGTGTCTGATCCAGCTCAAAACAAGCAGAATTTACAGCATGCTAGACCTGGACGACCGACTCGCAGTAGTGATGTATCATTACTGCTTCCCAAAGGGTGAAACAACGTGCTAGTTTAGTGGTGTGGGAGAGCAAGGCCAGCACCACCCCCCCACCCCCCACCCCCAGCCCCCCTGACCGGGGAGGCTTGGACGCTAGCTCGGACGCTGGCAGGCTCGAGGACGTTAGGGAAAGGCTGAGGGGTGGCGACAGTCCTGGACAGTGCCAGCTCCGGCCTCCTGTGAGAGCGGCTCCATTATCTGGGCATGTCAGGATCACAGATCCCCAGCACTCCGGGCCTGATCTGTCAGTGAAAGAGCCCAGACAGGGTCCCTCTGAGACACCCCACCCCTAATGTTTGGAAAATGAGCTTAGTGGCTAAGGCTGAATCAACAGCTCCATATAAATAATACTCCTATTAAGATCGCCACCCCTGACTGCTAAAAGAGAAATGGGTTTGTAATTACTATGGCATTAACAGCACATGTTGTGCTTGCCGAGCCCCTAGCGCAGGCTTTGATTTAATAGTCAGGGAAATGGAGACAAACGAGAAGACAAAGACAATTAAAAATATGACAGCTCACTCTGGTGTGGTGCTTCTTTATCGAGGAGGCTTCATAAATATTAGCAAAAAAAAAAAGATTTATCCAGTCACTGTGAGACTGTTTAGCCCGAACGCCTGTTTGGTTTACACAAAGCACAACAAATGTGTTTTAGTTAGATGATGTAATAGCTTTGAGAGATCCAATTACCCATTAACAACTGTGCACTCAGGGTTATCTATGGTGGCACCAAGACAGTGTAGACAAGGGGGTTCTATCATAGCCACAGATTAAACATAATCATGTATGGGACTTTCCAAGCATCACGTGTCAGGACATCCACACCGCTTTCAGGTCTCATCAGAACGAACGTCACCTTTTGCAAAGAAAGCCATGCGTGATACAATCCTGATCAATTTATCCAAAAGACACGTAGAAGCACCAGCTAGCTGGATTTAAGCGGGCAGATGTAGAGCTCTTTGGTTCCTCACCTCCTCAGCCCACTGCTGATTTCTCGTCCTCCTCTCGCTGCCGTCACCGGGAGCAGGATAATTGATCAATCACGCTAATTGAACAGTCTGGCCAGCTAGAGCACAGAAGCAGATGTGCCAATTTGCATTCATTAAGGTGGAGTGGGGTTCTTAATCACTGTGCCTACTGTGATTGACAGCACCAACAATTCTGTTTCTTTCCCCCCACCCCCTCAGCGTAAAAGCCAGCGCCCCCCACCCACCCAAGGCGTGATGGTACGCTCCGACTCTGTGCTGTCAATTCCCAGGGGCTGAGAGCATGGGCCAGGGGAACAGAGGTGACCTAATGCTTGTGGTATTTCTGCAAAAGAGTAGCAGGGGCGTCTTGCCCTACAAGTGATGGCAAAAGTACAGACAAAAATCTCCCCTGGCTGCATGACATCATCCACACCCTCTTGGCACACCCTCGCCTTCCCCTCGAGGCCAGGGGGTGATGAAGGAGAGTCCCTTATCAGAAATATCTCCCCGCCCCAGACTCACGGCTTGAGCTCACTTCCTTCCGCAGTGCCCACCCCCGCAGAAGCTCGCACTTCGCTAGCCCACAACCGCTACCCTTCTCGCCACTCAATGCCACTCGCTGGTCTGCTTTGGGCCTTGGGGTCACCCACTCATGAATATGTATGCTTGAGCAAACGCGTCCGCGCTGTTCTTTGGAAACCTTGTATGCCACGCTAAAGCATCCAGCTTCAGAATCGGGACTGAGGGACTGGTTTTTTTTTTTCTTTTTCCAAGTGTCCAGTGCTTTTGTGGAAAGACAATGACACGATTCACATAGAACAGAGCTGGAATCCCACAGAAATGAGGAGGAACAGAAACGCTGGCATTTCCAAATGGTCAAGATTTACATATCTTGCTAATTTCAATTTTTAGCCATAAAACATCCTTAAAAGCGTTCCCTTCAGAGACAGCCAGCTATTTTCTTTCAGCGGCTTTAAAAGTCCTATATAAAAAATGCTAGCAGCATTTGATTTTAAATCATCTCCCCTTTTTTTGTCTGGGAGATCAGTTACAACGTTGTGGATTTCAGACTGTGGATTCGCCTGGCAAGGTACATCAACTCCGCCTTTGACTATTTTCTTCATTGGAGGAAATAAAACATTTGTTTCTCTGAACAGCAGGCACTGAATTTGCATCTCATTTGTTTACTATTCTAATGATCAAAACCAAGCACAGTGATCCTAAAGGTCAACGAGTGTCCAACCAGTGACACTGGAATGCAAGTTTTATTTACAACTTGTGGACCTGCCACTGAAATTCAATCATTCGTTCCGGTATCATTGTGGAAAGCTTTCGTTCTCTGGGCGGAACGCTACAAAACCAAACCCTTCTAATCTGCTCTAAGCGTGATCGTTTGGGTAATAGGAAATAGATTTATTTAGAACAGCTGCTTCGGCTATCAAGAACAGAGTGTGACAATGGGAGCATAGGTGGCACAGGTCAGCTATGAAGTTCTCATTTCAAGGAATCCTCTGCACACTGTGGGTCTGTGTTTGGACTGCAGGAGTGAGCTCCTAGAGCGAGACTCGGGGGGAAGATTTCATTACCTGCAGTCAGAGAGGAAGAAGAGTAAGAGTGATTGAATTATTTTAATTACCTGCAGCAGCTTTTTCATTTGCAGCACAAATAAAATTGAATTTGAAACACACAGGAACAGGAACTATAGGCGTCTTTCTACAGAGCAGAGCACTGCAGACCCCCATGTGGCAGCTCTACGTTGCTTATCCACGTAGGTTCACTGCCTGCATTTCCTCTAGAGGACGTTGATGGTAAACCATTAAAAATAGCATGTGAATTCCTGTCTGTTTACACATTTTTCCCACTGTACTACACAAAATGGGTAGTGTTTATCAGCATAAGTAATTATGATTTCTGGCAGAAAACGTGCTAGTTCAGGTTTCACCACTGTGGATATCCACAGCAGTTCTGTCCATAGTTCAAACGTTTAGGCGATTTTCAGAGTCTGAGAAGATGAACTTCACAGAGACGCGTTATTAAAAGAACAGTTCGTTTTCACGCCCCTTCACCTGACTGCTCTGGGGTCAGTGTGGAAGGTCAAGGCAAGATCATTGTGTGCCCAGCGAATCCTTTATATGCCGTAACACCAGTGGTCAACAAAGAGACGGCGTGCTCTCCCAGAATGGGTGTGCTGTAACCTCGGAGGAAGCACTCCATCAACCCTGCGCTGCCGTACAGTAAATAAAAGAGTTTCAGACTGGGAGCCTTTGAAAAGGGAGACCCAGATGGGTCCGTAGCCACTTTAATCAGACAGAGAAGTGGACAGGACCCACAAAGGCAGATTTCACGCAACACTTCACCTGTCGCCTGGAGTGTGATTGAAGTTGAACCTTTCACGCGCTGGCCACACACACACACACACACACACACATACACACAAACACGCACACACAAAAGACTCATGTATACAAACTCACAGACACCATGGCCCCCCCACACACATCAGCAGCAGAGCCTACGGCTCCAGTCCTAACTACACGCCAGGCCTCAGATCAGATCCACAGCCCTGCACTTGGTTCTGAAAATGTGCCTCAGGCGCACATCCATCTGTGTAAAGCGTCGATTCGGTTCTGCTCTGCTACAAGGCCGAGCTTTTATCTACAGATGGTGGCAGTGAGGAGGAATGTGACCTTTGACTGGGCTCCTCACGTGGAACGGGGAGAACGGGGGAGGAACATGGAGCACAAACTGTTTGGGGTGGTGATTAGGACTTTTAATGTGATTGTTTTAATTCAGACAAGTTTGAGAGCAAAGGCCCTGCATGTGAAGCACAAGTCACCACAAGACAGAGGGAGAGAGAAGGAGAGGCAGGAGTGGAGAGAATTCATCCATTAAATACTCCTTCAGAGCCTTTTGCGTTCATTACACTCGAGTGTGTTGAGTGTGTACCCACAGCAGATAGCCTAGCTGCCCATTACCGTAACACTGGGACAACAAACAAGCCTACCATATTTCTACAGACAGCCAGAGGTGAATGGTGAAGCCTCTGTTTTAAAATGTTTCCCATGTTCTCGCTTTGCTGAATGCATGTTTCGTCCCTAAGATACAATCCTGTCTCTGAGCCCTGCATAACACGGTCCGGGCAGAGAGAAGATGTTTTAACAGGTTCATTCAGTAGTAATCAGCACTGGTATATTTATATCAGTGTACAGTGCTACTTTGAACATCACCTCTTAATGGGCTCTTAATGAGCAGGGTTGCAAGTCACCGTCAGGCAGAAGCGAAGCTGCCGACTGGGCCACCTGTCCTGGGTTCCATTACGGCTCTGCTCCCTGGCACTGGGGCGGCTGGGAAATCGGGCACCGTGACTTTTTATTTCTGCTCTGCTTTTTTTGTGAACGATGGCCACAAAAGCAGCGGGGGGGCCGGCGGGGGATCCGGGGGCCCAGGCCCGCCGGGCACAGACAACGATGGCTTTGTCGGGCGCTTTGAGATGTCGGCGTCTCATCTCTCCGGCTGGAGGGCTTGGCCCCCTGCCGCGGGACCCCCCCCCACCGGCAGCCGGCAGAAGGTGTTGCTCCCGCAGCCAGGACGGATGCATCCATTGCTTACGAGGAGACCTGGACGTCTTCAGCATGTTCTCGCTTCATCCTCCTCAAACTCAGGAGAAGCCAAGGGCCTTTGGAGAAGAGGCAAAGCTGTCCTCGAGAGGTGGTTATATAAGGGGAGGAGAGGGTGCCAATGCATTTTTAATGCCGGCCTGCCCTGTGCCGGGAAGGTTGGCTGAGGGGAGGGACCACAACTGGAGCCAGGAGCTCCAGGACGGCTGGGCGGTCTTTTGCAGGTCTGCCAAGCAGGTAATTCACCAGCATCAGCATGAATAAAAGATAACACCATTCTGCTGAGTTCTTTTATGACATTTTGGCCTTTTTCTCTTAAAGCGGAGACACTTTCGCAGTCACAGTCATACTGGGAGGATCACATTCGTACCTGTGTCATGCTATTTGGCTTCACGCAGAAAGCACTGTGGGGTAACACGGGACAGTGGAATCTGGAATACGCTTCTGCTGGCTGGGGAAGTTAAGCTTCAGGTCGAAAGTGTTTAATAAAAACATTTTGGTCACAGCCGAGCCCCAAAGGGTGCTTTGTGTCTACATCAGCGATTGGTTTTCAAAACAAACAAGCTCCTTTCTATTGTTGTTTTCGTTACACCGCCAATGTGTTTGCTTTTCATTTAGTCTGAAAGTGCGGACACCAGCTACAGCGCATGGAGGTTTGAACAAAGCGAGAAACCTCAGCTGCGTCAGAGGGAAATTTTGGATTCCGCAGGCAGCCCTGTTCTTCTCTCGCTGGTTTTCATGGCCTACAAAATGGGAATTCTGCTCTGACAAATGAGGATAGCACATACTTGGCTAATCTCCTGCTCTGTAATAAGCACTATTGCAAAATGCCTATGGTTTGCATTCTGTATTCACACAATTCTGATCATATAGAGATAATATGTATAGTCTTATTATATTACTGTAATACATATGTTTCAGTTCACAAGTTTATGAGCAGTTAAGCATCTTCAACAGGAACTCTGGCCTCTGGACTGTGTTGTGGAGGCTGAGTTAGTGAGGGCTGGTTCGTTAGCTGTGCTTTCGTCCGTTACCAGCCTGAGTTTATCAGGCCGTACACATGTCCTGAAACCCTATCAGGACAACGAGGAGACGGAAGCGGTTACCCCTCAACCAGACGTCAGTCTGTCCCCTCCAGCTATGTGTGTTCATCATTCATGCCTGGAGTCTAATTCTGTAAACTTTGTAGTACTAAACAAACTCACTTGTTATAATCCATTGTAACTATAAGAGTGAGGAATATTGACTGTTATTTTTTAGGTGATGTAGCACTCATAAGAACTAAAAAAAAGGGTGTATGACTATTACTGCTTCTGTCGTGTCCTTCAGCGGAGTAACACAAACTATGTTTAGTTCTTTCTGATCTAGATAGATACAAAGCTAACACAATAACTATTACACTTAAAGTAACCAGGACTGGACTGGACAATGCATGTTCCTTGGGCAAAATAAGCAAGAACAATCTTTAGGTTAAACAATCATCAGTACGTATTGTGTACCACCAGTGCTCTAGATGTTATGAGGGCTATAACTGGACTTTCCTGATTTTATTTTATATACTTAAAAATTTTCCTTTGGGCTTCCAAGCAAAACAAAAATGGGGCGTGTAAGTGACATACTGACTGACATTAAGAGATTTTGGAACGCAGTGAGATTTCTAGAAAACAGTTGGTGGCCTTTTCATACTATCTGAGAAGGAAATCAAATGTTTAGTCAACCTGAGAGAGATAGATGAACCACATCCTCACACACTTTTCCATTAGTGTCTTTCTGCCACTAAAAGGTGCTGAAGAGCCACACTCACCTCCACGATGTCGGAGTTGGTTCTGCTCTCGTGGGGTTCGTTGTACTCGGTGTACTTCAGCAGGACCTTGTCCATGTCTGTGCTGGCGTACTGGAACAGCTTGTTGGAGCTGTTGAAGATGATGAGGGCGATCTCGCAGTCGCACAGCACGCTCAGCTCGTAGGCCTTCTTCATCAGGCCGAACTTCCTCTTCGTGAAGGTGACCTAGGAGACGAGGGGGAACAGAAGGACCCAAGCATTTGGTGAAACGCTGGTTTAGAAACTAGCAAGCGAGCGAAAGGACACGCATCCGAAAAAAGAATCGCTCTTCTTTGCAACCTCCACGTGTCCGCATCCCGTTCTGATTGAGACATCTTAACCTTGCGATCAAACAATTTTCAGTGGTATGGTTTTAAAGGCTGAATCTGAAATCCCAAAGTCCTGAATCTGGAATCAGGGTTTGAGCTTCAGACATGCCGGTTTCTGTCCATGCTCAGGGGATTCTCTTACTAGGAGGGAAATGTGCAGGGTCTTGCTTTCAGCCATTAATATGCAGTATATGGCTGACAGTGCGGCTGATAGCTGGAAATAAAGTGGAGAAAGGTTTCGGTAGCACTGGAGTAGGAGGTGTGTGTCAGCCTTCACCCTCTGAAACTGCCTGGGTTCTTATGTAATGAGGGAGAGACCTACTTCTGCATTGGGAATTCACTATGAATACATCGGGTGATATGGGAGAAATAAATAAATAAGTAAAAATATCTGAGTAAATGATTTAAAACGAGGAGTAAACAGGGCCTTTGAGCTGGTCTTACTCTAATCACCCATGAGCACAATACCTAACAAGGCTCGGTTCCTCCTCTAGAGAGAGCTACCCTCTTGGGTCTAGTTAGGCCCACACCGGTCTCTCCCTGAGCCACTGGAAAGAGGAGCGGTTGGTGGGCCGTGCCAGTGGCTCCCTAGCCTGGGCGTTCAGGGTGGTTGGCGAGCCAGCAGCCTGCGATGACTGGCGGTAACACGAGATAATCCCGCGTGCTGCTGCAGCTCGTGCAGCTGCCGTAGTAACCGGAGCTGCGCGGAGATGACCTAGCATCGGTCTCCGGGGAGACAAGCCGCTGCCTGGGCAAGGTGTCCCATCCAGCCAGCCTCGGGCGTTCACGCAGGCCTGGTTTGGAAGGGCCGGAGAGCAGGCCGGTGGGAGCGCGGCCACGTGCTGTTTGAAGTGTAGGATAAGGCGAGGCGGACTTCAGGGTGGAAGTGAGAGGACGGCGGTACACGGGAGCACGGTAATGTGCTTTGCTCACCCAGCAGCATGGCTCCGCACATGGTGAAACGAAGGAAGTGCCAAAGCTGAGGCTCAGAAAAGAGGTGCCTTGGGCTAAAAGGAGTGTTTGTGTGTGTGTGTGTGTTTGTGTGTGTGTGTGGGTGTGTGTGCTTGCGTGCGTGTGTCTGCGTGAGCATTCAAGTACAAGCGTGTGTCTCCGTGTGTGTTTCCGTGTGTGTGTGTGTGTGCTTGTGCGCATGTGTCTCCGTGTGTGTGCACGTGTGCATTTGCTTCTGCCAATTTCCCTGACCTACTAAGCTGAGCTGAGCAGATGAGCTGGCTTTGTTCAACTTTAATTGGACGCAGCTTGTGGTAGCCCTTATTTCGGAGGGTATAATGCAATATAATCCAATGAGCTATACAGTGTGTCTGAAAGCACACGGCCCCTGGGGGAGTGCCAGTGGAGTGGGAGGAATGTCACATGTTCCACATTACAGGTGATTAAAGCGCTCAATTATGTCCTCCACACAACACAAATTATTTCTCATTTCTCCTCATTCAGTTTATGGGAATATAAGACGAATCATTACCTAAAGTATACACAAATGCAAAAAGAGAGTGATCGAAGCCAGACTTTTTTATTATTGTTACCCTCTGGAAGCATTCGGGCAGTTTGGAAGTGACAGGGCAGTGTTTGGAAGTGACGGGGCAGTGTTTGGGGCAGTGTTTGGAAGTGACGGGGCAGTATTTGGGGCAGTGTTTGGAAGTGATGGGGCAGTGTTTGAGGCAGTGTTTGGAAGTGATGGGGCAGTGTTTGGAAGTGACAGGGCAGTGTTTGGATGTGACGGGGCAGTGTTTGGGGCAGTGTTTGGATGTGATGGGCCAGTGTTTGGAAGTGACGGGGCAGTGTTTGGAAATGACGGGGCAGTGTTTGGGGCAATGTTTGGAAGTGACAGGGCAGTGTTTGGGGCAGTGTTTGGAAGTGACAGGGCAGTGTTTGGATGTGACGGGGCAGTGTTTGGGGCAGTGTTTGGATGTGGTGGGCCAGTGTTTGGAAGTGACGGGGCAGTGTTTGGGGCAGTGTTTGGAAGTGACGGGGCAGTGTTTGGAAGTGACAGGGCAGTGTTTGGGGCAGTGTTTGGAAGTGACGGGGCAGTGTTTGTGGCAGTGTTTGGAAGTGACAGGGCAGTGTTTGGGGCAGTGTTTGGAAGTGACGGGGCAGTGTTTGGGGCAGTGTTTGGAAGTGACGGGGCAGTGTTTAGCAGTCACCACTGCACCACAGCACATTACATTTGAAAGACACAATCGCTAGAGGATTAAAGAGCTAAATGGCATCTTAATCTGAGGGTATGTACAACTATATTGGGTGATTCACTTAATCTGAGGGTATGTACAACTATATTGGGTGATTCACTTAATCTGAGGGTATGTACAACTATATTGGGTGATTCACTTGGGAATTACAGCCCTTTTTATATAGTAGCATAACTCACAGGGGACCTTAAGTAATTGGGCAAATTGACAAATAAAATTGTCTAATACTTTGGTCCAATACAGCTTGCAAATGTTTTGTAATGACTGAATGCCTGGGGTCTGTGGCTGATAGACCAGATGCTGGGTAACGGGGTGCTGTACAGAGCTGTAATGCAGCCAATTACCCCTCCTGGTCATTTCAGAGAATTTCTGCCTTCAGTCTGTAAGTGAAGCACTCAATAAGGTCTGGCTCAGGTGACTGCGTTGGCCAGGAAAAAAAATATTCCCTTTTATGGCCCTGTAACACTGAAACTTGCTTTAATAATTTGTTTTAGCCCATTGGCATGCTACAAGGAAAGTGTCAGTCACTGAGTTTTCAAGAACTTGCCTGGATCTGAATAGTTAAGATGTTTCTGTGCACTTTAAGATCCAGTGTGCTGTGGCTGTTGGCAGTCATTTCTTCACCAGTGGTCACTGAGGCAGTTCCACCAGCACCTGTTCCACCAGGTCCCTCACCCAAGGTCATTAGATCGTGGGCAGCTTGTCATTTTCCACCCTACCCCCAACTCCATCACTCTGGAACATCTCACCTGGCCGTATTTCTGCTCCTCTGACCTCTACAGGTGTCCTTATGTACTTTTAAGGAAGAAGTAACTTGGCCTAACGACACAGTGACACGAAGCCCCGACAGGAAGCAACAGAGCAGCCACTGGTGCACTTAAAGCGCCCTGGAAACATCGAACGAAGGCTGACCTTCTGCATTTCACAATGACTGTGCAATTTCAGATTCAAAGTGCTGGAGTGTAGAGACAAATCCAACAAACCATCAAAAAATTACAAACACTGCCTCTGCGCTAACTGTCATGTTCGATGGCTGGGGGACTCGCACGCAAGTCTAAAGATTACAGGTACCTCCGCGCGGGAGAGCAGAGGGGGGCGGTGCGGGGTGATGGGTTTGGTGGGGTGGGGTGGGGTGGGGTGGGGGAGGCAGTGCTGGCCTGGGCTGTGGCATGGATGCAGGCCTGTGTACCTGGGCACCCTTGGGAGACGGCTAAGCTGCGCGCGACCAGACGGCAGCCTGCACTGTTTGCCTCTTTATCCCCAGTCCCGGGGAGAGCAGCTCCCTCCCAGCTGTCATTAGTCTTGTTCTCTCCACGCTTGCTCTCGCTGCTAGCACACGGAGCCCGAGCAATGATAAACCAATCAGCACGGCCCAGCGTTTTGGTGCAGTTTTTTTTTTTTTTTTTTTTTTTCTGTGCGGAAAATGCGCAATTGGAACAGGTCCGTGATGGCACCGCCTAGCTGGTAGGGCGCCACCTAGCTGATCGAAAAGGTAAAACAAGGGACAAGGAAAACCAACTGAGACTGAAACGTGACGATAGGGGGAAGAGGGAACGGGGCTGGGGGTTCAGACCCAGACCCGCTGGGGAGAGAGCAGGTACAGCCTGACTGGACTGAACTGCTCTGGTCTGGACTGGGCTAGACTGAGTTAAGATGGGCTGGCAGAGCAGGGCTGGGGTAAGTAGGCTGGCCTAAGCGGAGCTGAACTGGGCTGAGCTGCGATATTGTTCCGCATGACTGCTAATCAGAAAACATGGGCCTGCTGACCCAGGCTGGTGCTTCATTTCAACTGCACACACACACACACACACACACACACCGAATCTTTCATGCTACAGATTACCAAAAGTATATCCTCTAAAGAGGGACTAAAAAGAGGAAATCTGCATGACAACAGCGACATCGGGATGTCAATGAAGAAAAACAGCACACAGTACTCCTGATTACAACTGTAACTTTTTAAATAAGAGCATAACGTTGCTTATACTGCTGTGACCAGCTGCTTAACATTGTTCTACCGTGCCAAGCAACTGCTAGACCGTCTAGAAAGACCTGCTAAAGCGATGTCTGCATGTAAGTAAGGCTTGCTAGGGGTGTGGGCCAGAGGGGTATACCCAACACGAGATGCCACAACTCGTGGGTGCGTGGGGAGGCAGTGGAAAACCACAGAGAAGTCTGACATTACGTGGAATAACACTGGGGTTGTGTTTTCCATTTGGTCGCCAAAGCACTTTGAGACACGCCCACCACACAAACAGTAGTAGGACATGGTCTGGGGGAGGTTTGAGGAAGGTTATGATTGATTTCAAAATTTGCTTGTTCCAACAGTAAAGAGTTGTTGTTTTCTTTTTTCACGTGAATGGAGGATATATCCTATTATATGTGCTTTAGAAGACGCTTTGTAAAATATGAACAGAATATGGGCTGGTCTATTGACGTTTCACAAGGTAGGGAGGTTTTTGGTCAATGCAAAAAGATAATGTTGGGAAGCTTCGCTTGAAGTTAAAAGATATTGAGCACCTGCAAAGAAGGAAAGAGTACAACTATGACTCATGTACTGTACAGCAAACTTCTCCCTTGTTTTCTTCTAACTCCTCATCGTCTGTGATAAGGTCGCGCCGATGACCCGCGATGCCAGACATACAGTAATTATATTAGCATTTCTCATCTAATTGTATGCTAGGCATGAAAACGCTGACCTTTTCCAAACTCTTTTTTTTTCCCTCCCCTCCGAGCTCCAAGCGAGCAGTTTGCACTGCTGTTTCACCAGAGTTTCTGCTCAGACTGTCTGCGTCTCTCCGCTCCGTCGCCGCGGCCGACGCGGAGCCACTTGGACGGCCAGCTGAGGCTCCTAAAGGCTCCTGGTGGGGG
>JAOXYF010000027.1:21496712-21513762 GCA_028565775.1 Sternarchorhynchus goeldii | reverse complement strand
ACCAGGAGCTAATATTTTGATACACGTCTTAAGTGGTGATCTTTCTGTTTGCTTCGCGTGTTTCTCGTATCCTGGGGTAACCTATTTAGCATCAAACGTGCAGGGAGGAGGCACAGCGGTTGGGCGGGAGGCAGCCAGAGGTTTCTGGTTCGGGAGACGCTCAGAGCTGATTGCTGGGTGACCCCTCTGGGACACCGTACATTCAGCTGGGTTAGCAAAGCCCATCCAAAACCCACAAATAATAGAGAGGGAAGTCGGCAGCACCTAAATCACCCAAATATATGCATGCGGGAGCCATACATATTCATAACACTGCCCTTTTTGCCAATAGAAGTACTTCATTTATGCCATCTTGCTATTCAGTAAAAGACCCTCGGAGATGTTTGCTGGAGGGAAAAAAAGTGTGTGTTGCCCACAGAAGCAAAACTATGGGTGAAACATTATCTGCTGGGTTCAAGATTCTGCATCCTGCCTCCAGGTCTCACGGGAGAACGCTGGAATCTCCAGCTCAGTGATGGTGCTCCAGTAAACAATGAATCACATCAGCCCTGAGCATGCGTGTGTTGTACAGACAGACAGAGAGAGAGAGAGAGAGAGAGAGAGAGTGAGAGAGAGAGAGTGAGAGAGAGAGAGAGTGAGAAAGCGAGAGAGTGAGGTGTTAAAACAAAAAGAAAACCTAGCCTGAGCTTCATGGACATGGAGCTGAAGTGTTGCACATTCCTTACAGCTGATCTGGGAAATATTTGCAGCACAATTGCCAAAGTGCCTTCACACTTTACTCTGAAGAAAGGATGGGCCCTGTGCTGGGGTGGAAGAGCTCGCGCTCGGTCCATCCCACAGTCCACGCGGCCCGAGCCAATCGTTCAGAAGCCTTCATTAAGGCGTCATCAGATCAAGCCCACAATTTTAACTGCCAATCTTCAGTTAAAAGTGAAGAAAAACTCAAATGCATGCTTCTTCAACTCTGATTCACAACAAGTTAATACCATATGCCAGTCAACACATTGTCAGGCTGCAATTTAACAATAATTCTTTCAAAACAAAATGCATTTTACGTGCTGTGCTAACGGCTCGTCAAACCTTGCAGCTACACTACAGACAGTTGTTCTAAAAAAGCTATAAGTTTACGTCATCGACTGTAATAACCACTACCACTAAATCCGTCCACAGTAATAACAAGGGCTTCTCGGTGAATGCACGTCTCTACGGCGACTGCAGCTAACCTTGTGATGGAGCAATGCATCCTTTAGCAGTGGCAGCTGACACAAATTAAGACACTCAAGAGAGGAGTGCAGCGCTTGCAACACATCAGCGCCGAGCGGGAGCGAACGGCGGGCGAACGGGCGAAGCCCCACCTCTGCTGGCCACTCCAGGCCAGAGGCGGGTCGCAAGCCAAGGCCAAAGGGCTGGCGGAGTGCCCTGTATTTACTGTGCCCACTTTGCAGTTTACGGTCACGTGAAATGCCGTTCTCTTAACGCCGCTCTATTGTGCCCGGCTCTCGGCAGCCGAAGCTCAGGGCGAAAGCAGCGAACCTGAGGGACTTGGCTGCGCCTGCCGGACGGTCTGGAAAGGCAGTAGTGTTTTACAGACAGACGGAGAGAGAAGAATCTAAAGTGCTGCTCACCCGATGGTCAAAGCGCAGATAACCAGCTTGGTTACGGACCCAGAATATCCAGCTCGACTCCTGCCTTTCCCAGCTCCGTGCTCTCGTCGCGAGCTTCCTGCTGCTTTATGCTCCTTGGGAAAGAGCTTTTCCTGGGAGGGGAGGAGGGGGGAGAAGACAGTGTTGCGCTCGGTGCTTCAGAAGCAACGGTGTAAACGCCAGCCTTCTCCTTCTGACAGCCAGCGTTAATTGCAGATCAGACTCGCCCACACACTCCAGCCTCTCTCTCTCTCTCTTTCTCTGTATCTCTCTCTCTCTATCTATCTATCTATCTATCTATCTTTCTTTCTCTCTCCTGGAAGGAGCTGAGAGCAGACTGTTAGATGGGAGAGTGCTGTGAAGAGCACTGTGGGAGACTTTCAACCACCCCTACCCCCCACCTCCCGCCCCTGCTCCTCAACATACACACCCACCCTGTCCACGCCACACCACTCACCACCTCTTCTGTGCTGCTAACTTTCTTCCATGCAAACAGACAGACTGACAAGACGATACATTCATCTACGCAGCATTTTCACACGCATCCTTAGTAAAGACTGTTTGTATATCAGTTTTGGGTTTGGCTTTTTTTAATAGTACTTAACCAATACTTATCTACATTCTAATCGATATTATATGACAAAAGTGTGACTATGGAACAAGTGTGTGGTTACTAAAATTCCACTCTGTGAGGTAATTTAGGACTGTGTGGGTGGACACGGCACGTACAAGCCACTTATGGCCAAAAAGTCCTACTCAAGACGAACGTCACTACACACCTCATCAGCGCTGTGTGTGTGAGTCCCGAAAAATCTCATGATAGCGGTCATAGGCGTTGAAGACTAGCGTTATTACTTCAGCTAGTGCAATACGTTAAAAAAAACAAGGGTAGGGGCTGGATCCCAGCCCTCCATACCAGCACTTACTTTCAACCTAATCGTGGATGTAATGTAAATGTGATCAATGTGAGGTGAACGAAAAAAACCAAAAACCAGGTGTAATCCGCTCAAACAGGCACCGTAAATAGATACTCAATACAAATATACACAAAGAGGCCTTTCTATCCATGCAAAGATGCATTTTACCCCCCAAAAACAGGTGCTATTTCCATTAACCACTCAGCCGGGAATACCTCGCCGGGTGAGTGGGGTGAACAGTAAAGTGTCTTTTGTGTGTCTGCACACAGGTCTTGCATTCTGGCCAAAAGGAAGGTGATGATATTCCCGACGTTCCTTCTTTAAGGATGTTTTCATCCCGTTATGTACTAAACACATAAAGAAATAATGGGGCCATTATGTACTAAATGCAAATATTTGATTCTGTATTTTATCAAGTTTTGATGGCAGGCGAAACATTAATGACAAAAGAATGCTGACATCAATGTTTAATGTCAAATATGTAAATAAAAACATATTTTCTTTCATTGTGACATGGCTGGTGTGGTATTCACACTCATAGAAAGTTGGCAAGTTGTTACTATTCTGTTAGTTTACAAGATAAATTACTCATTTTTCTTCACTATACAATAACAAAGTTTAATTTTTTTTTTTTAAATCAACATCAAATTACATCATTTGTAATTACAATTTACAGAAATTAAACTGTAAATTTTAATTCGCACACTACAGAGCGTGTGCTAATGGAACGCTGATGTTTGATGTCCGTTTGATAACATTCTCTGCTGCTTGTTTACTGTTGTGTGGCTCTGCTTGTTTACTATTGTGTGGCCCTGCTTGTTTACTATTGTGTGGCTCTGCTTGTTTACTGTTGTGTGGCCCTGCTTGTTTACTGTTGTGTGGCCCTGCTTGTTTACTATTGTGTGGCCCTGTTTGTTTACTGTTGTGTGGCTCTGCTTGTTTACTATTGTGTGGCCCTGCTTGTTTACTATTGTGTGGCCCTGCTTGTTTACTGTTGTGTGGCCCTGCTTGTTTACTATTGTGTGGCCCTGCTTGTTTACTGTTGTGTGGCCCTGCTTGTTTACTGTTGTGTGGCCCTGTTTGTTTACTGTTGTGTGTCCCTGCTTGTTTACTGTTGTGTGGCCCTGCTTGTTTACTGTTGTGTGGCCCTGCTTTGGCTCGTTCCAGAGGAAGCCACTCCAGCTCTAATCTGGAACAAGCCCTCATGCTCAAGAGCTTTTATCCACCATTCATTTCAGACCACTCTTGCAAAACAAAGCGATACACAATCTATTATCCTATTCTTTTGAGAAGCAGAAAAAAAATTCTACATCCACTGCCAGCCAAGGCCCTGATCACCGGGCACAAGCCTCTTTAAAGGTAAATGGTCAGTGTGATGGACACATACTGCTCCTAAGGTCATTTTCATGACCAGGTGGCATCAGCCAATTGCCTCTTTCATATAATTACTGCCATGGTCACAAACAGTCCTTTTCTTTTACACAGAAGAATAACACTGTAGAAATTTCATTTTACTACACATAGACAGACAGACAGGTATTTTACTAAAAATGTATTGTTGTCGATACAATGTAGTAGATACACAATAACATATTTAAATGACAAACAATGACAAAATATAAGTCAGTTTGATAAGGTTTTAAAGGTTATTTTGGAATTATGTATGCATTCATACAGACATAATTACTTATAATAAACCTGTCGTTTGCCTTTCGTTGCTTGTTTTAAATCAGATTCCTTTACAGTACATGAGTAGATACACATAGATAAACTTTTGTTTGATTGTATAGTTGCTCTTCTACATATGCTGCAAGTCACCAAAGAGTGCAAACACAAAATAGGCATATTATATGTCTATTTAAATTTACATAGAAAAACACCATCACCACATTGCCTTGTAGTGTGCTCACTTAATAAAAATAAACAGTATAAAATTCATTTAACACTTTTTTGTTGTTATTTTACTGCATACAAACCTGCATACAGAGTTTTGAGTTTATAGTAATAGTGAATAGCCTACCAGTCAGGCTTGACTGCGCACAAACATAAGATTTCTATAACTATATTAGGCACCATTAACAAGACAAACATTTTTATTTACTGTATGGCAGGGCCTTCGTGAAACATAATTCAATATGGGTCCTAGTATTGTCCCTGTATTTTCTCTGTAAATAGGTATTAATATTCGCACTTACTATATGAACCATGCCTTTGAAATTAATTAAACTGAGTAATTCTGTGGCGGCAGTAACCTTGTGGATGTGTCAGAGCCGCTCCAAATACGAGGCAGACCTCGCGCTAATACTTAACAAGACAGACTGACATTATGAATAACATTAAATCAAATTAGAAATTAACATGTTATTACAGTGCAATTGATGGCATCAATTAGCAGTGCTCACGAGAGACACTGGATTGTTCGCAAGCGCACATCGCATGTAGTGTTCCAATAAACCACGCGAACTGAACACCGATGTGACACTATGTGCAGACGTGGTGTCAGATCTACGGAGTGTACAAAAACACTGACCAGCACCATCCACACTTCGGAAGTCGGAGAAGTCGAAGAACTAACCATCAACCTATATTATCATGTCATTTTCAAGCAGAACATTTTGAGATAACTTGTTATAAGGTATAAAAGAAATGTTTACTATATGTGTGATTTAAAGATAAAATTGACCCGAATTTTCTTAAAGATTACATGAAATCTCAACGGAGATAAAATATTAAATGCGTACCCTTTTCCGGACTATTTGGTTGGATAATAGAAACAACAGCTGTTTAATAAAATGTAACAGAATACAATGAAGCATGCAGCTTCAGACAGAAGCACAGGCCCCGTACGTCATGCAGTTTCGTGACAACGGTTCCTGAAGTTAAAGTTCTGTTCCCAAATGTCCGACTGGAGAACACGCACTTGTTCCATTTACGCGATTATGAATGTAAGTCAAAGACCAAGTCACACAGCCTGTTCACTACCTTATAAAGTCTCAAGAAAAAAGTAATTATTTCATAACGAAGCCTGTCATGCCTCATTTTTCGAGACGTCCTCTTCTCTTATAGATATGCCGTTTCAAATACATGAAATTAATACGGCGCACAAATAAACAACACGAAGTCCACGAATAAACAGCTCTACATTTTAATGAAAAGCTAAAATGATGGTTCCGAGCGATAACCTTAAAACGCGCACGTCCGCTCCACTACAAAAAAAAAAAAAAAAAAAAAAAAAAAAAAAAAAAAAGCTCACGGGCTCGCGGACAGCGAATTACGACCATGTAAAAATCCCCGTTTGAAAGTTCATAAACGCTTGAGAAAACATTCCTATCCTTTCCCGAAACTACAGCCAGACACATGACAAAAATGTCCAGGTCTTAACGTTCCACGAACTGTACTGTACGCGTTTAATTTGTGCTCCCAAAATGCACTCCACGACTCCCTCTTGCGCTTTCTCTCTCTTACACCAAGTCACTCTCTACTGTGTAATATTGTTGCTATTTCTGCTACTCACCTTTTTCTCCACAGTCCCTCGCTGTATATAGATACTGTGTATCAGTGAGTCCTGTGGATACAGTGTGACATAAATGTATTTTCAGTCACATTGACACGCGCGCTTCTATTTTCGGGAGCTGACAAACTCAGAAGAACCAGTCTCTTGTCAAAGAGAAGCTCCTCCCCAAATCTGACGAACACCAGACGAAGTCAGTCAACCTCCTCCTCCTACTCGCGTCTCAATTAACAACAAATATGGAAACTTATATACTGCGTATTCCGTTCGCTTAAAAACAAGAGATTTAACGCGTAAAGTTTGTTTGTTTAAAATGTTTGTCTTACAGAGCGAGACGGCACAGGAAGTAGTGAAAAAAATGAAAGTTTTTGCTTGGAGAGGTTAGCACAGGAAACTGTTCCATAGCTGCCACATGACATCACTCGTCTAAAAGATGTTTGTATGGCTCAAAGTACAGAAAACAGCCTATAAAATAGATTAGTTTGTGCAAGTCACAAAGTATTAACTAACCAGGATCTGCTCATACTAAAATGAAACCATGCGTATCATCGGCAAAGGAAAACCAATTGAGTATTAAGGGAATAATTTTGGTTGTTTTTTGTGGACTGAGTTTCAAACGAATACTTCAATATTTATTATAGTTGTAAGGGTGCGCAGCCTTAGATACGATTGACGTCATTTCTTTAAGACAACAGCAACAATAGGACCGGGTCATTTAAAGTGACACTTTTCTCACCCAATGGGGTTCTTCAGCGGTTTGACAGTGACCAATCACACAAATGAGGTTGTCTACGTTTACGTCGCATGTGGCACAGTCACGTGTAGTTGCAGGATCTGAGGAAGAGGTGTGGCACTGAACAACACAAGTTGTTTTTACCGGGATTTAAAGGAGAAAGGTCTTTAAGACCAACCTTCATTTTCAAATAAAATTTATTCTTTTTACCCCCAACATGTGGCAAAATCATGTCACAACTAAATAAATGAAGTAACACTATTCGAAAACGTAGTCGACTTATTTTGCATTTTGAGAGACATTTTGAAAGTTTGTGATTATCACGCAACAGTACATAAATTATGCTATTTATTCTGTTGTATAAAGTGATTTAACATCGTTTCTTTGGAAAAACATATAGCATGACTAACAGAATATAGGTGGAGATTCCGTAACATCCCTCTTCCTGTAACAATCAGTCCCACCCTGCAATGTGATAAACCAGATATGAGTGGAATTTTGTCTCATGTACAGTACTGTACGACTCAGTTTTGAGTCGTTTACAGTTTAGATCGAGGCCTTTATTTTAATTTTAGGTGTTTGTGTTTTATTTAGCGTTGTTGTTCTTCTTCTTGCTGTTTTACTTTGTTCAAGTAATTACATAAGTAATTTAAGCTTTCTTTAAACCGAGTACGCTTAACTAATGACGTTTCACATGACTTTCAAACATACTAATGAAAAGTAGGTTTCCTGTGATTTTAGTAGAGTCATGATCATTAAAATACAACTCGCTATTTTTCTGTGTGAACTGCAGAAGTAGACTTATCAAGAAAGTGAATGATGTGTTCGTGTAAACTGAACAAATAGTGAATAGTGCGCAACAAAACTGGAACTAGTCTTCTCTTTGTTTTTCATTGATAAATTGCTCCTTAAGATGTCTCATTTACTTTATCATTTGCAACGGAGAATAAATCACCTGTCAATATTACACCTGAGGTGAGCATTAAGCTAATTTAAAAGTATTTGAAATGGGTAAAAAGATTTTTCAAAACCAATACATGATGGGAGTGAGGAAAATATTTTATGGTACTTTAATGACTTGACAATCATATGTGTACTAATAAACTGACAGCCTAAAGGGTAAAATTTATTTACAACAAATTTCAACACAGTTAGTCAAATGCAAAATGTTATATATATAACGTGTAGAAGTAGTGTGAAGAGCACACCAGAGTTTAGACTGTTAAACTCCCGAAAACTGCTGCTTATATTGGTGAAATTGTTCATTATATTCAATGCTCAGTGCAACATTGAACATTGCATTATCATGGTTTATTATTACCCTCTTTCAATCCTCTTGAAGCTGGCTCTGTCTGTACTATAAAGCCCTCAGGGGCCGGGTTCATAATGACCCACTCAGCAAACATTCGCTGGCACCAGGCAGTTCACCAACCATCCTGAAGCTCAGCCACCTGTGGGCCTAAGATGACTGGCAGCCAAGCAGGACATATTTTGCCCTTACTCTTTAATTGAGCTATAACTGAATATAATAACTGAAGTCCACAAAGGTCTTTAACATGTGGTTATATTGTCAGTGTATGAATATTGTATATTCAGTGACGTAATGGCAACCTAACAACAACAACAATAATAATAATAATAAATATTATTATTATTATGGCTGTTGTTGTTGTTGTTTATTTTACAGCACCTTTGGAGTTCAGCATTTCTAAACAGTTAGCTACAAAAAGTTACAAAAATGTTGCACAAATGCCAAATTAGTCCAGATGACTTTTTAAGCAACTTGACTTAAAAAAAAAAACCAAGCCAAAAAAAGTTAGGATCAGTAATATTAGGCATGAAGATTCACATTTGCATATCTACATACAACAAATGATGAACACATTAACACATTTGTTGTATGTCGACATGCTAACATACTAACATATGTTAGCGTGTTAACATAATAATACATTTGATGCATTGCATGGGTCGATGGGTCCCCATTTGGCTGTACCTTGCCACCCCCTCATGCCCCCCCCTACTATATCTCACCTGGATCTGCTGTGTTGATGATGCCCTCACAGAGCCTGCTGTGATGGCCCCCTCTACATGCCTTTCTCCTTGGTTCACGTTTCACTCTTCAGCCACATGGAAACTTTCTTTACCTTTAACACTTCTTTCTCTCTGCTTCTATCTTGCCTCTCTCTCTCTCTTTCTCTCTCTCTTTCTCTCTCTCTTCCTCTCTCTCTCTTTCTCTTGCTTTCTTCAAAGCCAGACCAGCTGGCTTTGGATGGCTTACTCCTCACCCCGGTGAGGCTTTCCTTCACACTCTCTGCCTCCTCTTGTCCCCAGCCCTTTCTGCTGGGTGGGGGCTTGGCGACAGCAGTTTGAAGGGTACGTTCCCCAGATGGACGCACCCTCTCTGGGCATGCGTGTGGGTGACAGGGCTTGGCTCTGGGGAGCGCTCAGACCAGCCGCGGCTGTCACTCACACTGAGGGTGCTGGTGGAACTTTTGTTTTGTGTTATGTGTATGAATATAAGTGAGATGTTGACCCAATAGAGGGGAAACATCATATGTTACTTCACATGACAAAGATCACCACTGTAGAGCTAAGAAACTAAGAAAACTTTGATGATTGTCGTTATCACTACAAAGGTATTTCTTGCTATTATGTTCAATATCAATTATTTCATCATGTCAACTACAGTCAAAGTGCACACAATATGTAAAGGTTATATACATATATAAAACAATAAATAAATAACTTTTTTTGTACTTTTACCATTAAGTTTCATAATTTTGTATTGATGGGTCAAAAAGATCCCAAAAACTTCACAAGTTTTATAAACTATGCTCTGATAGGAGACAGCTGACATTTTCAACATTGTACCAGACCACAAATAGCTTCAGACTACAGGACTACTATGCAACCAATTAAGAAAAGATTGGACGATGACCCTTGCACAACAAACTCCAAAAGTCAGGTAAGACTCAGAGGGCAAAGTCTCAAAGAGCAGTACATCTTCTGTTCATGAATGACAGGCCTTGACAGCTACGCATGAATTGAAGGTCATGGTTTTGACTGCAAATTCTTGCATCATCCATCATTATCTTTTTGCTAATTAGATGAACTCCAAATCCCAAAATGCCTTTTGTAGGCCACTGTGGTCCCAAACTGTCTCATCAACTGTCTTGTTTCTGTAGATTTGGCTATCACACCCAAAGTCAAACCCAGATGTTAAACCTGACCTGAGTTTTTTTTTCATCATGTGTTACTTACTATTAATAAAAAAAGGAATTATTTGACTCAAATTAATTTAGAAAATTTCAAAATAATTGGTCAATTCCCATAAGGTGTACACCATATACACCAAAACAACATGGACACTTGACATGAGAAATTAACTCCTGGCGAATATGCCGACAGTTCACGAACTGATCAGTAATCAGTGATTGATATCATTTCACCACTCTTTCGTGTGCCAGCGTGCCCTGCAGCTGACAGCATAAAGGTGAGTATATGAAACCAAATGAGAACTGGATCTGGGCACCAAGGTGTCAGCACAGACGCTGTGCATTAGATAACTATGTAGGGGCTCTAAAAATACCCCGTCTCTCGCAGTCTGGTTCAGCTCTCTCATTACTGCCTGTAATTAACACTGAGCGTGCCATGTTCTCTCCACTGCTCACCATACAACTGTCACATACTCTTGTGGAAATATGGCGGCTCAAACTGCTAAAGTTTTCAGACAGGGTCGACTTTTTGAAGAGTTTTCCTTTCTACATCAGAGTCACGTGTCGTTATGCATGAAACATTATTTCCAATGGTAATGTTTACTCTACTTTGATTGGGAACTTGATCTTCACTCCTGCAAGATCAAAACCATGACCTCCTGATCTTCAAGCAGTGTCAGTTATTGTCAGTTTTTGTTTATATTTACTGTTCCCATGGTTCACATAAAGTTATACTCACAAGTAAAACATTTGCTGTATTTTTTCCCCTGAAGTGTTGCCTGTAGTTCATGAGCTGGATCATATACCAGTAGCTGGTAGTGAGAAGACCTACCATTCAATAGAGTTTCTACTCCTCTGGCTTTGAAGCGTTTTTATGTTAGGCACTGTCCTTAAATGGTCTCTCATGTGGCCCTCTGTACTTTACCTTAATGAGATGAGAAGCAGTAATTCACTGCATATTTTAATTTACACAAGAGTCCTCATCTAGAGCATGTGAATTTTTCTAATCTTCATGTTTAATAAATGAAGGTCTGTGTATATTTGCAGGCACAGTTTTGGAATGAACTAACTGAGATGCACAGAGTACATTCCAGTACTATAACAGGAACCTACCATTTACCATCGTATGTAATTGATCATAGTGCACCTCACAAACAGCTTTGGTAAACTTGGTTCTCACACACTTTAAGACAAACGTAAAGGCAGTCATTTAAGCCGTCAAAAACTCCTTTTCAAACCAAAACCAAAAAACCACTGCTGTAGTGAAATGTGAGTATTAAGAAGCAACACTTTTAAAAAGCTCGAGTTTAGAAGCAGCAAACAAATCCTTTGGAATCACTGACAAATTTGACTGGGAAATAAATAATAAATCACCTCAGGCTTCTTTGATTCAAGCCAGATGTTTTCTAAAACAGAGAAATTATTAGATTTCTCTGTTTTAGAAAATTGAAATAAAAGGGAAGCTATAACCAAGTAGAGGACACCTTAGTTTTTGTCAGTAGTTTTTGTCAGCTTTGTCAGCATTAAGATTTTAAGATTTTCTCAACAAATAATTGTTTTGCAAATCAAAATCTCTTCTGACTCTACATGCGCTAAGTGATTTGTCAATATAATATTCTCAAATATACTTTTTTTAACATTAAAAAAACAGTAAACAGTAAAAAAAAAAGACCTACTGGTCAACATATTCTCTTCTTTGGTGTTTGTAGGTTTGGGGTGCTTGAGGTGGAATAAACATATACAGTTTTTGATTGGTTAAAAATGCATCACTGGAATGCACTGGAAGTAGACTTCTTTGGTCTCACTCAGTAGTTGCAACATGAGTTATGTTGTTGTGGAAATGCTCAAGAGCATGAATCTATGGTGATTTCCACACAGTTCCTCTTAATAAATGAACATGGCAATGAAATAGACAATGATAAGATAATATTGAGTGTTTGCAACAATCACTTCAAAGCAATGAACTTACAGGGGATACAGTCTGAAACCTGGAGTTTGCCTTCTGTTATTCATGGACAAAGAGTAGAGGTGTAATCTCGGGAGAAATCTTTGTTCTTGACTAACATTATAAAGCTATTTGCACATTTTTTTTTTGTCCATTATACTGAGCTAAGTGCAGTACTTCCAGTTGCCACTCCACTGGATGAATATGGATGAATTTGTATGATTCAAACACACAAAGGCAGTTAAACCAACTAGACACATTAGCCTGCTCAAAAGTCTTTTCATGAATAAGAATGTGGACGAAAGACAGTATAAGGAATATTTGTGTCTATGTTAGCTGGGGTGTGAGCATACGATGTGTGTAATATTGCTGTTACAATTTAATGGGTGTGGCTTTATTTGTTATTTAAAAAAAATATTCAAATAATTGATATAAAACATTCTGGGGTGCAGAGGTGAACATCTTCTTAAAGGTCTCTTAATTTCTCGAATCATGTTTTTTTCCTCACCAGTAATTTTATTTTGACCAAAATGTGAGGTAGAACTGTTTGATTACAAGGTCTCGATATGTGTAAAATAATATTAGAGTCTGACATAAGGTAACACAGAATTGGATTTAGGCCAACTTTTGTATCAGTGAAGAGGTTACAGTAGGGAACAAATATCAGGATAAAGATTAGTATGTGCAAACTTATCTTGTTTTAATTTTAAAGTTACAAAATTAAAGGACTGTGTGAGGCAGTTCTGGTGTTCTCTGCCATCTCAGTCTTTGTTTATCAAGTAGAATTCTGCTAATGATACCTGACAAGCTGTTGTCAGGGTGAGTTATTCTACAGCCATTTCCCTTGATTAATGAAATAATTCTTGAAATTAGGGACAACGTGAAAAATGGGGAGAGGAGTTTCATTTCTGACCTTGCTCAATTTTTAATGAACTCGGTACAGTTAATGCAGAATAGCTGGCTCGCTTTTTTATAAATGGCACCATACAGTGGCTTCACCAAATGGTGAGGTAATTAGAGAGATCCTACCATTTTTGGAAGCTCCTCTAGGCAGGCAAAGATGTAACAGAAAAACAAACCCACAGAATATGTGGAGGCCTGCACTAATCTATGTCCAGAGTTAACTTCAAAGACACCATATTAACTCACTTTTCAAAATTACTTGTGAAATGCAGATTCACTGATGCACTTATGTTGTTAAGCTCTATGTTGTGGACATGTACGTCTCTAAGGATATACTCTGTTAATAAAAAAGACATCCTTGGTTAAAGTTACCTCTTGAGTTGTGTATGGCAGTGGCTGTAAAAAAATGCAGTCTGGCACACTTCCTTAAAAATGTACTAACCAAAGTGAAAGATACTTCGGAGTCTGCAGAGATTTATTGGCCAAGGGTAATGGATGACAGACCATTTTTAATTAAGATTGGTTTATTAAATTAAATTAAAAAGCAAGCATGAAGAATATCACCAATAAAGGTCAATGGGCTTGCAATTAAGGCTAAGGTCCCACCCAGAGCAGGTCCAAGCACTGAGTCTGTGGCTCTGTGCATGGAAGCAACTGATTACACTTTCCTAGAGACTCGGCGAACACTTTGTCTATGACAAAGGATTAAGCAATAACATCTGTTATTCTCTTTACCAGCTTTCACTGTGACATAAGCACTAGATCCAGAAAATTAGATGTATTTAACTGAATAAATTTTAGACGCTTTATGAAAGAGCACCTTGATATGTTTTATTGGAGAGCAAAGGCCATGCACTAGGTGATGACTGCAGAATGAGATGTGACTGCGGATCTGTTAGAGGGAACAAAACTTGAACTAGTTTTTTTTTGTTGTTGGCACCACTGATGAGCATGGTATGAAGACTTCCTCACAGAGAACTGAACAGAGAGTTAGGAATGTAAAGAAGTGGTCTAAATGGGAGGGGTTTCAGGCATGGCCTTTTCCTTGAACTTTGGGCATAACTTTGGGCATAATATCTCCAGAGTATTAATAATAGTATTGCATCCTCACGGATACTGTGTTTCTACACACTACCTAATAATAAAACAACATTTCTTGTTTGATATAGAGCTACCAAATCTATAAACCAACCAAAGAAGCAATTAAACTATTTAAAAAAAAGTATCCAGCATAGACCAGTCAGATTATTTCTCTCAAAAGGACTTAAAAACCACTGAAGTTATCTTCAAAGACATAAAGTGATGATTCACCTGTCCTATGAGTTCTGCAGTGGCTGGGAACAGGAGCGAAACGTCAGTTATATCTGCTTCATTCCTCCACAGAACGCTGACATGGCTGTAAGGTTTGTCAGGGATGAATGAAGACGCGCTTCACTGTCCTGGTTCTGGTTTACTCTATCAACATAGACTTATTGGTATCTCAGTTCACATTTATGTCCAGCTGAAGATGAACTGAGCAGAAGCCTATCTCCTGCGACCTCCCCTGGGTTAGGGTTAGGGTTAGGGATAGGTTACACCAACGCAGAATCGAGTTCCTCTTCACTACGGGTGTATGGTAATGGCTGGCACTGAAGCAGCCTCTCCATGCTGAGCGTGTTTACCGCATGAAATGAACAAAAGCCCACTTCCATAGGGAGGAATCCTCCTGTGCTTTGCTTTAGCTTTGCACGCCCTCGCCGTAATCAGCACGGTTTTGTCTGCAAGAAGCCTTAAAGAGTGCGGTGGGACAGCCTTGGGTTTGTTTGCTCCAGATGCTGGGCCCAGAGATTTGAGGAGTATGCACCCATACTGAAAATAACAATACCCCTGAGAACCACTCTTTCTTCCCCAAAGCTGGCATTTAACCACAAAGCACAACACAGGCATATCATATAAACATGAGCAAAAATGTCTTTAGATAATGTGAACATTAATAAATCCCAGGCAATTAATTATCTTGCCACATTTTTCTCGGTAATGAGAACCATCCTTTAGCAGATTTTTCTTAATGGGAAGAGCTATGCTTTTACTCATAATATTTACATTTCTAAGTAATTCTTTACCAACATATGTCACGTGTCCTGGGGTTTTTTTCTTCTTTGGTCATGCAGATGAGAGTAATGTTATTGGTATTGGGGGTCCTAGTGTTTTTTTCTGATTGGTCATGCAGGTGAGAGTAATGATTGGTATTGGATGGGCAGCACTGGCATCACAAAATGTGAATAACAAAGTAAATAAACTTATGCATCGTTTTTATTATTTTTTCATTCCTTGGTCCCTTGTTCCGGGATTATGGTGAGGGTACGGTAAGCTTTTGTTCATGTACACTCCTGTGGTGCTACTCAACACAGACAGTCTCCCTGCCAGCCTAATCCATGAGAGAGACTTAGGTATTCATGTCTTACAAATACGCTTGAGCAAAAAATCCTTAACTCTGTCTGCCAGTGCAATGATGCAGAAGCAGGCGCGTTTTCATACGTAATAATCCGTTCAAATCAACCAGCCTTGTAAGTCCTTTGTCTCTCACACTGAACAAAAACGATCTACCATTCCAGACGCAGGAGGAGAAGTTGATTTCGAGTCATTCTTTCTTGTTTTGTGTCTTTATTTTGTTTGTTTGTTTTATTTTATTTCACCCCTCTCTCCCTCAGTAAACAGTGGTTCTCGGAGATATGCAGCCATGTGTCTAGCACAAGTAATAAATTGTGCGTCGAGTCTGCACGTCACAGATTAAGCATGTTTTGTTTTGCTGGGTGATTTATGGAGCCGATGGTGCACTTGCTGCGCTTGGCAGTGAAGACTTGAGGTCTTGATGATGGCACTGCAAGACCAGGAGAGAGAGGGGGAGAGGGGACGGTTAGAAACGGGTGGAGCGAGTGTCAGATTTGTATTACAGGATGACTGATCTGTAGCTGCTCGGAGGATGCCCGCCGTAGCACATACCTGTGCCATTAATCACGGGTGAGCTGGTGTGTCCTGTGCCCGTGTCAGTCTGCTGCCCCTGCCTGCTCCTCTACAGCCTTTCTGAAGCCTCACGTTGCCAGGAAACTGCAAGAAAGTCCCAGGTAGACGCTGTATGGTTGAACGTCCTCTCTGCAGCTGTCCGAGAGCCTTTCCCCTGCTAATCTAGCTAATCTACGTCGCTGTAGTTAAGATGCTTCGTCCCCATAGGTGAGCAGGGGAGGAATTACAGAAAGACCTAGAAGGAAGGCCAGCAGGAAAGAGAAAGGCTACCTCTGAGTTCTGTCCCTTCAAATCTCCTCCAGGCTCACACAAGAGCATCGTCTGAACGTTTCCCAACATTTGTCACTCGACAGAAATGAACACGAGAACAAATTAGCCCTGACTAGTTAATCAGCCATGATTATGGCCGATCAATGCAGACCTTTAAAGTCATATTTCACAAGGACCAGTGGCACAGGGAACTCTTTCACGCGCCCAACCTCCTTAACAAAAACGTCACACGCCTCACCCACATCCATCCCTCCTTCAGCAAATGCTCTCCTGGTTCCACAGGATTAAAATAATTCACTCACCCCTCAACAAACAGCTGGATCAGCATGAGCTGGCAACGCAAGTCACGCTCAGCTCTAAACTCAATAAGCCCGACCAACAGTCACTGGGGGCCGGGGGGCCGGGGGCTGGGGGCTGGGATTTGTGGGGGTGTGCTGTGCTGTTTCTAGCCAAGTATTCTGTGGGTTAAAGCTGTCCCAAGATCTCACCAGCACTACAGCGCAAATGTCCTTGGACTTGACATTGTGTGTCCAGTAAAAGACACATGCTGGTGTTTGACTTCTGTATGAGCTAGATTTTCTACTTAATGAATGATGGGCATCACCTTTAAAGGAGACAGAGTATTTTTCATTAAATACAAGACAAACAAGTAAGATTTACTGGTTGTCTGTGACAAAATGTAGGTTCACAATTGTCTGTTAGCTGGATAAAATGTCTTTATTTTCCTACAGGAGATCATGTTTAGATGTGTGTTAGCTTGTGTATGAAGAAACATGCAAATAGCTTATTTAATAAATTTTAGCATATCTGTTAGATATCAGGTTACATTTCTGAATTTTTATGACAGTCTTTTTAATCTTTTTTGTATTTTCTATAGAAGATTGTCTTAAGAAGTTTTGTTTGTGCA
>JAOXYF010000027.1:21464363-21496555 GCA_028565775.1 Sternarchorhynchus goeldii | reverse complement strand
TATATATAATTTTTTTCCCCAGAGCTGCAGTTTTGAAGCTCTGTAGGGTGTTAATAGCCTTATGTTAAAATATGCAAATTATCTGAAATCTTTAAATATGCTTAATGAAATTGATCATTTAGAAAAAATCTAAACGTTATTCTACTCCTAAAGCTTCAGCCAGGAAAAAAAAACAAACAAACTGGCTTTTTTAAACTGTGCTGATGTTCATGTCTTATATATAAAAAGACATTACTAAGTACGTGAGAAGAGACTTTATCAAGAAGCATCCATTTAAGTACACATTCAAGGTCTGCATTTTTTCCGTTTCTTGTTCTGGCTTCCTTCCCTATTCTACCCAGTCCATATGCCTGCAGTGGTCTTCACAGAAAAGGACAATATTTGATGACAACCCTGACGGGGGGGAGGAAGAACACCTCTGCTACTTCACAACGGGCACAGACGGCTCAGCCTTGCAAGCGATCCGGTCACCCAAGGCCTTGTCCTCATGTTCTCACTTGCCTTTGTTCTTTCTATCCACACGGGTATGGCAGGAACAATGGCGGCGGCGGGACGGCGGCCGGGGCCTGACGGGCTGCCGGGGCCTGACGGGCTGCCGGGGCCTGACGGGCTGCCGGGGCCTGACAGGCTGTGGGGAGAGCAGTGCCCTGGGCTCGAGCCATAAACGCCGGGATTTCGGAGGGCTAGAGGGATGACAGGCGCTGCTGAATGTGAGCAGGAAGGAAGACTCCCACAATAGCAGGAAGCTCATTATCTACACAGGTGAAAGCTCAGCCTGGCTCGACGTCGCCTCACAACGAGCCTTCAGCGAGACGCAGCGAGACGACAGAGTTTTGAGTGCAGGCCTCCTTCCTCCATACCAGCTTGCTGAAAACGCATGAGTGTCGAATAGAACGATCAGAGCGGCGTGGATAGAAGAATAACAATCTGTGCAGGCAAGACTCGGGAACACAAAGGCGCTCTTTCACGGCGGAGGGTCGGCTATGCGAAGTGCATAATTGCAGTCGCTGTTGAACATTTATTGCATTTAATATACCGTTGCGGTTTGTTTGCTGAACCTTCCCAGGCAAACACAGTTAATGTGTGCGCAAGTCAATATTTGCAGCGCTATACTGAACTCGGAAGCTAAATTAGGCCTATCAGAGAGGGCAAATTGGGTCCTAACTAAAGCACCAACATCATTTGGCACATCAATGTCCTGCGCAGGCATGGGCCAAGCACTGCTGAGACTTTAGAGTGTGTATATAAATGCACACACTCACACACACACACACACACACACACACACACACACACAGCAGCTTTAACAAATCGCCCATTCTTTGAGATCTACTTAATTCCTGCATCAGTCTGTGGCCCTTTCGAAACCATTTCCCCATCTGACTCCGCACATCCCTAAACCAGTTCTGGATCAGTGTGAATGCGTTAGTGAGGATGAAAAGGACTTCAATTTATGCCTAAAAGTGGATGTGCCATGGTCTCTCCAGCTCTCTCTGTAAGAAGAGAGGGATTGTACACACTGAAGAAACATAGGATTGGCATACAGACTGCCAAGAGACACGGTCCAGGTCTCTGGTGCAGTAAATACAATAACCTCCAACAATGTCACGCCTTGATGCGATTCAATTTTACATTATAAAAGAATTAATATTGAGCTGAACATACTACGTTATATTTACCACAAATGAAGCTTGGAATTCTATAACAAAACATCCCTAACCACTGCTTTCTCCCTACACAAAATGTTTATTTTAATGTTATAGAATAAGGTTTAGCAAGAAGAGTTTCACAGAACAATTCAAATGTAATGAGTCTCATTTATACTTTTATAATTCATCACTGAGAAGCAAGAGAGTCCTAATATTATCATGTTGTAAATGTAAACAACATTTTCAACGTGGGAAAACACTTGTGTATATGAGAGGGTTCCAGATACGCTGCCAACACACCATACCTCAAATTCATCAGTCTATATACACGAATCCGTAGTCAGTAATGTACAGAACTTTTCAAGGGCTTTCAATTTTTACACTACTGTTGTGTGAAAGAATTTCTGTCCTAACATAATGAAACCTGAACATTAGTCTGGATTCTTGGAGCTTAATGTGAAAAAGAATTTTAAAGATTGGTTTTCAACCATCAAATGTTTTTTACATTACTCAGTTTGAGGTTGCACCCTAATCTCAAAACCAGAGCTTCTGGTTTTGCTATGGCAGGCTGGGAATTCCCTCATTTTCCCAGCTCATGTTATCACGCCTATTGTCCAGGCGGTGTTTGTTTGTTAGAGGGAGACTTGTACTTGGTTTGTCCACTCAGAGTGCTCTGCTGTACAGTGACTGTCCTGGTTTTTTTCACAGGCATGAGTTATCAGCGCATCACTGACCTGTAAACCTTGCACCAAAGTGGAGAAAGTGTCTTCATGAGTATACTGCATTAAACACTGCAATTCCTTCTACTAGGAATTACTAGGAATCTACTAGGAGCTAGGAATGCCTGCATGGATCCAAAATGCAGATGTGAGTCTTCTGATATGAACCAGGAAAAGGAAGCACATTACCCCTGTATTGGCATGTTTGCACTGGCTTCAAGTCACATACAGAGCAGAATTAAGGTTTTACTGTTTTCTTTCTAAACCTCCACACAGCATGACTCCAAGCTATATCTCTGATCTTCTGATTTTTATCAGACATTTATTTAAACACCCCCCCCTCCACACACACACCCTACTTATCAGATTTGTATCTGTTCCACGTAAAGCGCGGAGGTGAAAACAGGACCAGGCTTCCTCTGTAGGTGCTCCAAAATTTAAAGATGTTTATTTTCTCAGGCGTTTGAGTCCTTTAAAGACCATGATGGTACACCTTCTGGCTTTTATTGCTTCTTATTATATTATTCTCCTAGTTAATTGATTTATTTTTGATTATTATAGCTCATTGTTCTAAGACTTTGATAGTGTTTAATACATCAAATTGTGCAGCAAACTGACATCTGCTGTTGTTGGTGTTTTATCTGCATGTGTTTGAATGGTGCCAGTGATATAAATATAATTTCTTCATGTATAATATTAGCTTGCTTGTGTTCGGGTTTTGCCACAGATGCTGTCCTGTTGTAAAATATCAACACCAAGAGTGCTGAGTGAATTTTTCCCACTGTATGACTGCCCTCCACGCTTGTCTTTAAGGTATGCTCTTGTTACATTCAATCTTAAGCATCGTTATTGGCTGTCTAGATTTGGAGCGTGTGGAACTTGTGCAGAGAGAATATTTACCACTGACATGTGGAGCTCAGTTCTTAACTCATAAAATGTTGACACTGTGGCAGTATTGAGGTCTTCTTAAAATGGGCCCAAAAAATACTGGCCTGTGCTGTCATAAACAGAAACTTTTATTTTATAGTTTCAAAAAGACTTCTTTCAAGATAAAGTTTCAAGATAAACTTCTTTGGTTATTTTAGCTTTACCATATTGTGATTATGGTGCACTCTTCTGCATTTTCTCGATATTTTCTCTATAGTCGAACTCTATATTTTATTTCCCAAATTTTTATTGTTAATGCTTAAAAGAGTAATAAAGCACTTGGCTTAAAACTCCGAAGCCTTGTAGTCCTGCTGTTCCGCTACCGTTTGTACTCATGTGCAGACGGCCACTTCATGGTAGGGAGGTCACTCGTGCATGCTTGCAGAAACGGCGGCCCAGAATAAATCTGCAGCATCTGGTGTGGCTGATCCCCGTACCCTCAGCCATTGCATCAGTCCCTACATTTTTAAGTCTGCTATTGTTCACGTGCATGATTGCTACTGGGCTTGTCGCACTTAACGAGACAGCCGGCTGTTCCCAGACCAGCCGGGCTTCGTCGTCTCTGCTTTTTCCAAGCAGTGACTGTTCAAGGTGCCTACAATACCCTGTATCTGGGCAGAGGAGAGAGACAGCCCCTGCCAGCTCTCTGTTTTGGGGTGCCACAGGCTGATGTCTATCTGTGGACAAATCACCGTCAGCAAGAGAGCAGCAGTAAGGGGAATTGGCTGCAGCGAAAACCTAAAAAAAATATAAAAAAATAAAAAAGATAAAGCAAAAAAAAAAAACAAAAAAAAACCGCTACATGCCCACACAAGCCAGCAGCTAACTCCCGGGAACACGCCACTCCGGCAGAAAGTGCGGCGGCTGCAGGATGGACTCCAGCTCCGTCCGCCGTCGGGCAGTTTGGAGGTGAGCAGCAGCTCTCACTGCAGGGTGAGCGAGCCGCGGCGGAACTCGGATTTCGCCACGTAACGTTCCCTCCTCTTTTATTCCCCCCTCCACACGGATGATTAAAGATCGAATACGGCGAGGGGACGTAATGACTCAGCGGGCCGCGAGGCGAGCTCGGGAAAAAGAGAGAGGCCTCTGGAGAACGCGCGCACACCGCGGAGAGGCACAGCATAAAATATACAAATTTATTCATCAGGAGAACTGTCTGGGTTCTGTGGCTGCAGGTGACAGAGGGAAGGATTCAGAGAGAGTTAGCGAGAGAGAGATCCAACGCCTGATTGACACACTCCTTCCATTTTTCAGAGTAAATTGAATATTGCACAATAGCATAAAATTTGATGCCCAAAGTCAGGATGAGTGTTAGCCTGACACGTACTGATCAGCACTTGGCCCTACCACAACACTGGCTTTTCTCCACCACTGCACTGCTCTAATAAGGACCAAAAACCTATACCAGTTATCATCTGCAACAGATAATTACATCACGTTAATTAGAACGCTGGACCAACCCTTGTCCTGGCGAGCCTGCTCTTTTTCCTTCCCCCTTTCTTTCCTTTAGAGTTTTTTTGGGGGTTGCTAGCCCTGCAGTTTCTCCAGCACACTCACTAGATAAATGGTCCCTATCCTCTCCCTTGCGAGAGCCACTGGGTGACAGAGTGACAAATGGAGCTGGAGTGCCCTGCCCAATGAGCAGAGATTATTGTCAGTCAATGTAAGAGGGGGGGGGCGGGATTAATGACCCAGACCCAATGGCAAAGGCTAATCATGGGAGAAGGAAAACCCTGCAGGTAATCAAGATAAGGCTCGGCGGGGCCCCTTTTCCGGTTCCACACGTGATATTAGCCGAGACAGATGCATCCGTGTGGAAACACATAATTGGTCAGAATTTACAATGTTATGAGAGTTCTCACCTTTGCGTCTCTTCGGTAACTGTTTTTAATTAGGACAATCAAGAGATCATCAAATAGAAAAGCGTGCAGCAAGAAATAACTTCATTAACTTGTAGCCGGGCTTACGATCCCGGAAAGGTGGTGGTGAAGTGCACGGCTGTGTGGCTCACACCCTCCTCAGGTGTTAGACAGAGGGCTTCTCTTCGTGCGAATCTCTTTTGTGTGCAAAAACGCGAGGAAGTGGACGACATTGCTCAAGGCCGCGAGGAGGGAGGGAAGCGCGCCATCTCTCATCCCGTGCGTGCAGCTTGGGGATATCCCACTGTGAACGACCCACTTACTCGCCATTTGTCCTAGCAAAATCCTGCCGACTAGCAGCGCCCGTGCTCTAGCAAAGCGCTATTCTGGTGTCCAAATGAGCCTCATCAGCTGGTCGAATCACTGACTTTGTTGTATACAGAGCAAATGTGATGAGCACAATAGTTTGCGTTAAGGTTGCAGAAGTTGCACAGACCTCAATCTGTACACAGAGCGGCTGCTCAGTGAAAAAGTGGGAGTCAGTCGCTCTGCATTTACCAGACAAAGGTGAGCTCACGCCTATTTATTATGCGCATGTTTTCAAGACTGAAATTCATCCAGATATTTTCAGAATATTACCACAGAATGGTAACTCTTTTTAGGGATAAGTAAACTTTTACGTGCTCCCTTGCCACCTTGAAAAGAAGACCTTTTTTTTCAGAGAATCCAGTTTACGGAAAAATAGCTCACAGTCTTTTAACTCCATTTCTGTACACACTCTGCATTATCTTGCTGTCTCATTGATTCTGACACTGCAATGAATCTGCATCATGAAGAGAGCCAGTTGGGTGCTTACTGCAGCTTTGATGTACTGCTTTGAATTTTCAAACTTTTCTTCTCAGCTAGATGTCATTTTGGGCCTGATTGAGCTGTGCAAGGCGGCTTACGTCCAACGTAAATGATTTTCACTGCCAACATGCCGCAACCTCAAATGCTGGCTGGGATTGAAACACTGGAATAGATCGCACCGCCAAACAAAAGCCATTTATCACAAGTTTTGCACTTCATGAAACAGTGGAACCTCTGGAGAACAGACAACTTGTGTCTTAACTGCTATATGATCTTCTGTCTTCATAGCACCACTTCCTTTAGAGAACATCTAAAAGAAACAGGCCTGCTTAAGAACCTGGGACCACTCTGGTTATACATTGCAATTGTCAATATGAAATGAACGGTACATTTTACAAAAAAAACCCTCCCAAAAAACCCCCCAATGAAATAGTAAAAGATGAAGCCATGTAAAGACAGATACATTTACACTATGAGAAATGTTTTTTACATTTTTTATTTACTTTTGTATATAAACAAAATACACACCTACCCATCGTGAACAGGAAATTTTCTTTGGTATGGTCTCGGCCAACGGGAACTGGCTCTGTTGTAATCTAGAACAAAATTTCCTCCAAAAGATTTAAAAATTTCTGAGTAATGTGTCAAAATAGTGCCGGATTTGCAAGGGTACTGTTCGAACCCATGTGACTTTCCCTCCGAGGGACACTAGGACAAGGACGTAAACAATGGTGCAGTCTGCCATCCAAAGCACACCATGAGTGGGGAGACTGGGGATTAGGAGGACAAGCTCTGAGCTGGCAGCTGAGGGAGGATCAGCACAATCATACTGGGAGGAGGACAAACACCGACCGTTCTCCACTAGAAAACCGCCTTCTTTGTTATGGGGTTTTTTTCCGTTAGTTGAGACAGATTGGAAAGGAAGGAGAGGTGGAGTTTAAGCTTGGCCAGCGTTTGAAACAAAACTGCAAATAAAACTGCTCTTTAGATTTTATTCTACAGCAATCAAGGAAGGATCCAAGGATACTTTTACTGTTGTGAACGTGTGGAGCGTATTTGAAAGCGCCCTTTGTGTGGACCAAGTAATGAAACGAAAACATTTCCTCATGATGAGATGAAAACATGAAAACTGTGATTTTTGGGGAACACAGATTTCCACACAAAAAAAAACTTTTTTGAATGTATTGTTTTGAAATCACCAACACTAACTAAAGTTAATTTAAAGTTTAAGTCACAAAGGCCAATATGGCAGATAAGGGTTAGCTGTACGAACAACTGTAGAACGTGGAGGTACCCCACAAATATATTATCACAAGACTGTATGTGTGTGTGTGTGTGTGTGTGTGTTTTACGCCCTTGTTTTACTGCTGGCAGCAGAGCTCACGCAGAGCTTGGCAGCACTGGGGCTCCATCCCTGGCTATTGCCATGTTTTCAATCCGCCGAACCCATAAATGATAGTCAGTGGTAATCACAGCTGTCCACTCAGGCTCTGAGGGGGGCAGGGGAAGGGTGAGGGCAGGAGTGCCTGTCTGCCGCTACCCGCTGAACCTCCCCGGCGCTGGGATGGCGCGAGCGACGTGAGCAGCCAGAACGGCGGAACGCTGCAGACACATCTGTGGAGAGGAGCTTCCTCAGAGAGTCGCGCTAATGAAAATGATTAACCCATCTGCACGGTGAAATAAGACAAAACTGGAGCTTGTCACAGCGGATGCTCGTGCGCACTCCGTTACAGGCCCACTCCGTTACAGGCCCACCTGGAGCACCACAACTCCATCTACGGGACCTTTGACTCGTGTGCCGTCTTGACCCCCAAAAAGATAATGGTTAGCATTTCTCATCGCGCTGCAAAGACGTGCCTGTCCTCGCATAGCCAGCCGGGGCAGGCCGAAACAGAGGCGTCTCGCTCTCTGCTCCTGGTTTTTAATAAAGCCATCTTGCTGTGTTTGGCCCGCGGCCCGGTTAATCTCTGGCCAGCCTTGCATTTATCCCCGCACCACGGTTTCTCCGTCACTGCGCAGACTCCCGGCGCAGCAGAGGTATGGCCATCTCTGGCTAGCAAGGAACTGTTAGTGCTGCTTCACTTTCAATTAGCCCTCACCCGAGCCAGACAGGGACCAGGAGCAGCCTGTTCTCAGCACCATCCTGGAAGGAGACGGGGAGCAAAGCAGAGGGGAAGGGAAAAGGATGGGGGGGGGGGTGTGGAGGGCTATGCGTCAGCTGGAGCAGAGGGATCTTGGTGTGGGGAAACACTGCCCGCCTCCACACACACACTGGCATGCTCCAACAAATGACAAGAACCGATGGCGATGATGCATGTAATGGCGTGTATAACTGAACCTCCTTACCTCTATGACAGACAATAGGAGTATCTTTGTCATTGCCCAGCTAGCAAAGCATCAATTTGGCAGGTAACACCACAATTTCCTGCTGTTCATTCACCTTCTGACAATGGATGCAAAGGTGGCGTAGATATTACGAGTGAGGAACAGATCAAGCCCACTGGTGGGTCTGGAGGCTTTTACTTCAGAGGAACAGACAAGGGGGATGGAAGAGGCCCAGGCAGGGTGAACGGAGGGAGGAAAGGAGTCGCTGCCTGTGGGTTGTTTACAGCAAAGCTCTGGAGTCAGGGGGGATTCGGCTCGCATCACCCCTGCTGGCATGCAGCTCTCAGTGGGGAAGAGCCTAAGGTGGAGACTGGTAAACATGGCCACCATAACAGAGACCCGGCCTTCCCAGCAGACTACCGTCCTAAACTGTTGCAGTCATGTGATGGAGCGGCTGGACAGCGTCTGTGACAGCCTGAGTTAAAGACCAGTAGATCTACTTAAATAGCTTAGGTTGCATGTTTGGGAAAAGCGCATATATGAAAAGTATTCGGGGAATGTTTCATAGAGAGAAAAAGAGATGGGGAACGAGAGAGAAAGGATTTGTTCTGATCAGGCACTGTACAAGTTTGGCCAGGGGTTCAGTGTAATCCAATATACATAATGCTTGCTTCAGCCGCCAAACCTAAACATTCAATTCTTCTCTTCCCAGTTCTACACTGTGTTTGGCTAAACGCAGCCAAGGAGTCTGGACAGAACTAGACAGTGCAAGCTCTCCGCTGCGAAGGATTTTCAGCCCCCTCTCTCTCTCCAGCAGCTGAACCTGAGATGCTCCTCTGTAACAAGCTCCTTGTGCTTGGCCCAGCTACAGAGGCCCAGTTTACAAGCGCAGTGGCCAAGTCTCCATTCTCTGCCACCTGCGAAACCCATATTGAGGCAACATGTGGTCAAAGAGTCGGCAAGAGGTGGGGATTTCGTTTCGTGCCTTTGAGGCCTGGGTCAAGACATTTGTCTACAATGGTGATGAAACCTGCAACGGATTCACTACACTGTTCACCTTCTCTGCAGAACCGCACCGAGGTTCTGCAATCACTACACACCACCATGAGAAGCCTCCCACCTGCACACGGCAGTAGCAGGACAGCTTTGACAGACAACTACCCACCGAGAGAATATTCCGGTAAGGTCAGAGGGTACAGCATGGTGGCGGGCCTGGACATAACCCCACCCCCTTCCCCACGCAGGTCCATCGGCTTCCGCTGGGGCTCCAACCCCCATTGTTGTGAAGAGCAAGGCGCCTGACTGCAGATCATTTTCAGTGGACGTCAGCCTGGCCAAAAACCTCCCCACTCTACACAGTCTTACCCCATATGTATCTCCCATCTGCCACTGATATCATCGTTTTTCCCCTTTTGTTCCCCCCGGCCATTACAGCAAGCTCGTATAGCATCTAGGTTTAATTGACATACTCTACCAGCACCGGTGGATCCTGCTTTGTGCTGATGAAAAAGTGGCCTTGCTTTGCTTCTCTTCTGCACATCTGTACCTTGTGCGCTTGTTTACCGTCATCGTCGTAGATTTCCTTGGCAATTCAGCGTCCAAAGCAATTGTGGAACCCATGTGTTGTTGTGTGAGCTACATCAGGAGAAGAGGGAGGAGGACAAAAATGATGTAAAGAGGTGAAGAGAGCCCAGGAGAAAGGAGAACCTCCCATAAACATATTTAAAACCCAAGACAAGGAGACATCAGAGGACAATAGGGAGGACGCAGTAGAGGGCAACACCAGAGTACGTGCATGTTCACACTTCTGCACGTGCTGGTGAGTGTCCAGGTGAGCACGGGTTGTCAACGGAGACAAACTGCAGCTCTTGGGGACGCCCCAGATCTGACAAATCCTCCCCCACCATCAGTCACCTCCTCCGGGCTCGGCGAGTCGGCTTGCGCCCCGCTCAGGGTCACGCCAACCGGCAGCCGCAAGCTGTTCATCTCCAGGTGTTCGTTAATGATCCCCGTCTCGATGGCGCACGCACGCCCCCCGCGCCCGAGCGCCGTACCTCGCCGCGCTAATTGCGAACGAGAGGACAGGTGGCACAAAATCCACTAATCCGCTGCTAAATGTCAAACGGTAAAGTGCTGACTCTCCGAGCGGCGTGCACCCACCTCGGCACAGGCGCTGGCTCTCCGCCGTGCCGCCATCATGCAAATGTGCAGGTGGAGGAGACGCGCCGATGGACACTGTTTGAAGCGCGCGGAGATATCGCCGGTCCCGGGCCGACGACAGGCATGGCAGAGCGGAGAGGAGCAGTGAAGGTAATTGCCGGCAAAAAAAAAAAACCCAACAACAACAACAAAAAAAACCCCACCTATCATTAGCATATCGAGCTCATTAGCCTCCCACTTGCATAGACCCATGGGAAAAAAGAGACAACCGCATTATATCTTACCTGTGTTCTTTTATCCATGCCTACCCCATCCCTGCTTCCTGCTTCATCTCTCTTCTCCACCTTTGGATGCACAGAGTGGTCCGACCCCCAACACCAGACATAGCATTGCTCTTTGTAGCGTCACATGAGTAACTACCTCCACCACTTCGGTTCCCATTAAGCAGCTAAGCCGTACAGTCAATTATCCCGCCACAGGGAGGCAGAGGCCCGCACAAGGCCCCTGATAACGATACACTTTAGTGGCCGTGCAATGAGAGGGGAGGAGGAACTGTTTAAACCAGGCAATTTTTCAAAAGGAAAAGGAAAGGCAATGAGTTGGTCCATTGCTGCTAGTATTATATAAAGACCAGGGAATGCAGAACCATAATGGAGGACATTTAGGGTTATTATTATTACCCTGTCAGCTTTAGTCTCTTCTATGGCATCAATCGCACACCTCGACTCTAAATCCCTAGGCATTACCATTACAGGCTGGATCAGTCTATACAGAACTGTGAAGATAACACATAAACTTCATGTTATTGGTGCTAGACCTACCGTTAGACTATGTTGTGCTAAATCAATTCAAGAAGAACTCACACAATGGGACAGCTGTTACAGGATAGATTCTGTATTGTTTAAATACACAGGAATGCTTATTCTAGTGCTTATCCTGCAAGCCTGGATTTTAACTGTTGTACCATTGCTCAGTATGACTACAAAGTGACTTCATGTTATGTTTTACAGATAAATACTGTAGCTGGAAAGCTCCAGTTGTTGGCATTGCTCAAAGTGAAGTTCCCTATCTAGTCTTTCCTCAACAAAATCCTTCTGAATCACCACATTTGGACAGGAGGAGGTATTTTACGATTCTTTCACAGCAGAGGGAAGCTGTCCATCTGCAGAGAAGCCACAAAGGCACTTTTCATGTGGCTACCGTCGAGAACATTGCTGGTGTCTGAAGCTTTTCCATCCTCCACTTTTTCCTCATGTTGCACACACACACCGCACTCTTTTGCAGATCAAAGCCCCCCCCCCCCCCTTCCCCCCCGCCCCTTCTCCAGCTCGGGTGAATGACCAACAGCTACTGAGCCACATCGTTTCAGCAGACCTTCAGCGGAGCTTCCTCTGCTTCATACCGCAAGCATGTGCCCTCCACATGGCTGGCGGGGAACAAAACGCACACTGTAGTCAACCCTCGCTATTGTTTGAAGCGCGTTCAAAGGAAGCGAAGACCGCTTCGAAGAGGAAGAGACTATCAAACAAGCATGTCTCCCTGCAGTTCCCCGAGGAGAACAAAGACAAGGGAAAACAGTGTTCCGCAGGTTAATCTGACCCCCAAACGAAGAGATGACATGCGGAGTAGCAGACAGGAGTAGGGCAATTTTTGCAGGATATGTTTGAATAGGCTGGGATGATTAAATGCGTGCATTAGTGAGCGTGTGCATTTGTGTGTCTATGCACATGTTAATGAGCACTGAAAAAAGAGACGACCCTTTTTTTAATTCCAGTTCTCCAAAACTTGCTCCACTTTAGATTTGCTTACAGTTTCGGAAACTGCAGTGATGCCTTCCATAGAGGACGGGCCCTTAGGATGCTGTAGATCAGAGGTTTCCAACCCAGTCCTCAGGGACCCTCAGCCAGTCCACATATTTACTGTGTTACTGCTCCCAGCGGTCTCGGCCCAGTAATCAAGAACCCCTGCAGCCCTTGATTACCTGGCAAAGGTGCACGAGTAGCTGTGGCAGAACAAGGACCAGCTCTGGCTGGGGCTCCCAGGGGACTGGACTGACAACCTCTGCTGTAGATTAGTAGTCACTATCCCAATTGGAGATGTACCTGCCTCCTGAGTTCAGCTCTAACGCTGATCTCACACACCTAATGAAGTTACTGAAGGGTTTCTGAAGCAATTTTGGATTAGGTGGAGCAGACTGGCATTTGAACTAAACTCTACAGTAAAGCAGATTTGGAAGGTAGGGGTGCTGTGGTATGGAGGGTGAGAACTGCTCTAGATGGTTCCGTATGAAAATCACCCACTAAAATGGAGTGCGGTTTTATTCCAACCCATAAATGCTTGTTAGATTAAAGCAAAATCTGAAATGACACGAAGCATTATAACAACTGTGAGAAGCTCATCACCTAACGTTTTGAGAGCATCTCCATAATGCTGTAACATGCTTGCATGCTAATGAGGTGAAAAGAGCGTGGGTGTTCACAGTGAAAAAACCACAGTCTAAATCAGTAGGGCTCCATCTGAATCAATAGGTCTGCAGCAGAGCTGTGGAGATGAGACCTCGCTGGAGAACAGCTCTCCGCGCAAAGCTGGAGGTGTAAGGAGTCGAACTCTGGACATGACCCCACCGAGGTCCGCCCTCCAGGGGCTGATGTCACATGCGCAAACACCACTTGTGCAGCTCATAAGATCGTCTCAGACCGAGAGCCCCACGGAGCTACAGCAGCCACATGTGACTCACAGATACACAGGGGGCAGCTGCACACGTGTTTTTCGGAGGAGAGGCAAGTCGCGTGCATTCGCACCTCTCCTAGGCAGCGCGGAAATTCACCAAGACGACTGCAGGCAGCATAATTCACATGACAACAGTTTTAGTAAATAGCAACATTAGGGGGTTATTTTGAGCCTCTCCTTCAGGCTTTTAGGGTCTTGTTTTGAAGTACCTGCTGACTCATCTCAACTTCTACACTCCCCCCTTTTTTTCAAGCATGTTTTTCCCATTTCTATTCTGTTTTTAGGATAAAAAGCCTCTCTAGGATGTACTTCATGTGTCTTGGTGATGTTGCTGTGGATGAGGTCTCTCTCAGAAACCACCCCAATCAATCAGGCACGTTTGCCCTTCTGCGGAGGGCGGAGCTTCTCCGAGCTCCTCCATCTCATGCTGCCCATACTCGTGCTCTCACCCATTTTCACACCGATCTTCTCGCTACGCCGCTAACGTGATGACTTACTAGGCTTCCCACAAGCTCCAATTCCCGCACACGCACGCTCACATATCCTCCCACGCCTGCTCGCTGACGGCTGTGGCTCGTCTCCCTGATTTTTTTTCCATTTCGTTAGCTGGTGAATCTCTGCCGTATGATTGGCATGCCATCAGCTAGCAGAGGCGCCAGGTGGGGACGGCTGATCCCAGATCTTCCTTCCAAAAAGGTCTCTGCCATGATAATCATCCTGGGAGGAGAAAACAGCTGTCCTGTCCCAGAGAGAGAGAGAGAGAGAGAGAGAAAGAGAGAGAGAAAGAGAGATGGAGAGAGGGAGAGAGAGAGAGAGAGAGAGAGGGCTCGGTTACATTCCAAAGGCTCTTTGTTTGCACTAACAGAAGGTGAGGAGTGGCACATCCTCGGCGGTTTCGCACACATTTATCCGTGCCCGAGCTGCGAGGTGTGTTCAGGCATGGATGACGACTGCAGCTTCAGAGACGTTGCTGGAGCAGCCCTGCAGTGCAACAACACAGGCAGGGTGACAGCACTCTTGGAGCTGTGCTTGTAGGCTGCTCTTTCAAGAATCTCACATTAACAGGGAGGGTGTCATCTGAAAGAAAGAAAGGAAGAAAAAAAACCATGTTGCAAGTATGTAGAGTTCAGATAACCAAGGGTTTATATGTAACAAAACTATACAACATATTACACATATTGTTTTTGTTTCGTTTTTTTGCATGGACAAACAAGTTTGAATTCATTTTAGTATATTATATGAACACTTTGCAATCTATTGCACGCAAAGTCCTAAATGATTTAGCTTTCACGCCTCTTTGCTAGTATGGAGTATATATAATGTAAAACCATTACAATAAAGATATGACACTTGCTTTTAAAAAGGACAGATTTATACCAAACCGAATGACTGCATCTATGCATTCCTGTTCCTGCTGAACAAAATGAATTGGACGGCAAATCGGAGTTTGTTGTTTTTAACCCAAAAGAAATGTGTTCCTAGCTGTTTAGGAATAGCCAACGCTGAATGAGAGGAACAGAATGATGATACTGGCAGGATGAGGGCAAATATTGATCCGAGTTGTGGTGGTCCGCACAGATTGCCGCTTCATACAGCACACATGGGCTTATGAAGCGGGCAAACACGACCCGCTGGTGCCTATGAGCTTGGAGGGAATGGGTGGCTCATATGTCAGTATGAGGAATTCTGGCCTGAACATTATAACGTCAACCTGTCTAGGGCATTTTCGCATTCTGGCGGCTGATGCCTGGCGGTGGTCAAAAGTTGCACTGCAACTTGTGTGTGGCTTGTCAAGGTTGGATGTATGACACATTGAAACTGGACACTCATACGATGTTCCCTTGAACCATCACAGGAGTTTCCACAAAACATGGGACAAGCCTGTTCACTACAGTGTCAGAGTACCGCTTCAATACACCCCCCTAGCCTTAAAGGAGCAACAAAAGTCTTTTCCAAAGATTTTTCTTCACATGAAACAGTCATTAAACCGACACCTAGTGGCTGGGATGTATCATAGCGTCTATACTGAATCTATTTTAAACATGGCTGGTGACATGTTGGAGAGCCCACCACTCTGTGGAGCAAATGCTGGTACATTTAAGGACTACAAATCTGATTCATCATCTCATGTAAGCTGCACAAAAAATTAAAATAAATAATGACTTTAATAAACATTGTTTGCTAGTTTCTGGTGCTAAAAATACTAGTCCTTTAAATAAGAGACAGTATTATCCAGATGTGTTACACCTTCCTATTTTAGGGTAAGGGTAAACGTTACAGACACTACTCCCTACTTTTTTTCTGGTAACGAGAAAAGCACAGAGGTGTGATGAAGCAGGTGCCACTTACTGGTACCAGTCGGACTTATTTCTGGTCTTCAACTACTGGCTCTGTTCCAGTGCAATAGTCTGAGCAGTTAGGACTGGGCATTAACAGGGTCAGGCCCTTCTGAGACAGCTACCTCATCACCACAACCTCCTCTCACCTCTCCTTCTCTCCTCCCGATTCCCCATAGCCCACAGCAAGAAGGGATGGCTGGCAGTGGGCGGGGCATGTAGAGGCATGAAGCCACGGAGACGGGGCAAGCTCATCTTTCCAGGAAGCACCCTGTAGGTTTTTTTTTTTCTTTTCATGAAGGGAAGAAAAAACAATATCCAAAAAAGAAAAAAAACCCACAAAAAAACAAGGAGAATGTGAAGGTCGCTTAAAGAGCGGCAGGCTGGTGCTGGAGGGGAGTCGGGGGAGAGTGGGCACAGGGAGCCCGAGTGCAAGTGCACGGGGCTAGGGACGGTGCGCGGGGCGCTCTCCCTGGCGAGCCTCATCAATCTCTCCACGTCCGCAGAGAGCCTCGCCTGACCCACATTGCAGCCCCCTGCAGCGGGGGGGGGGGGGCTCCTTTCTTCCATTATTGATACCCCACATCCCACGACCCCCTGCGCACCCCCAGCAACACGACAGAGAAGCAGCAAAGGTCAGAGAATCCCATGCAGGCGTTTAGTGTGGCAGTCGATGACGAGAGAAAGACGCTCCCTCACTGACGAGACGTGGTAACATACATCTTATTATGCCCTATTTGATCAGTTTGGCAATCAAAACTACAAACCCTAATAGGTGGTATAATGCAAGTTTAAGCTAATTGATTCTGGGAAATGTTAAATGAGCAAGGCTTGTGAAGGAACTGATCAAAGTCCTTCCGTTTAATACAAGTGCGGTTACTTCAAACATACAGGTTGTAGCGTAGGTGTACACCCGTTTTCAAAAGCACTTGAAAGCACTTTATTCACCAGACCTGGCTCTGGTGTGATAGTCAGAGGAACACGGCAGGATCCACATGGGTAACCAATTAACCCGGGCTTTCAGGAATGCGCTATTGCCTTGGTAACATCACGCAGATGTAACCGTGCTTCACACTCGGTATATAGGAGGTCTACATCTCACCTCTCCCTCGGATCCTGTCGCACACATCGGGTGTGAAATTGGAGCGGCTGCCTGAGCCGCTCGTGGAAGATAAGCGGGTGGAAAATAATGGGTCTTTATTCCTCTCTTCCCACCTCACAGTAACCTGGCACCGCTCCACATCTTCAGGAAAACAAACTGGGCTCGACGAGGCTCTTTGCCATGTTGGTGATGGACTTTCTTTCAATGCGCCGTTAGACAATAAACTGTGAATTCCTGAAGGCTGAGTGGGTCATCACGCCAGGCTGCCATGTGCCTGTGGTTGCCAGCACGCAGGAGAACCAGGGTGTACCCAGGACAGGGGACCCAGCTGGCCTTTTCCCGCAGGCCTGCCTCTGCAGGGGCTCATGGGAACGACTGGAAAAGCACCAAGCACTCTGCACTCCGCACCTTTTTTAGCGAAACCTCTGCTTAGCTAAACACTCAGCACTTGCTGATGACAAGAACACATTCACAACCTTTCAGCCCCTGGCTAGCATGTCGCAGCAGTGATTACAAAGGCATTTACATAGAGGAAGCAAATAAAAATGAACAATAACACCTTGAAAACGGCCCATAATCTTTGGTTTTGACACAGAATGAGTGAGGGAATTAGAAGCTTTGCTCTTGAAACAATGGACCAATTGTTCTCTGCTTACACTCCAAAATGTAGGCCATGGTTTTAGGAGATAAACGGCACTACAAGCCACGCAAAATGTGGGCATTGCCGAGTGCTCAAACATAAAAGCACTGCGAACTCTTGACGTGCGAATGGTATGCAGATTCTTCATGGTGGAACCCAGCGGTGTCAGCCATCACAGTGCTTACGCCAAGCACCTTTCACTTGGTGATGGCCCCCTGGATAAGGTGCTGTTTCAGTTTCATTTTCTCACCCGCTTCATCACTTGCACAAACCACCCTGATTAAACCACTAGGGCATATTTGCACACACGGGCCGCTGGTAGAGCCCTCTTTATCAGAATGGAGGCAGCTGTAAGGACATTAGCATACATGCTGTGAGACAGACTAAGCCATCTTTGTGTTGAAGTGTTAAACCACTTATACTGTTTACACTCAGAGCACCGCCTTCTCCCTGGTCTGGAGAGAAGGAGGAGAGGATGGAGACAGACACAGAAGAGGCCGCAAAAAAAGTTACGGGCACCCGCAGCTCGGTGCGCCATCTAGCAGAGAAACACTTTTACGTTTTACATATTCATTTAGCACTTTTTGTTAAAGTCCTGTCTGTTTAAGTAGCCATGCTGTTGTTAAATGAAGATATTTGTCTGGATTGCTGGATTGTCAAAATTAGCATGTGGTGCATGTACCTTGCACACAAGTGGAGCATCAGGTACAGACGATTCTGTACAACCACCAGAGACAAACGTGGAAAATGGCAGCTTCACTTGGCAGATTCCAGCCTTTCCAGTTTTATCAGCCTTTATTTAAAAGGACAGTGTAAATAAACTTGAACACACAACATACGATTTTGTTTTTTAAAATAGATCTATGACAAAGTTGAAATTGTAAGTGAACAATTGTAGTCATCAGAAGGTTGCTGGTTCAAGCCCCACCTCTGCCAAGTTGCCACTGTTGGGTCCCTGAGCAAGGCCCTTAATCCTCAACTGCTCAAGATGTATTCAGTCACAATTGTAAGTCGCTTTGGGTAAAAGCGTCAGCTAAATGCCATAAATGTAAATGTATACAATATACAACTGTCACCCAGTTGGTCCAAGGATTCCCACACTGCCAGCTGCTCTGATAGCAGGGGGTCACGAGCTCTCATATACAGTGCAGCCCTCTGCATTCAAGTGTATATTACATTTGTGTTACATTACAATTTTTAAAAGAGTACCAAGTAATTTTTCCAAGGATTCTTATTCACGTCATGAAACAGGTATAATACTAATACTTAGAGACCTGGACACTTTAGTGACCTGGATATTTTAAATGGCCTCCACGTGGGAGACTAGCTCTATGGATCATAAACTGGTTCACTACAAATGACTCATTTAAATAAATACTGTCTGCTACTTTTTAGTGGTGAATATGAAATATTGCTCCTTTAAACATGTGTTGCCTGGTGTTGGAATTACTTTTGGTGAAATGCAACCACACTTTAGATCGTTTAGCCTCAAGAATTGTAACTTTGTGCTAGCAACTAGCTAACAGCAGCTGCCTGCCATCATCAGTGTGATGTTAACTACATACAGTAACACAGTAATGTTAATGCTTCGGTTGCCTGAAGGCAAATATTTCAATCCAATCAAATTTGGAGTGCAAATTTTGCTTCTTTAGTTTAGCACAAAAGTTGCTAAATGCTAATATTGCTAACAGTCACAGGACATTAATAGAATTCCAAATACTTGCCCAACCTTCTCTCAACCTGGACCAACTGCATCGATACTTTCTTAAAGGTTTCACAGAGTCTGTGTGTTTTACAAAGTAGCATGACTCACCGCAAAGAACAAAACCCGCCACTCGATACTGTTTGAGCAGACCGAGTTGCTCAAGTTGGTGCACCTGCAACTTATTTACAAAGGCTATCAATATTGTTCACTTCCAGTGTGTGTCAACAATGTTTTGTTTTGACCAGCTTTTGTTCTAAACTAAATAAGCAACATGTGGACTTGGCTGATCGATTTTCTGCATCGTCTTATATGTGAAGATGAACAACCCTTTCTCTCGTTTCATCTGTGCATTAGTTAATCTCTGCTCATGTTGATAGATGGATACTGGGAAATACTGGGAGTTTAGAATATGTGTTGTCTGTGGTAGTCAACGCCTGCCACTTTACTGAGTTTTTTCCTATGGTATCTTTAATGCTGTAAGACAGCGTTATATCTAAGAGCTGCAACCTTGTGCACTGTATTTAACGCATGTTGCTGCCAGTTATGCATGTTCACCCATGTCAGGTCATCAAACATCAAAGTTAAGAGGCCGTGAAAATCCTCAGCCATTCATGTAAACGGGACGAGCAGACTTGTGGGAGAGCGGGAAGGCTTCCGAAATACAAGCGTCGAGTGTCATGTCAGCACCCCAAGTACTTTAAAAGACCGCATTCTCACCTTTAATATATCGTATATCAAAACAACGTGGCAAAATTACATTCACTAGCGATAAAACCTCTCTCCTTGACTAGCAAATAAGTTTTTCTGATTCAAAACATTGGACTAAAAAAAGAAGAGGTATGTCCTCAAAGGTATGTGCCTCATGAATGAAGTTTTTGAAGAGTGGTTTACCCATGAATGTGGCTGTCAATCGTCATCGTGTAACCCCCAGCCATGACTGTGGTCCTGAATGCCACAGGCGAGAGAGGAACTGCTGAGAACAACCGTCAAGATACAAAAGCTCTCAACGTCACTTTGCTGTTTCTTAATACTGGCAAAACATGAAAATGAAAGATGACTGTGTAAACATGGCCCAAGAGTGTTTAAACTATAAAACGAGTTTTAAAAATGTTTACATTCAGTCCTAACATCTTCATGGTGGTGTAACACTAGTTGATTTACATAGCATTTCAGCATTATTGTTTTATTAATCAGCTAAGAAAGTTCAATCTCATTCCATATTAAGATGTTGTTAAAAATATATGTAAAATGCATCATCAGCATCAATTCAATAGAGAAATTATATTTTAAAAATGTAATAGATCCACAGATCTCTCCTTAATCTTTCTACTGGTTATGGGGTTCAGTATTTGATTTGATTTGATTTTTTTTTTTTTTTGGTGGAGGGCTGCTTGTTTTTTTTACTTTTTTCAAAAGGTTACTGAATGCAAAATAGAACTAATGTAGTTAAATAAGTTGAATAATGTATTACTGTAAATGATTATAATTATTCAATTATTGTAAATTATTACAATAAGTTATCTATTACTGTAAATGCAAATTCACATTTCAGATAATGACCTCAACAATCTTCAAGAAACTATTCTTCAATAATACACACTTCTTACCTTATATGTACATCATGATTGTCTCAACATAAAATACAGCTTGATTAAAAATAAATAATAATTCAAAATTAAAAGTGGTGCCTTAATGATTTAAGAAGAGTGGTGGTTAATAAGCAAAGTTTCACAATGAGTCCATAAAACTGAAATAACTATTATCATACATCCAAAGGCCTTTGAGGCAGTGAGCCTGATCATATTTGGAAGGGTTGAATTTAATGTGTCTTGACACCTTTGAAATCCCATGTTGGAGGCTGCAGTGTGGTATTATCACCTTTAACCACAAGCAAGTTTTCTCACACTACTTCCATCGATGCCTGGCCGTGATGACAAGATTTACCCTGCCGTCTCTAGGTGTTATTAGCGGTTTGGGTGTAACAACATGTGAGAACATGATTATGGTACCACCTTGTACCTGTATCCACTCTACACACACACACAATTATCTGACCCAAAATATCAGCACCAATTTAGTTTTCAGTTTTAAAGACAGAATTGTTCAGAAGGGATGAAATAATCATGCACTTGTATGCTTCCATTTTAATCACCACACACTCGTGGCCCTGAGGCTCTCTGAGGACACCAGACTTCATCTAAAGAAATGCTTTGCACCTATTAGATTAGCAGCATTCTAATGCAACATCATCTCAACATGACCTCACTCCACTCTCATAGGTGAGTCGAGTCAATGAATCAACTGCTGTACATCACTAGGCACTAGAACACATACATGACCACAAACGCACACAAACATGTTTCATTACTCAAGACACATTTGTGTGAAATCTACAGTTCATTATTTCCAAATATTGTCATGACCATGAAGCTCATTACCACATTCTCCAAACCTTATATACTAACCCAAACATTCAGACCAACACAATGAACTAAGCCAACAGTTTGGATTTAATAACCAAAAAACCGTACAAGCTCAATATCACACACACATAGAAAGAACAGTAATAATAGCCACTGATTAGTATGGATCCTTCTCCTAAACCTTTCAACAATGTCTTTCAAATCATTCTCAGGTCAAAGATTAGGATGTACACACACACACACACACACACACACACACGGTCGGTGGATGATGAGGGTTCAGGTGAAGGAAGGTGTCGGGCATGACTGCGTCTCAGCTCCAGCGCGCCAATGCAGACATGCATTGGCATCTGATGACTCAGAGGCAGACACGGGCCGTCAGGTCTGCACATACACCAGTCACACGTCTGCACGCAGACAGGTCTGCGCAACAAGCCATTCACATGTAAAGGTGTTCAGAGGTGACTACGCACACACACCCACACCCAAACAAAATGTAGATACTTCAGTATTACTCTGAAGGGCCCCACAAACATTCCAGTAGCAGTACTCACAGTAGTTTATAATGTCTGAACTGCATCACATTGAGTAAATTACTGTTTACAAACCTTTTATCCATATTGGATTCTTAACATTTGACACTTATTGCTGAAATAATGATGAGTTAATGAGTTCCAAACGAACAGACACATTTGTGCGTTGCCAGTGTACATAATACTTTTTCTTGCCACTAACATGAAGCAATTTGCAGGAAAGACAGAATGTTTATTTTGGTAGCAAACGTGCTGAATCATGATAATGCACTGCACCATTGTCCATATTTACTCTTAAATGTAATCAACATATAGACATTGCCACTAGTTTTAGCTGAGACATGGAAATTATCAACACTATTACTGTTATTATTATTTAGTTGAAGTAGATGTAACAGCAGTGTAGTAACAAATCATCAATATCACATTACATTAAATTATTATTACACTATAACACAAGTCTTCTCCTACTCTGACAATAACAAACCCCTCTCTCTCTCTCTCTCTCTCTCTCCGTCTTCCCTTGGACACCAGCCTGACATACCAGACCCTGTTCGTTAGTGTGTATTTTTACACAGCCGTTACTAAATTAGGAAGCAGGCGAGTTTGAGGCGGGGGTTCTCGCTGGAGGAGGAGGAGGGTCTGGAGGAGGAGGAGGAGGAGGGTCTGCCATGGCCGGGGTCTCTGCTACAAGCCGTGGCATCTCAGCCATCAATATCAAGAGCCACTTGGCTCTCCAAAATAGAAGCCCAGCAGGGCAACAGGCTAGCCACATCCCTACCACGTCCTGCACGAAAAGGAACAAACAAATAAATAAACTGTTTTTTTTATTATTATTATTTATTTACTGCTCTGCCAGAGTCAACCAGGAAACAGTCACCCTGAGTTCCTATAATAAGATACCTTGGGCAACCCTGAAAACAAGGTGTCCACAGACACAGGTTTATAAGTCAGTCTTGGTCACAGCTCTGGCCTGTGTGACTTTAAATAGATTTAACTGTGGAGGCGCAAACATATGAAAGACAAGCAAACAAACATTACTCTCAACTTACTGTTTTTTGGGGGGTTTAGATCTGAAGAAGAAGGTTGGCAGGATAAAAAAAAAATGCTCTTCATCAAAGGACACATTGTGTTTTCGGGAGGTACCTGAACAAAATCAGATTTGTCAGGTATTCAAGTCCATCAACCATGCATGAGACTTTAAAAAAAATTTTTTTAAATGTGTCCAATTACAAGAAAAAGACAGCAAAGTTTAAAAACAGGCCTCTGCCATTAAACATGACAAATATCTGTGTATCCTGGTGAAGCAAATGCAATTGACTATGTAACTGAACCTTCACGGAACAAGCTCGGGTTTGCCCTTTCACGCCCAGTCCAACAGTGTCGTCAGGCCAAAGAGCGAATATGGAGGAGAAGCTTTCACTGTGCTTTCTCGCGTGTGCGCTCTTCCTCACAGTGTGTGGGAGGATCTTTGCAGTTAAAATCAATAGCTTCTCTTTCTCTCAGCGTACACTGCTTTGACACAGGTACCACAGACTTCTCTACAGAGCCCTTTGAGATCATCTTGAGATGATAAAATGCACACAAAGGAAAGCAGAGACCAAAACCTCAGCCAAGGCACAGAGTGGGCCTACATACTGTACAGAAGCAGTATTTTTAAAACACGATTGTCCTTCTGAAAGAACAGCTTTTCTGTGTAAATGCCCATACAGATTTTGTTCATTTTGTGTGAGAAAGCTTCATTTTAACAATCTTGTATTATGGCAATATACTCCATGAGTAATGTTTGCAGGATAGAGAGAAATCGATGACTGTTACTGGGGCAATACCACCGATCGCATTGGTCTTAAGACTTACTCAGTGGCCTTTTATGTAAACTGCATGACAACATAAGCAGTGGTAATATATAGACACCTAGTGGCAAAACAGAGCAACGCAGAAATCTAACAAAGCCATGGCAACACATTAGATCCAGCCATGAGGTAGAAAAATTGGATTTATTAGATTTAATGGTTTGTAGGTACTTTCTTTGGTAGATGTTGAAGATCATGTTACTAGAGTATAGTCTATAGCAATTTTAATAATGCTCCACATCTGTGAAATTGCTATACTATTTTCATGTATTATATGAAATATTTTCATATATATTTTCCTTTAAATTAAGCAGTTTACCACAATATAACTGCTGCTCAACTCAGCATCTGTTGTTAAATGAAATAAAATAATTATAAAAGATTTCATTACCCATTTTCTTATACAAACATGACTGCGTTGCCAGTGAGGGCGTCATTTAGTGAGGGCGATAAGGATGTTTCAGGGTCTCTTGATGATAAATAGAGCTTGCTTTAACTGGATTTCCACTTGGCTGGAGAGAACTTTTATTAAGCATCACTGTTGGAAAATGATGGCCTTACCCAAAGTGAGGAAGTGTAGGCTGTACTGTACGTCTTCATGTGCTGATCCCACAGAGCACTCTCGTAAACCTCACTCAGGGCGCAAAGTAAAAGGGTTATAAATATAATCTCTCCTGTCCAGGCCTCAACATACAAAATCTTCAGGCCTTAAAAAGACAGAATAGCTTTTGCTCTCTTCACAGAATGGTGTACAAGCATATTAAACGAATGCATTAGTGACAGAAAACAAGAAAAAGAAGTCAGTTGAACTGTAAAGCACCAAGTAATTCTCAACATCATCAGACTGCCAGCACAACGAAACAAGGTGTTAAATAATGCTCGAACAAATGCTGCTGACTTCTCTACTTCTTCATCAGTAAAGGTGAGAAAGTGTCCACAGCAGACCGACTCAACCCTGGCACAGCATGCTGCACGTGCTCTCGGGACAAACCGCAGGAGCGGGTCCTGCGTGGGTGCCGTCGGCGGTTCAGGTCAGATCATATCCCGCACATCTTCCAGGACAACATCTACTGCATAAATTAAGGGTTTACAGAATCCAGCCTCTCTCAGAGAAACGGCGATATGCTGTTAATACGTTTTTGACTCCAACACGTAGAACATATATTTTGTTTATATTGATGTGTAAGTATCAACAAATATTACTAAATTATGTCAAACCTTTTGAAATATATTTGGTTTTAATTTTATGCATATGCAGCTAAATTACAGTAATGTCCAGATTAAACAGTCGGGATGAACTTGTACATTTACCAACACATGCCCACTCAGGGGAATACAAATAGAAGTAACACAAATAATCGTTGTTTAGATGCGTGATAAACGTATTCAATAAAACTACTGCGACCTGCCCCACCGCTGGCGTCATGGGAACGAAAGGCAACGGCTTTTTATGTCCTTGCAAACTGCTCCGAGGGCTTAAGAGAGTTTCATATCGGCTTCTTCACCTCCTGCCAGCAGGTCTCTGGAACAGTTCGGTGCTCGCTCCGCCTCTAACCCCATTTCAAATGTCTAGGTGACCGACGTGCCTGTGTCTCCCCTAGCAACCGAACTCTACAGCAAAAGAGACAGTGTGACGGAGAGGGCAGAACGGGAGAGATGTTCCAGGGTATCACCGTGTGTCAGATGACCACATCAACACATTCTGACACCAAGGTGTAGTGGAGCCTCTGAGATAAATCAACACCCGTTTCCCTACTTTTTCCCAAATCTGGGAAAAAGACCTTCCAGATTTTTTTTTTGACTGGCTATAGGAGGAAAAGACTATACACAACAAAAATCATGGGGGGGGGGGGGTTCAAGAAAAACTATATTTTGAGTTTTGAAAGTTTCCGGGCAGGAAATGCAAAAGTTTGTGCAGGTCAAGGCTCATTTTGCCAAAAGAGCCGCAGAGCTTTTAAGGCCATGTTAGGAGGGTTTGGTCAAGCTGATTCTCAGCCCACCATTCCATCATGGTCTGTGGTGTTTATGGAACTCGCTTGCATCTATCTGATTTTTTTTTTATCCTCAGAGGTCAAATCTATTTCACGTCTGGCCACGTACCTGTTCCAAGGACCCGAGAGCAAAGAAAGAAAGGCAGAAAACAGCTCTAAAAAGATACTCATAAATGGAACTTATACATCATGACCTACAAGAGACAGAGCAAGGGTACCCAAAAGAAACCAAGTGGGTCACATTGTCTACAGCACTATTTCTTATTTCTAGTCTTGGCATACACCCACTGCTTATTTTAGTGGTTTTCCTTAACAAGCCCTTCACGAGTTTACGAGTTTAAAATGGGTGAGAAAACTAAATGTGCAGGGCAGTGGTCCAGGAGCAAGGCCAGACGGGGAAACACTGTGTGTTGCAAACATTTGCCATAACATCTGATTCTACTTTAGGTTCCATTCTTTGTTTACAGCAGTGTTTCTTACTTGCAAGAGACTTTAAGATTGACTCCATTTCTGCCTTCTCCCAGCTTCCATCACACCTGAGCCAGGAAATTACAATTATAAGAGCTGAGATGCCACAAAAATGCAAACTGCTTACTGGTATTTGAGGATTGGGTTTGGCAAACACTTTATTATTTGGAGTACAGTTTGTTGAATCAGATGTAGACAGAGTACCATAGCACTGCAACATGCATGCAGCTTTCCCCAATTCATTAAATGCTGTTTTTTAAAAGTTCTTTAGTCTGTATTACACATCATGTTCAATAGAAATGTAGGCCAACTCCATTTTAGCAGTTAATAAATTCATAAGAATACCAATTTACAATCAAACATTTTATTTAACCAATTTCTAAGTTTAATCTTAGAGGATCTTTTTCCCCCAAAACAAAGAGGAGCCTTAAAACCAAACAAAAATATGAATGTACCCATAGATATTTGTGTTGTTCATCAACAAATGCATTGCAATCACTTGTGTTTCGTTATCACATTGTCATAATGGTAGCAGATGCCCATTTGTCTATTGAGGATCTCCAGAATCATACCAAAGACTGTTTCAACCTCTAATGGTAATAAAGTCACAAGTAAAAGAGGTCATTTGTTTGCCATATCAGCTAAATGATTATGGACATACATTAGTCATATTACTGAAGACACTGAAGTGGACCAAATAGTGTATATTGTACTCCTTGGCAGAATCGTGCATTTATTTTTAAACATTAAAAGCAAATTCAAATGGGGCTTCAAGATGTAACACGAGCTTTGCCTTGATTTCCCTTCAGCAACACATTTACTGGTTTTTCAAAACCCTGATAAATTGCTGAAGAGTTGAATATCCCTCCCATAATCCTCCAGGTCTCGTCCGGATACTTCTCCCATAATCAAACATTTTGTTTGTTCGTTTTCTCATTATTTGCAATTATGCGCATTTCACAAATAGTGTGATAGTTCGACAGCATTTGTAAGTGATGCATTTTTACTCATTTTCGCTTCTTCCTTTGTATCTGTGTCTGAGGTCCTGAGCTCTCTTAGGAAGGTTCTGGAGCCTAAGAACAAGCTGGAACACAAGCAGGTCTTTGAGCAGATCAGACTGGCCCACAGGAAAAGCAAACAGCTCAGAGACAGTCTGAATCTCTGCACCCTTGGCTAGACCGAGAAAGGAGATGAGAAATTAAGACATGGCTCTAAAAAAGTGAACAGGTTTTGGGAAGGGAATATTCCCATGAGCCTGTTAACATCCTTGCCATAAGAATGCTTAGTGTCTTTAAGCCTCAGACATAATCCATCAGCAAGCTGGAAACCAGTCTCCCATTTTAGGGAAGCCTGGACATGTTTTACATCCAAGCAAATCAGACACAAAGAGAACTGGCAAGGTGGAAATTACTGCTGTGTCAATCCATCAGTTCACACACAGTGAACAACTATTCAATTTCACTAAAACCGTTGGGATGGAAAGTAAAGCTCTCAAGGGTACGGGCATCTACTAGGGGTCCTTTCTCAGGATGCGGAGAGGTCACTGTAACAGTCCCACCATATCACTGCTCTACTGGTCCACGTTAACGGCCCACATATCATGCCTACTGCTGACGTGAGAACATAAAACTATCAATGGATTTATCTTATCTTTGCAAAGATTCTGACACGCTGAAGACCTCCATGTTGTTACCCCTTTCTTTTTGGATTTTGTTAGAGAAAAGCAACTTTTGCTAACAATGAATTATATCCTGCAGGGGCAGTAAAATCCAGTAAAAAGATTTTATTACAGAGGTAGAGGACACAGTGGAAAGCATGAAATGACCAGAATGAAATGAAATGATCAGTCTTTAATCACCTCCTTATTCAAATTATCATTGAGTGTTAATAACACAAGCAGCTAAGCTTCATGTTGCATTACTAAACAGTTTTAAAAATGACTTCACAGGAAATTGACATGGTGGTTTCCTCCATTCCATTATGAATGTGAAGAGCCAGTGTGAGTGTAACACAGAGGGCCTCTGTAACCTTCCCCAAGACACAACACCAGAGTAAATGTATGGGACAGAGGTACAAGAGGGCGTAATCTTGGATAACTGGAAATAATCATTTTGTGTTTTAGAATGAACCAGTGCATGTTGAATTCTCATGAACACTCCAAGTGAATCAAGCCTTTCTTTTAGCATTTTAACATATTTTAACAAAGGTTATGAATAATACAACATAATACAAGATGCCCTTCAGCGATTTACCCTTTCTGTTACATATTACTTACTCCAAGAATTTCTCCAAGAAGTTATTAAGTCTAGCAGCAAAAACGCTTCTTCTAAAAAGGACACACTCACACAAAATAGCTTAACAAGGAGCGATGAGAATGGGATTCAGACATAACAGTAAACCCTCCATGGCGTCCATGGTTCTGGACTGTAGTGCTGTAGTACAGAAACTCTGATACAAAGTCTGACTTGTAAGGTGCTCCCTGTTTAAAGCAGGAAGTTGCCACACAATGGATGAAGACCAACTTCCTTGTGTCCTTCAGAGAGAACCTACCAGCGTGAATGAAATGAAGCGGCCCGCGTGTGAACGTGCCGTCAGAGGCCTCGAGCTCCCGTGGCACTGACGTGACACACCTCCACGCTGGCCCCGAGCTTGCGCAACTCGTCCAGCCAGAGCTGCTGTTTCTGCGACAGGCGGTCATTGGGGCCCTTCACCTCCACCAGCTACAAGAACAGAGCTCAGATTAGCAGGAAGGTTAGGTTACTGTGTGTTTCTTTAACCTTTGCACTTTTTTATGTGCTCCATAACATCTTCCTTTTAACAGTGTGTGTGTGTGTGTGGGGGGTGGGGGTGCATCGCCCGGCAGTCTCTTCGTGCCTCACCTTATAGCTGTTATTGGTGGTGTTCCACACTACCAGGTCAGGAAGTCCTCCTCTACTGTGTCTATAGTCCTTTGCCATTCTAAGAAACACTCCACTTAAAAACTGCCCTCCCAGACAGGCCACCAGGCTCTGCAACAGTTAAAAAAAACAAAAACCACTGAACTAATCCATTTTATTTCAATTCTGCTCAACACGCTGCATCAACACGTAGTTGCTGTCTACGTTCATCTACAACCCTGGAGAATGTAGTTTTGAAGTCTCCCAGCCATGTGTAATAAGGACAATTAGCATACAGACTCCACTGCGCCAAGAGGCTGGAGATGCATGCAAGCATCCTTTCCTTGTGTAAGAAAATACGCATTTGGCTGGTGAACCTTTCCCCCACCCCAAAATAACCTGAGCTTCCTGCAGAGAAGAGAATCGCTCCCAGTTGACCAGTGCGCACACTCTACCCTGCTGGGAATACCAGACGTCAGCCAACAGAGCTTGGAGCGTCTCTGCAGACGCCTGGCGCAGCACCTCCACGCATGCCTCGATAGCCTCCCGCCGGTTCCTGTAGAAAGAGTCTGTGTGCAAGTCCAGGGGACACGTCTGGAAAAGAGTAAGAAACTGCTGTCGTTGATCCGTGCAGTAGTAAACAGCCTTTCTGCTGTGAGTGGTACCCAACATATGGGACAGACCGCATCTGTTTAATTTCTGAACCTGATAGGGGGTTCGGAAGACATCAGGAACCCCCTCCATGAAGATGATGTCCCACATCAGGAGGCCGAACAGTGTGGAGAACGTTGAACCTTCGCCATGAATGCCTGCAGCAGATGGAGGAATCAGCGGCACATTCCTACACACTCATCTCTAACAAGGAAAAACAGAAGTGCGGCTGCACAAAATTCCGCTCCTTAAAATGATCTAATTATCTTCGGAAGAAACAGATGCTTTTAAAGAAAAAAAAAAAACCTCGATCGAAGCCGAGCTCTCTGTAGTGCGCCAGAGCCAGCTCTTCCACCGAACACATGACCGTGGTGTGACGTCCTTCTCCGGAGTCCTCGCCTGCAGCTGCAGGTCTGAGGAACACAGACTTGCCCGTTCCACCCTCATGGGGAAACAGCTGGCCTCGAATTGTCACCTGTTGGAAGAAGAAACAAAACCAGAATTTTGTCATAAAGTACATTCCTCTGAAGCGAAATCACGTCGAACTCACTGGTTTGCTGCTAAAGATTAATAACAATGTTTTAAAGTAGCCGTATGTAGCAGTATTATAATATCAAGACTCAGGCTTCAGAATGGAGAGAACCTGTGAACCTATATAACCTCTACAAAGTGCTGTTAGAATTGATAGCCTGTGTGCTGTGCTGTTGAAATGAGAAGGCAAGCTGACGTGAGCAACATCGTGAACGGGAACGGAGGGGAGGTCTCGGAGCTGCAGGCGATACTTCTTCAAACTCGATAACTCCTTCATCCTGACGGCTCTCTGGTGCAGCGCCAAGCGGTGACCTGTTCGAACCAGCGGATCCTTCAGTCCATCGCGGATGGCAGAGATGGCCTTTAAAAGAGAGACCACACTAGCATTGCAGTAAAACTCTCACATGGCCACAGGTTAAAAATGACCGACGCTGAGGCTCCATGCAATCTCTGAACAAAGTACTAGAATTAATGTATAACGAAACCAGGTGTCTGATTTAAAATTTGTGAACATCACGTACAATCGACAGGCTGGCATATCCATCAAAAAGAGTAAAAGAAAAGTCAAAAAGTGATCCACATGGAATGAACCACTGTAAGGCCTCAACGAGAAACAATATAAACTGATTATCTGTGCAGAGAAACTGACAATCGGCAATTATTTCTCCTAAAAATGTTAGCAGCAGCTTAGAATAAAGTCTTCATTGTTGTTACTTAGCAACCAATTGTCAGCAGAACGACTGTGTGTATGATGAAATGATACCATCCTCATGTTAATATGCTGGAACAGTTGTTATACAGTAGTTAGTTCCAACCGCACAATATACGATGTTAGAAAGTGTTCCATCCATGAATAAAAAGCTCTCCAACCTTGCTTTTATCAGATATAACTAACCAGATAAGGCTTACTGTTGTATAAGAGCTGTTTTAGGATGACTTGCAGCAGTAAGAATCTTTCAAAGTGCTGGAGAATAAATGTGAGATGACTGGTATGCCTTTCTACACCCTGCACCCTGTGTTGGACTACAACCAGAAGGCTGTTCTTTTTCCTCCCACGCCATTAAAAAGAGGGGAGGGCAGGTTCCTCGACATTTGTGAGATAAATCTGTTATAAAAATCAGTCATTAAACCTTTATGTACCAACAATAAACTGCTTGAGACTGTGCTTAGATAAGGAAGAAGACAGGTGATCCTGCAGCTGTAATCACTCTATGGAGCTGTAACTCACAAAGGAGAACACATAGATGAGGGTTCTTGGAATCAGAAGAATCCATGTTTTTTTTATGAGGCTCAGCAAATGAATAAGTAAGTTAACTCATCAAATAAAGAGACATTAAGGGCTTTTGGAAGGGGAAAAAAAAAAAAACACTTCACATACAAGGTCTGGATTATATTATATCTCCTCTCCTGCATTACCTGTTCAGGCCGTTTGAGGTGCTGCTGGAGGTTGAGAGCCAACCTGTCCCACCAGCGCCCTCTGCTGTCTGGACAGAAGGCTGACTGAGACAGAAGAGACCGGAGCTCCTCCACAGCGTCCTACGTTACCAACAAGAGAGAAACGTGCACAGTATAATTAGGAGAATTTAAGCACTAAAAACACGCAAATCAAGAATCTTTATGTGCGCATTCGATCCTGCATATGTGCCTGTGGCAATGTTAAGCATGTTATAGCTATTAAACCATTCTAGCTTTTTCCACTAATAGCATTAGTCATTTTCTTGGCATATCACATTAGTGATAGATATTCAAATCACATTAGTGATAGATATTCAAATCACATTAGTGATAGATATTCAAATCACATTAGTGATGGATATTCAAGGAGTTCTCTGAAATTACAGTTATAAAAAGACAGAAATGGCTAG
>JAOXYF010000027.1:21408973-21425467 GCA_028565775.1 Sternarchorhynchus goeldii | reverse complement strand
CAAACACCCCCCCCCCCCCCCCGTGTCCTCCTCAGTGAGAAACTAGGGGCATGCATTCTTCAGAAAGAAATGAAACACCAACTAGGGAGAGACCCCAACCACAAAGAGACTGTTTTACTGTACGGCTTGCTTTTTTTTTAAACAGCTAGAGATGATGCTAAAGATGTATTTTATAACCCCAGAATTACACCCCCCCACCCTTCCTTGGGTTCTTCATAATGTGACCTTTCTTTGAGAGAAAAGCAAGAAGCTATATAAGGGCAACAAATAAATAACAAACAAATAAACACTGTGTATGCGGTGAGTGCACTGACCAAACCAGAGGTATCAATTCTGAATGTTCTGACAAATCACAGATCTACACACAGCCTGCCAAATAATACGAATTACTCCTAAGTGGTATGGATTGTATTGGAATACTTCAGTCACTGCTAAACTGAAATTATAATTCTACTTGGTCACAAATTGTTATACAGAATGTGTTACAGTTTGTGAAAACCATGTGATCCAAATTGCATGACAGTTCAGTCTCTGTGGAAAAAAGAAAGTTTCTTTGCCATTTTTGGAAATGCAATACTGGGAATATTCAGTAAAATCAGCATTCAGTAAAATTCAGCAAGTCCATTTTTGCATTTATTTGCATATATAGTTAATAAATGTATAATACCATCTAGCAATAATTATGTTATTGTGGTTGTGTTTTTTTTCTTTTGGTTTTTTTTTTTGGGGGGGGGGGGGGGCTTTGTTTTGGTAACTTGGAATTGCGTCATAAAAAACAAAAACTGTGAAAATACTTTTGCATGAGTTTTCATGGAATGTCATTGCTCTAAATCATCATTCACAGGGCCTTGAATGTTGAGCCAAAACATGCCCACCCAATGTTTGGACTGAGAAAGTTAGAGAGGCCATAATACACCCCTGCCCCACTCCACATCCCTCATTAACAGCTATCTGAGGATAAGGAGCTAACTGTTAGGAGGTAAAAAGCCTCTAGCAAGAGTCTCTGGCTGGGACAGGGTTAAAACCTCCTCCCTAGGCCATTCTAGCTACCGCTAAAATTAACCTCCCCCACAGCTGGTTCCCATTAGCCGGCTATGACACTGGGAGCCTGTCCTTAAGCTCTGTTGCGGGGGCTCTGCCCCCCCACTCAGATAATACTACTGCCACCCCCCACCCCTCCCGTTCTGCCCCAGCCACAAGCTGAGTTTAAACTGGCCCAACTCCGGTTCTGCTGGCAACGCTTGTGTTTTCAGACTGGGAGAAAAGGGGGGGAAGGTGGAGTAGATGGAGGAGAGGAACACAGGGGTTAGAAGAGGAGGGGGGGGGGGGGGGTTACTGAGGTAGAACGTTATAGCTTCGGCAAGAGTTACCTCCGAGAGCGAGAAACTCGTGAAGGGGTAGAGTGAGACAGAAAGCGAGACTGTTAGAGAGAACAGAGAGAGAGAGAGAGATTGCAACTTCTGCAAACCTGTTTGAGTTCATCTGAGGAAAACACGGAAGCAAACAGCATGTAGTAGTAGGGCCATGCCTTCCTATGCCCTACTCTCAAGTGAACCAGTTTTGATTAAGCAGGAAAGCGTTTGGCTTTTAATTACTTCAGTGCTGCCAGGTCAGCTGACAAAACCAACACACCCTGTGAGGTTCATTATAAACAAAATGCCACGATATGTAATCAAAAACAGAATAATAAATGTGCAAAGTTTTCCAAGCTTGTATTCTGGCACACAGAAAAAAAAACTTTTTTAAAAGTGCTCAAACTTTCAGTATTCTTTGAACACACCTCTTTAAAAGCCTTGTACTTGAGAATATCATATGAGCTGAAGATGAAAAAATCTTCGTGAAACGACTGGGTATCAGAGCTGTACAATTAGAGCTTCACTGAAGCATTCCAAGCTGTGCTCTACCCTGTATACGTTTTATGACTCAAGTCAGCTTTTAGCACCGAGCAGCCTTTTTACAGCGCGGTGGTCTGGCAGTGAAAAACAGCCACCATGACTGACGAATGAGACGTTGATGACTGATTTATGAACGGAGACTCAGCCAATGCCCAGCTTTACTAGGCCCTACTTAGCCAATAGGCAGCCAGAGATCACAAGTTCATGGTGACATTTAGCCCCTTCCCCAGGCAATTTAACAAGTTTGAAGTTCTACTGTGAGCAAATGTAGGTTCCAATGAAGGTACTATTTATTTGGAGGTTCTGGTTGTAGTCTATTAAAACTTTAGAACAGGGAAGGGATCTGTTTGTGAAAAAGGTTAACAATCAGTTTAATTAGGAGCAGAGGTTGGAGAATACGCATGAACTCTCCTGGCTTGACAGCAGTTCTCTTCTGGGAATATACTGTGTCAAGCGCACTGTATGCATAGACTTTGCATGTGTGTGTGTGTGTGTGTGTGCATATTCATGTACATTAAGGGAGAAGATGAGCAAAGGCAATAGAGAAAAAGTGTAAGACAGAACGAAAGAAAGAGCAAAAAGAGAAAGACAAAAAAGCGCGAGAAAGAGAGAGAGAGAGAGAGTGAGACCTTATCTGTGCACTCTTTTCTTTTGATCAGAGGTAAGGAAGCCCATGCTCTAAAACCTAATTCTAGAGTATAAATCTGTCAGTGCCTGTTGTTTAGTACATTATCTCCAAGAACACAGGCCCTACATCTTCAAGGATGACCAGAGGCGCCATAGCAATATTTCAAATGTGTGGGGGGGTTTTTTTGCATTGTTAATGCCATCTAAATGAAGATAAGCCAAATATTACTGTTTGTTGCAGCTGGACAAAAACGATCACAAGCTGTCTCATTTTATATCAGATATAAGAGACAAACTTAAGGCAAAAGGTGGAAAATCGTTGTAAATCAGTCTCGCTCAGTGTTGACAAAAACGACACTACACCTGTCTTCAGGGGTGGCTGGAGAATAAGTGAATGGCTGTTGCTTGCCAGGCAGGGAAGTGTGTGAGAGATCCAGTGGGCAGGGATGGAACAGTGTGAAGCTCATTAAAGTTGCAGGGCTCTGAGTTCTGAGTCCTGAATGAGGTGACGGAAAGGCAGATAGGGTTACCGGCAGGCTTGACCTCACACACACACACACACACACACACACCCTGAGCACTTGGCAGAGTTCTGCACCAACGCGCGCACAACCTGTCACGCCTTTTTAAATAATTAACGGCCAAAGATTAGTCCTTCAGCCTGGGGGCCGAAAGGTCCATTGATTTCTCATGGATGCATTTTTAATGAGCGCATCTCAGCCAGGCACTGTCCGTGAAGACAACCCCCCCCTCCCCTTCCAACACACACACACACACACACAAAGCCAACAGCACAACTTCTGGCTGCCTGAGCATGAAACAAAAAACAAACAAAACCCAAGAACCTGCCTGCTAATGTGCCTCAAACAAACACCATTACAGAATAAACCAACCGGGGCTGACCTGCACAGAACCTTTCTGCATGTGCACATTACACAGCCTGTGTTTATGGCTAAAGCTTTATACACCTTTGCCACTGTTCTGGATACTGTGAGTGATATTTCACTATCAGTAGGTGATGTTTACTGATTTCTGGCACAGGATAGCCTTGACTTCAGCTTCTGGTAGATAGTACTCTTGTTTTGGCATGATTTATACGGATGTTACAGAGGATGGGGAATGTACGAAGGCCATTTAGGAAATATAGCCTGCTGGCAGAAGCGGAGAAAGAGCGACTGGTTCGCATGGCTGGGATAGATAACTCACTTCCAGTCATCTCAGCCCAAGAACATCCATACCAGAGAAGAAGCACGGCTCATATGACACTGATATGACTCACTGATCTCCTGATGACTCCTGCCTTTGTAGTGATGGGAACAATGCGGAGGGGTTCAGTGTGTTAACAGGCTCTCGGGACGCACTGCATACGATAAAGCTCTTAACGTATTGACTTGTGATCTGGGTTTTTTTTTTTTTTAAATACCCTACAGTGTAGAATTATACCCAACAAATCCAATGTCAGTATTTTTAATGCTGATGCTCATAATCCATTAGGCTGTGACTAAGTACCAAGCACAACCAGTGATGAGAGGCTATTGAGTTTAGGAAGTAATACAGCCAGCATGAGATTGGAACAGCTACAGTTGCCGTGGCAGCTTTTGCTATAGTACTACAAATTACATGGTTTTAATAAAAGTTATGAATGGAATAAGAACATTATGGTATGGGTTTATTTTACATTCTTCTGGGTTTGGAGAGGCTGCACTAGACTCAACATACTTTTAATATTAAGAGGAGCGGCGGTAGTGGGAGCAGAGAAAAAGCAGCAGGCGAATCTAAAATAATAACACAGCTGAAACAAAATCTTATAGCTGAAGTAGAAAATGGAAAACGGTGACTCGCTTCATTCAAGAGAGGGTGTTTTTCTTGCAAACATCTTTTTTTCCCTTAAGATGTGTGAGACAGAAACGTGTCATTAGGGAAAGCCGAGGCCTTCGCCCATCAAACCCAGAGGGCCCCGAGACATCCCCGCTCTCTTCCACCGCAATGGCATGTGGGAGATGAAGAGAACCAGTCTCTCTAGGCATCTCCCGTCTCATGTAAGCTGCGCATTTTGGAGCCGTGGAGCTTTAATAGATCCGCCGTGAACGTGTTACAGTCACGCCGAGCCCGTTAAAATGCAGAACAATCTGTTCGTTTTACACACAGAGAGGGACTGGGAAGAAAGAGAAGGGATGTGACTTTATGTGAGACAGAACAGGAGGAGAAAAACGAAACAGGGAAAGAGTTTTATTAAAGGCCAGAGAATGAGCTTGTGATCCTACACGGCAGAGAGGCAGACGGACAAACAGGCAGTGAGGGGGATTACCTTGCCCGTCTCCCGGTCGAAGTCCACGTACTCGCGGGTGGGCATTTGCCTTTGCTCTCCATGCAGGTTGGCGGGGAAGAACTGCAGCGAGAGATTGGTGCCGGTTGCCACAAAAGCCTTTTAGAGGGAAATCAATACAAACAGGATCAGAAAGGCCGGCCTGGGCATTAATTATGCAGCCCACCATTTAAAAGAGGGGGAGGAGGAGGAGGAGGAAAGCCTGGAGCCAGGGCCAGAGGAGAAAGGGAAAAACAAGAAAGAGAGAGAGAGAGAGAGAGAGAGAGAGAGAGAGAGAGAGAGAAAGGGAGGGAGAAAAGAAGTGGGAGAAGAAGAGAGAGAGGATGAGGCAAGAGAAACAAAGAATGAGAAACAGAAAGAGGGAGAAGGAGTGAGAGAGACACATGAGAAAAAGAAGAGAGAAAAAAAAAACAAGTCATCATTTTCTCTATTTGAAGCATTGAGTTATGCACATCTGATTCTATTTTACCAACTCTCTGTGCTGGCAGGGTGGACTATAGCACTCTGGGTTTTTAAGACCAAGTATGAGATGGGAAGAAACAGAGAGCAAGTCTGCTGGAGCCAGCAAGATAACAGACAGAGAGAGAGAGAGAGAGAGAGAGAGAGAGAGATGTAGAAAATCAATAGATTGTTTTAAATGCAGGCCTTCACTTACATTAATAGTATCAGGACTGATACACTGGTTTAGAATCATGGCACAATAATTCAATAACATTGTGAATGTATGAACAACTCAAAGAACTCAAACAACTCTGGGGTACCTCTGTATTTCATAGAGGATGGTTCAAACATCTGAATTAATGTGTACACCAACCATTTTGGTCCAGAAATATTGATAATTATAAATCTAAGAAATATAGCAGTATAAACACCCATAAGTGACGCTGTTTTCTCTTCAAAACTTTTCAGATAGGCTACATGAGCACGCACACACACACACACCCATATATGCTTATGCACACACACAAACATGCACACTCACTAATGTTTAATAAATGATACGGCAAGGAAATTACATCAAAGCTTTTCTTTCTATTCCCAATATAACATGTTAATCATTTTAAATCTTGACGGCAATAATCTTTGAATTACAGTGAATCCCGCCATAAAATGATTGATTTATACACAAAAGATTTATCTGCCAAAGCCTTTTTCTCATCAATACCAGCCTATGCATTTTCTTTGTTTCCTAATCAAAATATAAACAAAAAACTCCTTATAATAAATGAACTTTTATAAAAGAATAATATATAAAAGAGTTTTTCCAAATCTTTCACCCAGTAAACTGCACATCTCAGCAACCATACGACTGTAACTCCCTCTCTCTCCCCTCCTCCTTTCCTCTCTCTCCCTCCCTCCCTCCCTCCCTCTCTCTCTCTCTCTCCCTCTCTATCTCTCCTTCTCCCCTTAATTGCATTAGAAAAACCAAACAGTGTTTAAGATCGGGAATTTAACACACGGCTCAAAGATACAGACACATCTGAGTTCTTTACAGCGACAAGCTAGACAGTCTTTGGATGGTTTAAAGAAAGGGTCAGGCAGAATCCTGGAGGGGAAAACACTTTTATTTAATCGCTTTCCCCAAATTCAGTAAACTCGTTTAAGTTTTGGACAACTTTGGCACTATTTTATGGACACTAAAATACTGAAATACGGCAACTGAATTTAATATTGTAGTTTTTTGTATGTGTTTGTCTGAGTCATAAAGAAAATGAGGAAGTGTTGAAGATTACAGTTCCGGGTACCTAATAGCTAATGTTGATCTACTTAGAAAAGATGCTGACATTCACATGAGCTTAAACATCTCACCGTATTCGACTGATAAAATCCAGAAGTGTTTTTTTGAAAAGGTGAGACGAGTACTTACTATTTCTGAGCGGCCGTCTCTACAGGCGTTCTGAAACCGGGCTTGTCTCTCTTCGTGTGGTCTGTCTCGGAAACCGGTGTATTTTATCTGCAGTTAAAGCAACAATGGTGAATGTATGAAATATAGGTAATATTTTTTAAAAACTGGAACAGAAGCCTGCGCGCCAATGTATTCATGTGAAAGATCCTAAAAAAGGTCGTAATTTACTTGCCGCAGTGTCCCCAACGCCTACAAAATAAAACAGCAGCTTACCTAATGAAGATTTTGTTTTAGTTTTAATTTCATGTAACTTAAAACACAAAGCTAACAAAGGCAAGATTCTCAGATATTCGTAAAAGGTGATGCGCTTCAGCTGGGAAGGTGACAGAAGGAAAGGTAGTTTAGCCCAGTTTTAAAGCGCAGCCCCTAAACAATTTTCCTTTAATAGATGGTGTTAAAGTGTATCTGGTTAAAAGGACAAACTATGGGATTAAGTTTTTTCAGTTACTCTAAAGACATATTTGAAGTTCAGCGTCCGTCACCGAAAGCTTGTTTTCATACACTTAATTGCAGGCAAGAAGCGTAACTTTGTTTCCGCCACTTGATAAAATGTATGAAATGAATCGAGGTTACCTCGCATTCGCGACTGAGTTTCCGGAAGAACTCTTCATTTTCGAACTTGCTCCTCTGATCCGGGACCACCCGTGGCATCTTGAACGTTATATGATCTATTTTGCCAATTTTATAGGTCTTACAGAGCGAGAGAAACGTTGCCTCGAAACTCCCCCAATCCCGCTCTTATTTCCTTCCGTCTTTTTTGATGAAGTGTGTAGCTGTGTGCTGGGTTAATATTTACGTTTCTGTGCGACAAGAATGTCTTTCTCAGTCCCTTCTTGCAAAACCGAACTCCTGTGCGGTCAGTGTCTGCCACTACAATACATTTGGCACAATTTCACAACTGGCTATTATTCTCCCTCGCTCTCACGCGTGCGATCTGCGACTGCTGACAAGCGCTCGCTCGCTTTACTTTATCCGCCGCGCTGCATGGCTCAGAGTTACTTCCTGGCTCCTCGGAGTCCGACTTATGACTGTACACCCAAAATACTCCCCCCATTCACAATTCTCTCCACTACCGAGTACCAGTGCGCAGGCGTTAAATTCGGCAAAACTTCACAGAGCTAGTAAGCAAAGCGCTTGTACAATTACACTACTTCAGTGTACCTATCAAATACCCATGGAAGTGGTTCCCCAACAAACGCTCCTTAAGTTTTTTTAGGCGCTGCAATAGCATGTCTGTAGCGCTTAAAAGATGGCAAATAACACCCACTGTGTTTATGTAAAATGTATGGGGCCAATTTGAAACTAATGTTTTGCATAAATGTAATTTCTGAACATTTAAAACTGATATTCTGAATTAAAACAACGTGCTAAAGATATGTTATTACATAAGGTTAATGAAGGTAGACGGTATAGTCTACATTGACATTGACTCAGCACTGAGGTTGATTCCACACGGGTTTATTTTTTTCCGGTGAAGGCAGAGAGAACGCACTGGATGTTGAAATGTTATTTTTTCCCATTTCTGTGTGCTTGTTTTGAAGCTACGACTTCCCCGAGGACAGAGGCACAGAGGGGGGAGGCAGAGTAAGAGAGAAGTAAACAGCGCATCAGAAAGAAACAAACGCCTCTAGGTGCTGCCAGATCAGGAACACTGTCCGACTGCATCACGTTCCTGCTGTTTACCATATTTATCACAACCATCTGCCTGTCAAATAGTTTGCGGGCACTTTGTGCTCCCCACGCGTATGATAACGTGAAACTGAGACATGAGAGAGAGCCAAAGAAATGAATGAGGCTGGGAACTCCAGTATTACTTTAAACCGTCGTCCATTTTCTTCACTGAACACACTTACGTTCCCAGTCTGTTTATATCCCATGTTGTGTTCTCATGTTATTTATATCTTACATGATATGTGATAAGTATATGCTTAATGGGAGCTGCATTCCTGTGCTCAAGATACAGTGTCACTGCAGTAACCAATATATAATTCACATGGACAAGTATATATCAAGAAATTATTATTGCAATTCTGGTGTGGTGTGTACGTCCAGAGCAGTTTTGATGTCCTGTATTCTGTATAGCCCAAGTATGTGAATTCATCTGCATTGTGGTACAGACCTACACAACAGGAGAAGATTGCTCCAACTGAATGAAACGATGTCTCCTTTTGCAGATCTTACAGATGTGCGCGACGGCACACACACACGGTTTCATTTCTGTGCAGATGTGGCAGTGAATACGTGGGAGCTGGAGCAGGTTTCTCGTATTCCTTCTACAGCTAGCACCACTGTTCGTCAGGCCTAGATGTGGAATGAGTAAATGTGTTAAAAGGCCGAGCTTTTAGTGCCAGATGGGGCATGTGAGTGCTTTAATAACACCACAAAACGCTCATTAATTAATGAAATATTCTGTGGTTACTGTCAGAGACCCGTTCTGACAGAGTGCTCTCAGTATAAAGCCACAGTATCTGCTTCTATAGATTTCAATTGCCTTTAAGGAAGCACCAAAACAGGGTTTACTCCAAATCTAAAATATTCTGGCTTTTATTAGCTCAAAGTCTCAAACCTATTTGAGCCATGCGAACGCCTCAATATTTTGCGTGTATTTTGATCTTTTCTGAGGCAGATTTTTCGATCTGTAATTGGCCCATGCCTATATGAGAATAATGAAACAAAGCTTATTTGGTTCAGCTTTATTAAATATTAAACTGTGCCATGCGAGTACGCTAGCAACGCATAATTGCTCTGCTGACTAAACATGTTTTGGTTTTTTGGCGTGTGTCTGGCTCAGGGGATGTCTGGATAATGATATGATTAAAAAGGCCGCCAACAATTCAGTGAAGAGTCTAAACATAGCTCTACAAGTCAAACCCCAGGTTCTGCTTTCAATTAAAATATGTAGACGATGGATAAAAAGACGTAACTTACAAAGGCACTGTAATTTTATAATTTGAGCAAGTTACTGGTATGCATTTTTTCCATGCCTTCCTCACCAAAAATTTAACCCAATACGGTATTCGTGACGAAAGGTTTTTATCTAAGTGCCCTTCTGATAGGCCCGCTGGTTTAGGATGGTGTTATCGAAGGACAGGCTCATTCGCAGACCAGCGCACTGTAGCTATCCGTTTGCTATCTGATGTATAAAAGGTTGAGGAGGTAATGTCTGTTCAGAATATACTCTAGGACCCGTTATTAGGATGAGCTCAGAAGGCGACGTCAGTGGCTGAGAATCACACCCGTATCAGCGCCTGAGATGATTAATAGTGTTACCGTATCTCCTAGGCTCTCCCGGTTCTCACGCGCACCATGCGTAAACAGTTATAGGCGCAGTTGTTGAAGCTGGGCCGTTGCCACGAGGAGCGCCCTCTCAAACCGGAGAGTGTGCAGTGAGGTCAGACGGCGAGACTGACCGGGTTTGGCATCGGTGGCCGTCAGTCTGCCTGGCCGCGGCGACTCTCCTCGTGAGGCAGAGCAAAATAACAACATGACCAGACTCTCACATTTCAGGCGGGAAATCTCAGACCGTTAGACGTGCGTCACACCAAGGTTAAAAGGGCATGTCGTGCCGGCTTTTTTATTTCGGGAAGGAAATAAAATTATATTCATACTTAGTTAGGCTGACTGCCGAGTAGGCATAATGGTTATGTCACCAGACTTTGAAAGGAAAGAGGTCTCTCCAGCTCGTGCAAACGTGTGCTCTTTATAGTTCGGTTTAATTGAAAGAGCTACTTACGGGAAAACTTCACATACCGAAACTTTCATGCATGCTTTGATTTGTTCAGTTTTAAGTCAGCCTTTTCGAGGTTTTCAACAATAACCAGTGAAATGTTGTAATTACAAATCCATCCGCCAGAGGGCCGGCTTGATTACGTTTTCTATCATGTGTGAATCTTTCTATCAGTTATAATGAACAATAGCTTTATATCGTTGCCACAGCCTAAATAAATACAACATCAGTCTACATTTATGATAGAAAAACACTTAAACCAAGGCATAATTATGTAACATTTCATAAACGCTTGCAAAATCCTACATCTCCTACATATTTAATACATTTCATAAATCATATCGGTGGTATTTAAAGATCAAATTCAACGGACTATGATTTATGAAATGTATTATATATATAGGAAGACCTGTGCTCCACTGACAAGTATATATATACAGTTGTCAAGGGAGCACAGGCCTTTCACATATCTGAAGTACACTAAAGACCAGATATACCAAATGTATCTATATTGTTATGTAAAATACATGAATCAACTATTTTCTGTTCAAGAGAATCGTCAGGATTATTTCCATCTGCTTCCCGATAGAGATTGACTCCTGTGATCTCGAACAGACAAAGTGATATGGGCCTGTCAGCTACCAGTGGGCATTTGCTAAACTGCACTTCACTGGCCACCTCTGAATGTCGTGGGACTGGAAGTACACGTGTGATGGGAGGGAGAGGTGGAACACGCCCCGGTGCAGTGCCGCACCTCTCCGCCGCTAGGGACCAAGAGAGCCAGCGAGACCGTTTCTATGGCAATGGCACTATGGATGCTGACCTTTGTGGGATAAATGTGATCAGCATCAGGGTCAGTGGAGCACGAAACACCAGCACGCAGAACACACACAGTGCCAGTGTAATGGATATATGATACTGTCTCCCTTGTGTCTTGCTCTTTTTGTAGGGTATGAAAAAAATGACCAGGTATGCTAAGCAAGGTTCTGCTTTTTGAACGAGGATTACCAATGACAGAGACTGGCAACCACTGTTCTCCAATACATAAAAGGAATATTTTGTTTGTAATTGAGTGTAGCATCCTCTACTTCGATTAAATTTACCAAAAAAGAGGAAAAAATTAGGGTTAAAAATACAGTGCGGTCACTTGTATGCCCCCATTTGATCAGTCTACTAAACCGAGCGAATGTACCGGACTGTGTATGAGTATGAAATAACAGAACCGCCCTTTAAAGATGGTGACAAAATGCATGAAACTGTCTGTGATGTAAGCAGTAGGGATTGCTTGCTGAAGAAACCTGCACCAGGCCGTCTCCTAGCAACAGGCAGACAGTGGTGCTACACTATAAATAACCGTGTGCGCGCACGAGCGTGTGTGTAAAGCAAAGTAGCTTGCAGGAACAGGGACCAGAATTTTAGGGCATACCTAGGCATTACATAAGCATGTTATATCGAGTGTGGTTTGGTTTGTGGAGCAGTTATGCATCGCTGTTCAGCGACGGGCAAACGTACGTTTACAGCAGTACATGCAAGGTGTTATAGACTGTGCTAGTAAGCACAGACGGATAGCTAGAGAAATTTAGACCAGTCAAGAGAAAAGTGTAGAAGAAGAACACTTGACTACACACCAGTGGTGAACACACGGTGACAGACAGGTCGAATGTGTCACATGCGTTTGTGACGCAGACATGCATTTTTTCGTTTGTTTTTTCTTATTTTGTATGGACACGGTGCCCTTGTCAGGTCCTGGCATTGTCATGTGTCTGACTGGATAACAGAAAGAAGCTATTAGCCTCTGCTGCCACAAGGGGGAGAAGTGAAATCTCATCCTGGCACTCTTTCAGATATCTCGTCCCCGGTGTTTTCCTCCCCCACCCTTCCATGGTGTACTTGTCAGCATCTGTTCTCCACCGCCTGCTCCATCTCTCTTTTGCGAGACGTGGTGCTCTCTTTAACTCTCTTCAACGGTGGCAGCAGAGAAAAGCCCTTATGAAACTCTAAATGATCCCACAGAGATTCATCTCCTGATGATTTTTCCCATCCAATCACGTGGTTCAATGTATATTCTTTAATAAAGAAAACCCTCCTAAGTTCATTGTCATTTTAACAGAAGCTGATCTTTATTCAAGTTCGGCACCATTTGCTCTTTGACTTTTCCACGTTTATTCACAGTATATTCATGAACACATTAAACCGGATGCACTCTTGGTCCATGTATATCGTGCCAGCCCACATACGATGATAATTCAACGTTGAAATCACTGTTGCACAAGCAATCGAAAAGAAGGTCATCCAGCATAAACCTCTACGCTGTCTGCATCTACTGTGTCATCTTTCCTCTATGACTGTGCGTCTGAGGCTCCGGTGGCGCTGGTGTTCTCCTGCACGACCGCGGAACGCAGCACCTCGGATTCTCTCTGCCACCGCCTCTCCCCCCGCCCCAACCCATGCTCATCCACTGGAGAAAATTCCCATCAGGCAGTGGGGCTGCACACTCACTTCCTGGCCATATTCAACATGTTGGATCAGTCGCATTTCCTGTAGCACCGCGCTGAGTTCGGAGGCAGATGTCAGCCCACAGCAGGAAGCCGCAGGCGGGGGGGAGTGGCCTACCCTTCACCTCCCCCCACCCCCCCACCTAATCAGGGAACTCCAGCAAGGCTTAGACCAGTCCGGTTGGTTGGAGATATGCCAGAGAGCAAAGGCGTGAGTTTCACAGGCTGGTAAATTCCAAACCATTAATCACTGAGTAAAATATACATACCTCAACCTATTATGGGCCCGAAACTACTGGTCCTGAACAGTGTGAGTACACTCTTCAGTTCTGGTCTGGCATGTATCTCAAAGCAGTGCTCTCACATCCATATCACATATTAAATTACATAGATTTATTAGATATAAAAAGCAAGGTTCAATTCAGCATTCATATTCTGAGTCCGACACATGCATAAACCATGCATGTTTTACATAAACCCGTCAGGCTGTCGTGTTCAGGTTGGACAAGCATATAGACTGCAACAGCATCATTGGTGAAACCATTTTTGGCTTTCAGTAGAAGCTAGCCGACATTTTCCTGTTGCTTTTTACCTTTCAGTACTGGCTAGCTGATATTCCATGCCGGATGTGTGTGACCTCTGGTTCTTGCAGAGGTCACCTTCATCCTCTGCCCTGATAGATCTCTTCTAAAACGCCTGCTTTGATTGGTGGCCTGACCTGTCCATCATGGCGCACAACCCTCCCTAGTGCTGCCGAGGGTTAACCCTAACCCATAACCCTAACCCTCATCAAAGTAAAGCGTGGTAGAGTCAGGACACACGTGGGCATTCCTATCAAAGCACACTAGAACCATTGAGAGAGACAATAAAGTGGTTGACAGCAATGAAAATGCAATGTGCTCAAAGTTTCGTAGTCATGAAAACTGTGGCTTTTAATGTAAACACTACATTCGATTGGTTTTCCAGCACGAACATCCCACATGAAAGAACAACCATTCACTAAAGAAGAGGGAGAAAGAAGCAGCACAGAAAGCATTCACTGGGAGAGGAAAAAAAAAAGACCAAAGTAAAACCAACGCTAGGGTGAAGGGGCCAGAGGAGGAACAGAAACTTCAAAAGCGTAACTGGTATACGTCATTATACACAGTTCGTTATTTTTTTTTTCCGTCTTCTTTTCTCATAAGTCAGACTCAGAAGGCAGGAAACAGGGAGGAGGGATACATCATTCCAAATCTACGTGTGTTGAGTGAGACCTGTGCTTTTCTATGCAGACCTGGAAGGTGTTTTTTTTCCTTTTTTATATATATATATATATATATCTTGAGTAGTACAATTCCCCAAAAAGAAAAGAAAAAAAAAAACACAAGAAGAATGAAAAGCGCATGAAATCTGTACAGGCATGCGCAGAGCTCGGGCCCCTCCAGCGCCGGGATGAGGCCCCTGCGCACCAAGGAGTGGCTCTTCAAAAACAAAACAAAAAATAGATACATATACCGTTATTCGGGTTAAGTAAATACACCGCAATGCAGGGCAAACAGGCAAAAGAAAGAAAAAAAAAAACGAAACCAAAAAAAAAAAAAAGAGAGAATTGGTTCAACATCAACAGTAAGTCAGTAAGAACGGTTCAAGAGTGGATCGCAGGAACTCTTGCAAAAAATCGTTTGTTTTTTTTTTTTTAAAAAAGGGGGAAGAGAAAAAAAAAAAAGTTTTTTAGCTACAAAGCACAAGAAATATACTTTTAATAATATTACAGAATCATCATTGATATTGTTATTATCATCCTTGTTATTGTCATAATTATTGTTTTCTTCTTTTTTTTCTTGATTAAGTCTACTTGTAAAGATTCTAGAACCAGAGGATTGGATCTACAGGTTTCTACAAAGACACACAGCCCAGTGACCATCATCCATACGGCACCATATCATTGGCTGTTTTTTTCTTAGCCCCGCCCAAATGCCTCCCCCCCCCACCCAGTTTACACGATGCTCTCTCTTTGTTGCTGCTGTGTATCGTTCTTTTCTTTTTTTCTTTTTTTCTGTTTTCCTTTTTTTTTGGTCTTTTTGCCTTTTCTGAGGGTTTTAATTATTTAATTTTTTTTTCCTCAACATCATCTAAGTGAAGCAGGTAGCCGTTTCTTTATACAAAGGCTGAAGGTTCATGCTATGTGTGAGAAGACTTGGGAGACGGGACGGACTCCATTACCCAGCCTGGAGAACAACTAAACCAGGACGTCTGGGAGAAGAAGGGAAACGGAAAGGATGGACAGAATCGGGAGCTATTGGGAGAACGGGGTATATGGGGAAGAGGTGCGTGGGACAGACGATCAATAAATAAATTAATAAATTAATCAACAAATAAAAAAAGCAGTGGTTCCTTACATGACGGTGTTAATAGATTTTCATTATCATGAGCTAGTGTTGCTAGAACTATTCCCAGACCCACCATTCTTAGAAGGTTGGCACTAATATGACAATTTCAATGAACAGGTCTGGTCAAAGGGCTCAGTCATACACTATATGGCCCCAGACATACACAGCAAATAGAGCTGGCCTACCCCAGTGACAGGAACGAACAAAGAGTGAACGAGACTCAACAAAACGAAAAGAGAGGCTTGCAGGGAGCAATCCTTGGGGTTTCCTTTCTCTACAACATGGAGCTGCTGAACAGAACGAACCAGAATCACTATGAAATCCCAGTCTGATAAAAACCCAAAGAACAGGGGCACGCTACAACCGCAGTTTTGGCTCGACTCGCGTTAACCGTTGTGCTCATGCCTAGCTTAACTGTCGAAACCATGGATACAGCAATCGTTTGTATTATTTTTTTTCCCTTCTCCTCATTACGTCTTTACCATAACATTGTATACTCAGGCAAAACGTGGTACCAGTCACACCCCCTGACTGATGCTCACGTAATAAATATACATACGACAAACAAAATCATAAAAATATAGTAAAAGAAAGACATTTTGAGAACAAAATGAAGGTTGTTTAGTTAAAACAACATAAAGACACAGTGGAAAATGGGAAAACAAACACGAAACAGCAAAGAAGAAAAGAAACAAAAACCAAAGAAAAAAAAAAAGTCCCAACTTTGTTCTAAAACCGTAAAGGCTGGGTTTCTATAAGAAATCAGTTCTGTTGGCAGCTCTTTGAAAGACAAACTAAAAACAGTTTTATATATATATATAATATTTATATATATGTATATGTATATGCCTATTTTAAAATTATTATTATTATTTACCAACTTGCATTTTCAATAATAATCATTTCCAAAGGGTTGGCTTGAGAGCGAGGGAGAGACCTCAGTACAAGCCACAGCCTCGCAGGTTATTGGCAATGATGATGTCAGTGACGGCGTCGAACACCACCTGGATGTTTCCCGTGTCCGTGGCGCAGGTCATGTGACAGTAGATCTCTTTATTGGGCGAGCGGTTCTTGCTCTCGAACTGTGCTTGGATATAAGCTGCCGCGTCATCGTAAGTGTTCGGGCCTGCAGGGATGAAGGAGGGGTGG
>JAOXYF010000027.1:21371598-21372764 GCA_028565775.1 Sternarchorhynchus goeldii | reverse complement strand
CACACACACACACACACACACACACACACACACACACACACACACACACACACACACACACACACACACACAGGGCACCAAGATTTCTCTGAACACATGATGTCAAATCGGGCTTTTGGTTTACCAAGTCCCAACCCACATGCTATTAGTCACATGTCCCTCTCTGTCTGAAGTCATCTCAAACTCATAACCCTTTTCTTCAGCACCAACAATAACGTTCAGAGACCGGGCCCAGACAGAAACGTCTTTGACAAAAGTTCACTAACTGTAGCCACTGGCACAGTCACTTGCGGCAATACCACGGAAACCAAGACGGCGGTTGAACGAGGTGCATGGGCGTGGCCTGTGCCTTCACCATGGGCACTGCAGCAGAACCGCAGCTCGGTGTTACTGCCGTCACCAAAGGGGCGTCCGTCTTCTGAGCGAGACCAGCGAACGAGGCCTTTTACTAAGGTGACATTAGACCCACATCCGCCACTGGAGAATCACCGAGCGCCAAAGACAACTGGCTTATGGTCAGGGCGTGACTCTAGCCAGCTGCCATAGAAGGGCCATGCATTTATGTAACACAGTCTACCACAGCACTAGAATTATACTTGTCTGATGGATGCCTCTTTGTTAAAAGACAATATGCTGCGTTTTCACCAGGCGGGTCTGCTGGAACCACCCAAAACAAACTGATAAACTTAAAATAAAAACACCGAAGAAATAGATCAACATAGTTCAGATTAGTTCAGTGTGCAAGCTAGAACAAGCTAACGTTTTGGATTTTTTTTTGTTTGTTTGTTTGATGGATGAGGGCACAGAGGAAGAAATTAGTATTAGCACTTAGCTACATCTACAATTACTAAACAGTCTTTCTACTACTCGGAGCACCTGTAGTTTGAATTTGGAGTACTGGAATATTAAGGGTCAACCTGTAAAATTATGGAGAAAATGAAACATTCAGTACACCATGGAATATGGGCAATCTGACCAACAGAAAAACCAAACCATTCATGCATTCATCTCTAGCCAACATCACAAAGATTAAGGCAAAACAACATTTCGACATGCAGAATGTTTTGCTATGCAGTACAAAGAAACTCCCATCCACCAACGCGAGCTCCATGGCTCAGTGAGACTGGGTAACACCAGAGGCTAAACAGCTGGACGCGTCCCTCCCC
>JAOXYF010000027.1:21351598-21366598 GCA_028565775.1 Sternarchorhynchus goeldii | reverse complement strand
ATATATTTAAAAAGTTAATGTTTTTCAAAACCTCAGTGGGTCATATTTTTCACTGAACAACTTTATTGGGCCACACTGGTTATTGACCTTTAGTGCGAAACTAGCAATCCCTTCCATTAGATCTCCAGATGGACTGGATATAAGGTCAAAAGGTCATAGAGGGTTACAACCCTGTTGTAAATTATGTTTTATTATGCCTCAGTGCATTTGCATTGGTTTATCCCTGTTCATTTTAAGGTGCTAATTGGGAGGCAAGTTTAGACAGCCAGTAGTTGCAGTACTTGGTACAATACTCATAAGATGAGACAAAAGTAGGTCGTACTTATTTGTTGCATGGAAAGAAAGCCTGTAGAATCTGAACGTCCCAAGAACCTCAGCAACAAGCTCAACTTCTCTTACACAACACATGCGTTGGTAATGATGCAAGAACTGGAAGAAAATATGCAAGCATCATTGTGCATGAACACAAGCGATCCAACAGGGGGCAGCGTTTTGAAAACCAGAACAGGGGGCTTCCTATTAGCACGGCTGGCTAACAGCACTAGGCGTAATTGCTGGGGCATGAGCCATATTCAATGCCATAGATACGCATTGCAAGGGAATCCAGGAGTTCCTTTCTCTCTTGTCTATAGCAGGGCTGGCCAGGCCTGGTCATCCACCATCATACGCAAGACGAGCTGGACTGTTCTCCTCCCGCAACGTGACCCATGCTGAGCAGTGGATGCGAGACGTTCTTGAAAAGTGATGATGAACATCGCCAAGGGGGCAGCTGGGTAGAAAGCTGCGGCCCCAGATCAGCAGGAGGGCTCTGGGAACAGGTGTTCCATAATTGCCATCAGTACAAATGAAGAATACACCAAGTTCTTTTTCACAGTTACTGTAGCACCAACAGTCATTGCATCAGAATGCCATTCAATAAGGTAGATGCACTGTGGCTCTATACAAATGCTGGTATATGTATTTTAATGAATCACGATGACTATTATTGAGCATTGCTTGTATGTGTACTCAAGGCAAAGGAATCTATCAAGCAAAAATAAGTAAAATATTGAATAAGAAAATAGTAAAAGACTCTGGGGACTAAAAAAAAAACAACCAGAAAGCCAAAACGGACCTGACTGGTGTGCCAACAAAACCCGGTCGTCCATCTCAGCAGATGGCATGGACAGAACAAGAAAAGGAACATGAGATTACACCAGCCATCATGGTTGACAGGGGCAGAGATCTTTCACTTTCGCTCCCTTCTCTCCTCCCCTCACACATGGAGAGAGAGATGAGGAGCTAATTTCTCTATAGTTCAGTAGCGATGCATGTGATTAACTTTAATGTATCATGCTCGCTGTCCCCTTGGTCCTAATGACTGCCTGGGTGGAGCGTGAAGGCTGACAGAAGCTCGGAGAGGAGAGGAATGGAGTGGAGCGTACACAGTGCTGACGTGAGGAAGGTGGACCAATCAAGAGACTCTACCCTCATGGCTGCTGGTGTTGGCTCAGACCGTCACCGTCTCCAACACCCCTATTATTACATTACCTCCAATTTAGTATCCAGAGACCTGGCCACACCTCACCTGGAGCCACAGACAACGCATAAGCTGCCATTCTCTATAATGTTAGTCCCAGTCATCCCGTCAGCTTATAGTAATAACAGAACCAGGGAGGATATTAAAAACATTTTCTGATGATGACATGCTCCATTGTCAGCACTGGGCTGAATCAAGCACCTTAAACAAGGCAATGCAGGTGCACATGCAAAATGCAAGCATGTGCACGTACGATCCCAAGCATGTGCACGTACGATCCCACACACTATTCCCATGCTAGTCCACACTAGCCCCCTCCCGCTCGCCATCTCCTCCATGCCTGCTTCTCCCATCCATGATTCCTTTTCTCTCTTAGCGTCCGAAGCTCCACCAGTTCCACAAGGTCATACCTTCCCATGTTTCTTAAGAGATAATGTGCACATTACAGTGTCTCTCTTGGCATGTTATGAAGAGTCGGCAAGAGTGGATGTGTTCCAGATCCAAAACAAAAATCATTTCCTACCATCAAACAGCATTTATCATCCATCAGTTGCAGTCAAAACAACCTCACAATTTTCTATGGAAGGCAATATTAATGACTAATTGTACATTCGATAGGCCATAGTGTTGATTGTTTTAGGATATTTAGGAACACCATGCCCTGATTATTTTCCTAATATAACAGAAAAAAACAAAGCACATCTTTGTACTTTTGTTTTCCACTCCAGAGATTGAAACTAAAGAATCAGTTACTTTTAAGATGGCTACTTCTCTAAAACGGTCTACTTTCAATTCCTTTCAGTCAAACAGAAGAAATGCAGTTTGATAGGATAGGATGTGGTGGAGACGGCCAGTCCCTTTCAGCATGACAACAAATTAAGTCTCCAATAAACCAGTAGAAATAGAGAGAGAGAATAGAGGCACAAAGATGGAGATATATACACCAACACGTCAGAAGATGTGAAAGGATTTCATTCACAGTACTTTGCTATGTTCACAGTAAGTGCACAGGATGCATTAACAGCCTTTCACACCCCTTTACATTATTTCAGTTCAGAGGGTGACAGTCAGAGTGAGTGAGAGAGAGAGATAGATCAAGAGACACAGAATGAGGTCAATGAAAAAGAGAGAAAGAAAGAGGGAGAAACCAACCGATTCTACAGGCTCTGGAAATCCCCGAATGAGTAATTACATATACACCCTTGTATGATGCATGAAGAAACACAGAAATAAACTTGGGTCCAGGTTCAAAGGTTCTGCCATTCAAACCAGGGCCGAGAGCACGGGGGGAGGGAATCATAACAAGATCAGCATATGGACTGAGCAGGCAGGCAGGCAGGCATAACGAGGGGTGAGGGGTCTTCCATCCTCAGTCCAAGTTCACAGGCGCTTGATTTTCCCTTTCATCTTTCCATGCCAATCTGCAACTGGAGTTTTATGATTAAACTCAGTCCACAGAGACACAAGCACACACAGCTAATGCACTGCCAAAACCAAGTAATCATTAATTCATCAGTGTGGTTTTACAACACATGACAAAGTTATTCAATTGACAGGTCATATGCTACAGTCTGAGGAGCATCAAAATACTGTACAACCTAGAGTCCAAGCATTCCACACAGGCCTAGACACAGTATGTCAGAGTACAGTTAAAGTCTCCTCTAATCACAATGCAAAGCTAGATGTAATGTGGTCTGCATTGTACAGATTTAGCAAGCAGCACAATCAATTCACAAATTCAAGCTAGCGCCGTCTCAGTTAGCTTTAAAATAAAGTGTGACAGTTCCACAGCACACATACTGCATATAATATTCTAGATCTTTCTTTCTCCCACACTTGTAAAATTCTTGCTCTTCCTGTAGTTAAAGAAATGCATCTAGTGAAGCGCTTGGACACATCTTCAGTGATGTCACATCCTGTAGAATTTCTGACAAAATACCTCAGTAAGCCCAACATGAACATCTAGAGATAGCTACACTTAGAGGAACTGGTATGACACCAGAGCTGTACACCAACGCGATCTGACCGATGTGACTAAATTCTAAGGTGATGAAAAAACATTAGAATGTGATAATTACAGTGCTACAGAAATCACAAGACACAGTAAGACTGTTTGTTTCTAATTCATTAAGCAGTAAATATAGAGTTTTTAGCTCTGCTGTTTTAAACAGCACTTATCAGAATTTACCAGAAATTCTGTAATTTTAAAAATGACTAGTAACACTAGTAATTTTCAGTTTTCCTCCTGAAAAAAAGGGTGACATTTTAAACTAACATAATCCCACAATATACTGACTGTATATTATGCAGAATAATACATGAGTATGTAAAGAGCTAGACAGACTCCTGACACACCACTTACTTAATCCTACTGATTTATTCTTCCCCTTCACTCATTGGCTAATCCTGATCATTCAAAAGCAACAACATGAAGATGCAATTGCCTCTCTCGTAGCTGAATGGTGGAGCAGAAGAACCAAACAGGACCCTCAAATATATAGCACAGGGTTCACAAGTCTATAGCATCCAGCCTGAATATAAAACACAGTAAAAGTTGGGGGGGGGTGGGGGGTTATGAATTCTCCTCAGATTATGAATGAGTTCCACCCAATGTCTAGTGATTGTGGATCAAACCTTTAGCCTATTTTAGAACCAAGCCGTTCCTGGAGAAACCAATGTATAGCTGGCCTGAACAGTGCCTTTACATAATGCATATACCACTGAAAACACAGCAAAATGAATCCTGACTGGAAGTTAACAGCCTGACCTCTGCACTGAACAAAGCCCAGCAGTGCTAAAACACTCACTAAAATCACTTTTACGACGCGTGCGGACAGCAGGCCTGTTACAGGCTGCGTTTTGATACTGCTCTCTCAACAGAGCCATGAATAAAAACGGGCATGGTTGGGTCAGCCACGGGCGTTTTTTTGGACAAAGCGATCTCAGAGGAGTGTCTGGGTTTTTTTTTTTTTTTTGTGGGTGGATCAGAGCTATTTTGGAAGGGAGCACGCGAGAAGTGGCTCAGAGGTAGCGGTGGTGGTGGCAGGGCGGGGCGCCTCGGGGAAGAGGTGGGATGGTGGGGTCCAGAGGGGAAACTCTGTGAAGCAGAACGACAGCTACTCTGGGGGGTGTCTGGCTCTTAACAGTCCTGATCCCTGAATAATGCAGTGGGCTAGTAAGAAGATGTAGAGTGGAAAGTAGCTTCCACCACAGAGCATGTAGCTCTGCCAGTTTCCTCCTGAGTAAAACACACAGCATCGCCACTCGAACAGACAACACAATGACGTTTTAATTCAACGTTTACATTTCAGCATGGTGTTCAATATAAGCAAAGCAAAGGTAGTTGACTATTTATTACAGTAGCAAAATTGACCCCCTTATGCAATACAACCTCATGCAGACACACACACTCACACAAACACTGATTAGGGAGGGCCATGCAGGAGCACACACACCCATGCAGGAGCACACACACACCCATGCAGTCTAATCTTAAGAACAAGTTATCTCTTTTCTTCTTACTATAATATGAATGGTGGAGTGTGCCCGCCCACCCAACACACACACACACACACACACACACACACACTTACTTCTCAAATACACATTTGCATATATGCATATGTTTTGTATACTACGTATCATCATTCATCGGACTTTATGTTCTTCTTTACACTGCGTTTAAAACACATGAAAATGACAAATTGTCATGCATACATGCCCATTAGGATAACACAGATCTCATTTCAAGCACTGACAGTTGATACAAATGATATGTACACAGCATGTGGAGCACATTATGAAACACATCTTCCCCTCTGCAAAACCCTATTGTGATCCTCATTATTCCACTATATGGCCAATTAGTGCAGCTCGAGTCAGTATGTATCATATAAAATCACAATCCATTACTGGACAAATTATGGAGTAAAATTACTTACACCAGGAAATATATGAAAAAAAAATCTAAACAGGCACAGAACAGAAAAGCTTTAGTTATAGAGGGCACAGCCTTGGCTGACAGATCTTCAGCTTTTCCACCAACTCCATGTTTGGCAAAAGGGAGCGTTTCCCTGGTACATTATATGTCCACGGATGCTGTGTTTACGCTGAGTAATGGCTGAGGACAGGAGGAACACTGCAGCAGGTCAGTGCAGGCCTCGCCTGAACATATGTGCTCTGCAGGAACACTTCATCTTTCACCATGACCAGCTTAACCTTGGCCCACAGGCTCAGCCAAACTCAGCACTCAGTGGTGGTTTTGTGGCATGGTGGTAAAATCCTGGGGTGCCAATACTTCCCATCTCACAGCTCTCACTCTATCAAAATTCATTTTACCAGCTATTCACTGGCCTGCTTTAATGAGGTCTAGTCTCTCTGTGCAAAGTTCCAAACTTCACCGAGTTCTTAACAGTCCAGAAAAAATGTTTAGTGTATGTTTAATGTATATTCGGCTTGCCTTGCTCTGCCAGTGTGATATTACTTCAATTTTACAGCACCAGCCAAGATGTTACTTCAAGAAGCAGTATGTATTCACTATAGCTGTAAGGGAAAATCTATTATCTTTTCAATTTCCTCTTTGAGGAGAACAGAGTTAGCTCCCCCTAATGAGCACAAAAGTATACTGCAAAAAACAGATAGAGTTCCATCCCTGGATTTCAGAGCAATTATCGAAATAAGGCATCAGGATGTCAATGATAAAATTTCACCCAGAGAAAAAAACATAAGTATTACAAAGCGAAGACAGGGTGTTTCCAACAGTCCAGAGAGAGAGTGAGAGAGATTGACAGAAAGAGAGAGAGAGAGGGAGAGAGAGCTTGACAGAGAGAGGATGAGGGTGAGAGATTGACAGAGAGAGAGTGCATGATGATAATGCAGTGGTACTGAAGTGCCTACTGCCCCTCTCTGTACCCTCAGCACATGTGATCCCAGCATGCCCTTCAAACCCTCCAGCCTCACCTGGGAAACATCAAGTTTCAAGCACACCAGTCCAACTGAAGCATCAACTGACAGATGACTCAATCCTCTCCTGCTCTCCCTCTCTACCTTGTTCTCGTTCTCGTTCTCTCTCTCTCTTCCCCCCCCCACGCAAGCGTGGGTATGTGTGCACCCACCCATACTGCCTGACACGCGCGCACACTCATGCGCGAGCACAGGCTGCAGCAGCAGTGGGTGCAGGCCGTGCCTACAAACAGACATAACGCCCAACTCAGCCCAGCAGAAGACGACGCTGGCATCTTCTGTCTGACCGACGAGACGTCTGAACAGGACGTCTGAACACAGCGTCTCGCAGTGGCGTCCTGTACCCGCAGAGGCACACTCAGCATGCTTGCACTGCATGTTTGGGACTGATGGAAGATTTGCAGTAACAAGCTTTTTGGGGCAGGATGTGTAACCCCCCTCCAACACACACACACACACACACACACACACAGCTCCTGCCTGGCATAGCAAAGCTACATTTTTCTATTTATGTAAATGTTTTGGTCTCTTTTTTTTAACATTTAGTAACACACAACTTTAAAGCCATTAAAGTTATTCATTGAATGACAGTAAATCATCAGGTGATCGTCAATTAATGCCATTTATACAAGCTTAAATAACAAATAAATAAAACTCTTGATCACCTGGCTAAGCTGCTATGAAGAAAATGAAAAAGCAAATGCTTTTATTAATCAGTTAAGCAATGTACTACAGAGAATTACAGCTGTTCATTAAAGTAGGAATTATTGAGCTGAAAAAAAGTCCCTTAAAATGGTGGGCTTTCATGTTTGTTACAGGTCAATCACTGGGAGAAATCAAATGTTTTTCCCCAGGAACAGGGCTTTTGTAAACATAGAACTCATTGTTTCAGATCTACAGAGCCATCTGCTGGCAGGATACTGTAATTGAGAAATGTAGGGACGTTTGCAAAGGCCCAGTGAAGAAGAGACAGTACAGTACAGTACAGTACAACACCATGCTGAAATTCAGATCAGTTCAGGAATACTATAGATACAAACTGCTTTAGATGTTAAAATAAAATATAAAATAAGATGAAATAAAAGGAGAAGAGATTAATCCAAGAGGGTTTCTGGGTAGTAGACCCATGTTAGAAGACCTGAATGTATTGGTCAGAGCATATCAGAGGTGTAAAACCATGAAGGTGTTTAAACACTCAAAAGTTCCAACACAAATAATTTAAATGAACTCTGAAAGACATAGGGTAGTCAGTGGAGAAACTGAGAGTCAGTGTAATGTCATCATTCTAGTACAAACTGTCACATCCTGAACTTGTTCCAGATTATGAACGTTCCCCTTATCTAGGCCAGAAAAAAAAAAAAAACATTGCTATAATCTCACCTGAACGCACTTACAAGTTTCCATATGCAGTTTTACAGATCTCGCTAATATGCATCATGAAACTGAAGTCGCTTTTAAAAACAGCTCTTAGAGTCTTACTGTTTTAACACTTCACAGACAAGAAGTTTGCACAAACAACTGTATCTCTCCTTAGTGTTCCACTGCCAATAAACAGAACCTCTATCTAATCTTTGTTAAAGGATGTTCTGTGACATCCACTCATCTATTCAATCCAACAAACATCTTATACAATTGTAAGCATCAGCTATTCAGGACAGATACATCTGAGCGCCAAATGCATACCGCTGAAAGGCAACTGGTGTATGTATTGATTACATATCAGCTAGTATAAAAATGTGTCAAATAAGGAAGGATCCAGGACCAAACCTTGATGGACGCCACAGCTTAGTAATTGCGATCACATAAGAAGGATCTGCACCAGAATATCGTTGTGCCAGAGAAACCAGCAAAGTTCTGCCTGCAATCAAGTAAAATCTCTTGGTTAACTGTGTCAGTGACAATGTTGCAACATTCAAGACAAACCAAGATGAAACCGATCTAAAAGATCACAGGATGATGGTGTGAGAAGGTGGTGTGAAAACATAAGGACCCTGAAACACAGGATCAGCTGTAAGGTTACACCCTGAACCAGTCCAATCTTCACTCACTGTTTTAATACAGACTGACATTTCAAAGAGATCAAAGTAGTGGTCAGATACTGCGGCATCCAAAATCTGTGAATCTAAGATGGCCGGGTTAGGGTACAAATCTTGATTTTGATTGTGGACGATCAAAGGAGTTCATAAACTTGGGCAAAATAAATCTTGGGCAAAAATCTTTAGTCGTGGTCATAATTAAGACAGTCAAAATAATTTAAGGTCCCACAGAGCGATTTTCCAAACTCACCAAGGGAACATGTAGGCCTGCTGTGGGGGATGACAACCTGTTTGAGTACAGACTCTTGAAACGCAGCGCAATGCGTTCAAACGTAGAAAACTCCAAAGTATGAGACTCTTATCTTGGAGTTTTCTACGTTTCTGCGTTGTCGTGTGCATTACTGCGGATAACGCTGGCTGTGATGCAGATTTTCTGCGAACACAAGCTTACGTGATTATTTATCATACGAACCCTATTCGGGTGAAACAGGCTTCTATGTAAAGACACAGTGTTGTTTAAGTTGACCTTTCACTTAGTACACGTAGATGCGATTAATGTATGAAGCAGCTAAAGTAGTTTATCTCGCGACTAATCTGACCAGATATTCAAAGTGTGCATCTGGTAAACGTGGAGACAAAATGACTGTTTGACGATTGTCGTTTTGAGGTGTCGTTAACGCCTACTTCCCCACATTCGCCTCAGGAGTGCGTGATTTCCAAGACCGAGAGGTTGCTATAAAAAATAACATTGTAGCTTTAAAATGCCTGCAAGAATCCACAATATCGGCTTCATCTTTTAATAAACGACCAGGTCCATGCAGGAATGTATAAATGAACAAAGAACTGGAATCGAGTTAGCTCTATAACGGAATGGACAGATTAGTATGAGCCATCACAGCCTGAGCCACCAATTCAGTGATTTAAGTACGAGTTTTAAATGTATTATTAACGAGATGGAGTCTAACTGCTGGCCAGAATCCAATGAGAATATGTCCTGCGATTCACGGAAACTGCATCGTCAACGATTTATGAATCCAAGGACTTTACCTTTGATTTAGTGTTTCAGTAACATTAACCACGTTAAGAAGTTAAACGAATGGAAATGGCCGGGTGTATTTTCTATTTAGTAGAGGCTAAATTATACCCGTGTATACTATGAACCGTAAACGTAGCTTAAACGCCTGCGTAGGATAAACTGTGAACAGATTTTCTCTCTCTAGTTTCCTGTGGGCCTGAAGTCATCATAAACAGAACAGAGGAAGGTCAACATAACCCCGTTTTTATCGCTTGATGGTCGTTTTATTAACTGCCCGAGCTTATAGCGCATTTAAGGTATTCTGGGACCATTTACATTCTAGGACAGGGTTTAGGTTTAGACACATTAAGAGTTTATTGAGGACTACTTGAGAAGCAATTACCATCCCCTATCTATTACATTCACCATCCACTTTATTAGAAAACACCTACCAGCACTGGCTGGTCCTCAGTCATTTCTACCAGAGACCCATGCCAGCATTTGGCTGGCCATCCTGAGTACAGCAGCTTCTCTGACATGGCAGTAGGGGTGATGGTGAGCGTTGTGTTAGTATGAGTTTATCAGGCATAACGGTGTTGCTGTGCATGGTAGCAACCTGGCTACAGTCTCTAACCATACACCTACCTACAGTTTCTCATAAATAAATGTTTATTATAAAGAGGATGGTAAGTGTATAGTGTCTCACCGCCATGACCATCACACACAAACAAACAAACACTCGTTCAGTTCCTGACGTTCTGAGAGAAAGGCAGCATCTGCATACTTGCAGCACTCTATACTCTTCATTGTGTTTGTTGGTGTCTTTTCTGTTGGCTCACCACAGTCCTTTTCTTTAAACTTTAAACACTGTGTACATGGTCAATGTACTATGGCACCTAGCACAAGTGGCTTCCTACTGGTGTGTGCCTTCCTCCAGCAGACTAGCCATACGAAAACATATGGCCTCTGTCTGTGGAAAGTTCCTATAAGCAACATCTAACCCTAATGGGCTCTCGAGTGGCTCAGACTGCAGGACATTTATTTTTTTTTAAAAAAAGAGGAAAAAACATACAATTTGTTCTCTAAGGGACACTATTGAAGAGGTACACAGCACGGGCTGGATAGCGCAGAACGTTTAACGTTAGGGAAAGCTACAACATTTTGCTCTAAAGCATTTTCTACTTGTTTTTCAGTGTTTTAAAGTGGTCATGTGTGTTTGCTTCTTTGGTACAAAATGTACCCACAGGTTTCCAGGATGATGTGAATGTCATCTATTTTCAGGTTCAAATGTTTTCCAACCACATGGGTTAGAGCAGCTCAAAGATGTCACATCCTCAGCTAATTGAAATTGACTAAATTTAAAGTGTTTTTTTGTTTGTTTTTTACTGTAACTCATGTTATAAGTACATATTTCAAAGTATTAAAAACAATGGAACATCCAAAATGTTTGTGTATGTATTTATTTAGAGAAAGAATTCAGGAATTCTTATTTAAAAGGGAAAAAGAAACTGCTGGGGAGGTCTCATGTATGTTTAGCACTAAACATGATACCACAGACACAATGAAATATACAATTAGCTTTGTGTTTAGTCACATAACATCCCATAACCATAGACAGTCAATGCTCAAAACTCAACTGAATGAGCATGTGAACAGCCTTCCATTGAACCATTTTTAACCTTTAAAACAAGCAACTTGTACTTTATTATTTATACCACAATAAAATTATAATAATAAAGATTTATTTACTTTTGAAAATATATTTTCATTCTTCTTGTTTCATTTTCTAAAAAAATATATTTGGTAAACCATTTCTGCCTGACACCATTTTGGTTCTTTTCCATACTAAAGGAAAGATCTGAATAGTGCAACAAGTAACTACAGTTCCCTCTGCTGGCTGTAATGGGTCATAGCATTTTGATGGCTGCATGTTGGAGTGTGGAGAACAACTTCAATCCAGTTCTTCAACATATGAGGCAAAAATAAACTTGAAAAATGTAAGAAGTGAAGTCACTCAGTATAGATAGTTGTATAGAGAAACCAGATAGTTTGAACAAAGACAAAATTTAGAAACATGATGTGTTTCAGAAAATGCTCAGCAGAATAATCAAAACATTCAAATTTAGGTAAAAGATTTTTTACATTAGATGTTTTGTTAAATGATATACGTACATAGCATTCTGAAATCTGTGTTGCTTATTCATAATGAATAAATATGAAAAATATATAAAATGATAATTTTTTATTTTAATTCAATCACACAGTGGTACAAATCTTTCTGTGTTGATCAAAAATGAATCAAAATTTCCAGGTTTTCAAAACTTTAATATTACAAATACCTGAGTTTAAACTTCTAACCAATAGCTTTTATTGCACAAAAAACAATTCCCACACGCGCACTCACACACACACACACACACACACACAGAGCTTACACAACCCTCCCCTGTGCAGGTTGTGTGGGTGCATTGTGGTGTTTGGCGTGACCCAGTGGTGTTGTTCTAGGCTTTGTCCAGGCTCGCATTGTTCCTGTGGCCTCTGCTGTTGTTGCAGGAGCAGTGATGCTGCAGCTTATCTGCTGACAGCCACAGCCCAGGGATGAGGCCAGCTGACAGGACCCCATTACCCAGCTACAGCGAGACACAGCGAGGCACGCGAGACACAGACAGAGACAGGATCCGCAGCCCGCCGGCACAGACTCGGACATGGATTGAGGAATCTTGGGAAGCGTACGTGTGCGTACATACACACTACACACACCACACACACACACACACACACACCTCTTCTTGACGGAAACTCAAGGCTGAGTCATGCAGGAGTCTTCAGGTTCTGTGGGTGTGGATGGAGGGTATGGCAATAATGTACCTGCTTTCCTCAACAAGCTTTGGACACTCGTGGAGGACCCAGATACCAACCACCTCATCTGCTGGAGCACGGTGAGTCAGCTCTGGAAAAATCCAAAAGACTGTCATTTTAAAGTGTTCTAACAACTAAAGCTCATTATGACAAACAAACATTATTTCTGAATCATAACAACACCCCTTTTGTAGTTTTGTTGTTTTATCTAGAGTGACAGGCCTCGGAGTTAGAGAAAACTATGCGGGAAAATCTGACACTGACAGAAAATACAAAATTTAGAGAACAATATGTAAAAAACAATTTTTACATGGTTTATTTTGTGCTGCTCTAAAGACCTCTTAAGAAGTTTTATACTCAGCCTCAGTTTTCGTATAAGATATTGTACAAAAATGTTTGATTTGATTGAGCCTGTGGTATCATTCTCACAAGTACAGCCCCATAATAAAGTTGAAATTTCTGATATGAAGAGGAAGAGAAATATTGCTTTATGGATCTATATATTATCTGTAGCACCTTGCATAGTCATATTACATAATATGTAATGTATGTGGGTATTAATAACCCTGCCTTAAGTTTACACAACAGCAGTTATCAAGGCAAAGCCTTCAAAGGGAGAAAGTTCCTTGTCTAAACCTTCAAAACAACAGCTGCTGTGTTCTGTATGGTAGGCCTTTGTGACAGTACTTTCATTCTCCATCTCTGCTTCTTTACTAAAAGGATGTGTCTTTTTCCAAGAAATCATCTGTGTTATAGTTAACATTCTCACTGAGAAGAAAAATGGATTTATGTTGCTCGTTGGATGTTGTGATAAATGTTGTGACAAATGAGAATTTGATATGGCATTATTAAGCATCATAAGAAGATGAAAGATGTACAGTATATGTTGCTATTCAGTGTCACAGATTGCTACCAGAGAAGACTGTGCTATTTTTCTGACTTTAGATTCTTTTTCTTTTAATCTCCCTGTAACATTGTTTAGAACTGCGGAACTGTTGATATGGGGTCATATGCTTTCTCTTTGGGTCTGGTTTCTCTCATCTAGACTGGCACCAGCTTCCACGTGTTTGACCAGGGCAGGTTTGCTAAGGAGGTTCTGCCTCAGTACTTCAAGCACAACAACATGGCCAGCTTTGTTCGCCAGCTCAACATGTGTGAGTACCTTCACCCACCCCAGCACAGAAGCAACACTGGCTAGTGTAGCAGATCCAGAATTACACTTATCTATGCTCTTAGCTATATGAGCATTGAATGGTTTAATTACATTTTCCAATTACATGTGACAGTGAACTGTCCAAGATGTTGCAGTGTTGCCAAGACAACTATACTAAAGGACTTTGTTACATCATTTCCAGGTTGAGAGATGACAGCTAATTAAAACTTGTAACTTCTGCTGTACTGGTTGTGAGCTATGTGTGTGTGTGTGTGTGTGTGTGTGTGTGTGTGTGTGTGTGTGTGCATGTGTGTTTGTCTTGTCCCAGATGGCTTCAGAAAGGTAGTGAACATTGAGCAGAGTGGGTTGGTGAAGCCAGAGCGTGATGACACAGAGTTCCAGCACCTCTATTTTCTGCAAGGCCATGAGCATCTGCTGGAACACATCAAACGAAAGGTGCACACACACACACACACGCACACACACACACACACACACACACACACACACACACACACACACACACACACAGACTTATAATACTGTCCTTTCTTTGCTGAGACCAACCTCACAGTATTAAAAGTCTCATGTTTTCATCTAATTCTACAGCTTCAGAGTGTTTTGCATGCATGCTTCTGGAGCCAGTACCATTCCGTGTGTGTGTGTTCTCTCCCAGGTGTCCATAGTCAAGAGCGAGGAGACAAAGGTGCGTCACGAAGACCTGAACAAGCTGCTCTATGAGGTCCAGGTGCTGCGTGGCCAACAGGACAGCATGGAGTCCCGGATCCAGGACATGAAACAGTGAGAGCCAGCCCACACTCACGCACATGGAGATGGAAACAACCATCCACACAGACACAGACATGCTCAAAACCGCCCCGTGCATGCTCAAAACCGCCCCACTCATGCTCAAAACCGCCCCACTCATGCTCAAAAACGGCTCTGTTTGTGTCACATTTTACAATCTAATTTCAACTGCAACGAGGGTTGCGGTCTATAATCTGAATTCTGACATGTTTGAGTTCACCTCAAAAACAATATAAAAACTCAAACAAAATATTCCATACAAATGCAAATAGTATAAAGTCTTATACTATATAGCATATAGTCTTATCTATCTATCTCTCTCTCTCTCTCTCTCTCTCTCTCTCTCTCTCTCTCTCGCTCTCTTTCTCTCTCTCTGTAGGCAGAATGAAGTACTGTGGAGAGAGGTAGTGTCACTGAGACTGAACCACACACAGCAGCAGAAAGTCACAAACAAGGTTAGAAAAACAGCACAAATGAGGCATAACTTGATAAACGGAGGTGATGATTTGTAGACAACGGGAGATGGTGCAGGGCTTTATGAGGGAGCTAGGGGAGGTATTATGAGGGAGCTAGGGGAGGAGTTGTAGGGGTATATGAGGGACCTAGGGGAGGTATTATGAGGGAGCTAGGGGAGGAGTTGTAGGGGTAT
>JAOXYF010000027.1:21328364-21348982 GCA_028565775.1 Sternarchorhynchus goeldii | reverse complement strand
ATATGAGGGAGCTAGGGGAGGTATTATGAGGGAGCTAGGGGAGGAGTTGTAGGGGTATATGAGGGAGCTAGGGGAGGTATTATGAGGGAGCTAGGGGAGGAGTTGTAGGGGTATATGAGGGAGCTAGGGGAGGAGTTGTAGGGGTATATGAGGGAGCTAGGGGAGGTGCAGGGGTGTATATTGCTGGCATTTTTAATGCAGTACAGTAATGCTGACTCACTCTCTGGTCTTGGCTACTGTTGTTAGCTGATTCAGTTCCTGTTCAGCCAAATGCAGCCCAGTACCCCCAGTACTGTTGGAATGAAGAGAAAACTGTGAGTACACACACACACACACACACTCACACACATACACACACAAATAATGCAGTTATTTTTGGGTGATCAAACACTCTCCCTATTTCTCTTGTTGTTTTTCACACACACACACACATTCAGAAACAATAAGAAAACTAGCAAATCAACGTTAGGCGCGGACCTGTTAACCACAGCAGTGAGAACGGTCAGCTGACACAATTCATGCAGGTGACACAATTCACGCAGCTGGCCTGGGTGGACCTGCATGATGAATCAGATGTGCTGAGCTCTGGCCCACACACTTACACACACACACACCCCACCGAACCACAGCACATGACCCTCTTACCCTCTATGCAGAAACGCACTGTCAGCTAATGTGACCCATAAGAACACATCAGAGTGGGGTCACATGCTCTCCATCACCCCACCATTGTGAATTCCCTGGACTTTACACTCTAAACAATGTCCACACTTGCCTCAACCGTCCTTTTAAAAGAGCTTAACTTGTCAGTGATAATATGAAGGATCAGCATCCTTTGTCCTCGCACACACTACTAGGTTTTGGATATTTTTTTATTTTGTATAGTATTTTTAGACTTACATACAGAGTGCTGACCCATGGCCGTACATTAACCCTGAACCTGAACCCAAAGCTGAAATAATGTGAGCTCCATTTTTCTATCCCATCAGCAGTTTGAGACGTGAAACACTACACGTGCAACGCAACACAAACAGTGTTAGGGCTTTCATCCTGTGATCTTGTCCCTCAGGCCTCTGATGTTAGATGATGCCTCCACGGCTCCTCCGGGCTCCAGATTCAGCCACGCTCACACCATGGGCCACATGCAGGAAACTTTCTGTATCCAATCAGTAAGTGCCAGAATTGCTCTCAAGCTCAGGATCAAACTTGGGAGATGAACTCAAAATTACCATTCAAGAACATTTATAGAGCAAATTTGTTATTTTTCTGTGTTAGCAGGAGCTGGCTGAAGCTAGAAATGAAATAGCACTATTATGTTGAAATCCATATATCACTATAACATGCTGGATATCTTAAAAATAATTTAGATCTACTGCTTATTAAAAGTTTCTGACCTTCTGTGCAGATATGAGAGATGGTAAAAGACTTTTCTGCCAAAATAAAAAACTAATTTAATTTTAACACAAACTAACGCTCTCTCTTTGTTTTTCTCATATTTTCAGCCACCCTCAGATACTACATCCTGTTCCTCTATCAGCATAGTGACAGGAGGACCAACCATCTCAGATGTTACTGAAATGTCACATTTGTCTGTGTATGGTCAGTCAAGGTATGTATACAAATATTAACGTGTGTATATATAAATAACTAACCTTTATTAGTTGATTCCTTATAGTCTTTTGTTTTGTTCTAAACAGTTTTAATTAAATAACCTGTCATGCATATATATGTATATATCATATACAAATTGTGTATCTGACTCCCTAAACTTCTATTTTGTAAAAAATAAATAAATACACACATGAGTCTTATTATTATATGATGATGTACATGTGGTCTGTCCAATCAGGGAGAAGTGTCTTATCAAGGAGGAGCCAATGAGTCCAGGTGTGCATGGGCTGGGTGAGGGCATACCATTTGGCTCTTGTGAGTTGTGTGCTGAACCCCCCATCTTACCTGTAGCTATGGTACAGTCCGTGTTGGAGGGCCGAGGAGCAGGCCCTGAAGAGAGGACGGTCAAGAGGACAATGCTGGACAGGTGGGGGTGTTGGAGGACCGCAGCACCACAGAAAGTGGTATTTAATCAGTACTGGTGTTCATGCTATAAAGGGCTTCATTTTGCTGGTGCGTGTATGTTAGACCAGAGATGTGCGATGATGCGGAAAACATGGACAAGAGCTTAGAAGAAGTACAGCTCTTCCTGCAGAGTCACCAGCAGAGTATGGAGCCCAGCGCTGCTGCGGTGGATGTAAGGACAGGACAAAGCATGCACACACATACATACACACACACACACATGAGCTCGCACATACACACACACCACACCTAGATTTTTAACAACAGGTGCAGGCTTACCAAGCACACTCTCAGTATTATCAGACAAACTGGATGATTTAGATTCAGAAATTATCATGCTTTCAAAATCCAGTGAGTGAATTAGGAGAGGAATGTAAGGAGCAGTATGTACTGAGGTATAACTGAATAACATCTGCACAGTTATGACAGTTATGGCTGTGGCTATGAATAATATGCCCAGGAAGTTCTAGATTAAGAAGAAATTAACCCTGGGAAACACCTCACAGGATCTGTATGGACCTAGTGTGATAAACTGTGGTCCATTTGTAGAATATGACCTGAATCACTGTAGGGCTGTATCATTGACATCAGCAGAAGAAGGATGAGAATTTAATTATCTGAATATTAAATTGCTATATAAATATTATTACACAGCACATACTTTCTTTAATAAGTCTGTCCTTTAAACTGGGTAATGCGAAGTTAATTCTTTAATCATATAATAATCTTTGCTCTCTTATAGCCATTTACACTTGGCTTGACTGTGGATGAGTGGAACCTCACAGAGATGGACCCCAATCTGAAATCAGTGAGTGGCTTTAGATCACGTCAATCAAATACAACTTCACCAGTGTTACGCTTTAAAGCCACACTTATACTTGATAAAGCTGCTAAGATTTTTTTGGATGCAATTTGCATTGAAACAAGTAGAACCAGAGTAATCACTGAATTTCTTTTAATGTAGAATCTTTTTGTTGTACTGTGTTGCCTTTGTGTGTATTGTATTTGCAGGAATTCGTTAATTTCCTCGTCCCTGATACTATGTTCCAGTACACGTTTCAGAGCCAGGAAGGAGAGGCCTGCTCGACGGCAGGCTGTGATGGCCAGTGAAAGCCCTGACACTCATCTCTGACCATCAGGACCCCTTCACCTGGAAATTCACTCCAAACTCCTGGACAGCCTGGATATCTAGATTCTGTCTAACAATCTCTTTCCGATCTTCAAAGAAAATGTCAGCAGCCAGGAAAGAGTACCTACAAATCAATATTATGCAAGAGCTCTCTCTACATCAGTGTAAACTAATGCTTGTTGAATAGCCTTATGGCTTGGAAGACATTTTTATTTTGGTTTTTTGGTTTTCTCGTGGACAGACTGAGGTGAACACATGGCCAGTGGACTGTCCCCAAATCCATTTTGAATTTGAGGCCCAAAAAGACTGGGGAGTCTTCACTGGAAAGGGCTGTGACACTTGGTGCTTTGCAGAGTTTCACATGGAGACCCTTAATCCCAAAAAAGCAGTTGATGGAATTAGGATGTGATGAACTACTCAACGGAATTCAATAGTTTGCATGTTACTACAATGTATATCTGCGAAAACACGATGAACGAGATTGAATCCTGTGAAGATGGTTGGATTTTAGAAGGCACTGAAAGTATCAAATACACTGGACAACTAAAATATAAACTACACTGAATACTGAAAGTATACTGAAAGCAAAAAAACATGGGTGATAGAAAAATTCCAAAAACACATTTGGATTCAGTGAGCAAAAATACTTAAAAAACTGGCAAAAATCATTGTAGATCATTGATAGATCTGGAACTTTCAACACCTCAGTGAGTTCCTTGCCTGAGTAGTGGTAATCATCTTTCTGCGGAGGAAATGTTATTTTCGCCAACACGAACTGTATGCATTATTGCATAGAAAGGAGGCTTGAGTTGGAAAGCACTTTAGTCTGTGTTTTGGAGTTGCTATGTGTGGAGCTGGGATTTTATTTTGAATATTTATTTGTAAATTTAAATCAATATATTATTTTGATGGAGAAATACTATATTTGTATTTAAATATATATTTATATAGATAAAAATAGAAATTGTTTACTACTATTATGACAGTATTAGGTCTAGGGGCTTAAAAGCATGCCTCACATTTGGAGAAGGAAAAAATACTAAAACCATGTTGTTGTTGTTTTTTTTGGATAATTCTGCATGTCTAGCTGCTCATAATATACTGGTGTATAATATATTATCTGTGATAAATGGCCTGTCTACTGAATATTGTATTGTCAATATTAGTCAACAAGCAAAAGTGAGTGAAACTGCTACTCTAATAATTTTAGCCTAATGGTAAACTAATCTATCTAGGTGAACTCATCATGTTCTATGATGTATATTGTTTGCTGGTGAATTTATCAGATTAGATGGATGTATTTCAAACTATATTTTTGTGACACCAGTTATGAATGACGGAGTCTCAAGAAAACATTCTTTTCTACATCAACATTTGCTACTTTTACAAAATCTTAATCTTGTTTACAATCCAAAGCCATCTTGTGTTTCCAAAAATGTAAAACGTGTGACATTTCGTGATGCGAGCAAGAGAAGGATGACTGAGGAGGCAACTGGTTTTAAAATAAAACAATGCACAAACACTCTGAAGGCACAAAGGAAACTATAAGAGAAGCGAGAAGGGTAATGTTGACTACAGCCACAGCGTTCAGGCTGAACGGCCGGAACTGTGGGTTTAAACTAATAGGTGTAACCATCAGTGGTGTGACTGGGAGATGTATGTTGGTCATGGGCTGTGATTGGCTCCCCTATGGTAACTGTCTCTGCCTTATGTCTGGCAGGGTGCCAACCAAGACGGGACAAAGCATGCGTTTGTTTTTTAAGTAAACATAAAGACAATTATATACTCATATACCTTTTGGTTAAAAATAAAGACAATTACATACTTATTTACCCTTTGGTTAAACATAAAGACAATAATATACACATATATACTTTGGTTTTCTTCTCTATTATTAAGCATATTATGATGAACAGTGTTGATGATATATTGTGCATTTTCATCACATGCGTCCTATTTATATTTTGTGAAAGTTTTTTTTTTCTGTTTCAGTCAACAAGACCTCGTCCATCTAGCCAGTGTAAACGGGCACAAAGTCTGATAATATCAAAAAAGCACAATAACACACTTTCCTAATGTTTCTCATTCTGTGCCAGTCAATTGTGCATAAACATCCCACTCCCTTATAATCAATCTGATTTAAAAGTTAGTACTGTGGCACCAGTTTGTAAGATTTCCTAAAGATATGTGATCTGTAGAGTGTATTTGCACCAAGAATGATCACTCTATCAGATATAGTAAGATTTTTCTTTTTGTGTTTATCTCCTCAGAACAAACCAAGGAATGTTTTATGGTTAGTTTTGAAATGGGTGCTTTTTTCCTATTTGAGCAGTTTTTCACAAAACTGCTTAGATTCAAATAGAACCTTAATTTTTTTTAGGGTCCCTAACATGTTTTCTTTATCAGCTGTTCATTTGCACTGGTACTAAACGAATGTATCTTAACCAATATTTACCAACTTCATAGATACATTCTTTAACCAGCTGTTACAAAGATCAAACATTCAGAGAGCGACTGCCATTAGCAACAGGTCAATTAAGTCATTGAAAACATAAACACGTACACCAAAAAGGAAACATATATGTGCAGAAATGGAACTGTTTGGGACTGCAACTGTCATGTTAATGAAATAAATAAACACTTACTGCATTCTCTTGGGTTATTTTAGAATGGGTTAGGGTCACACTAACCCTGTGCTACACTTGTACAGACCGCATGCTTGTCAAATACTGCCACCTGAAGGGTTTTCTGCGCTACTTCATCTGTGAATATAAACTAGCTGGGACACCCGAATCATCTGCCAGTACACTGTGAACTGTACAGGGTTCGAAATCATGACAAACATCACTTCTCACTAAAGCACTAAAAATGGCTGTCACACTACTAAATGTAGTTATTTTTAAAACAAACCTCTGATTGCTACCATCATATAAATAGATTTTTCTAAACATGTCATACTGAAACTAGTGTCTAGCATAAGGTATCATGCTGTCATACCGCAAATTCTACACTGGATAACAGCAGATCAGTATTATGTATTATATTCAGCATTGCGCGGCTCTCCCATATAGTCCCGAGCCTGCTCTAGTGGCCAGGGTCATGCATGACAATAAGGACTGGAATTCACAGCCAGAAGAAATTGGAAAGGTAAGTAGGAAGGAGATGGTTCGGTACACGTCCGTGTTAGAGGTACAGGTACCGTGACATGGCAGCTGAAGGTCAACCACAGATCTGATGCACATCAAGCCCATCACTGATGCCCTTTGAAAAGCAAGTCAGAGTAGGCAGGCTGGAGAGAGTATGGATGAAATGCTGAAGGGTTGATCTCAAGAATGCCAGTGTAGTCTGCCGACAGGCCATACGTATATTTTTAAGCTATTCTACCAATCTATTAGTTCACACTAAATCATTAAGCAGCAAAGGAGAATTTTCCTAATGATATTTGCTATATTAAAGTCACTGCAAATGTGTTTACAGCACAATGATGACAAACATCCATGTCTAATCACACCAAGATAAACAGGCACCATCATAAAGTATTGGGCACAAAACTAATAAAAAAACACTAATTAAAAAACACTGACATTAAAAGACACAATGGCCACATGCTTTACACTCAATCAATGGTCACTTCATGGTTTATACCTTTATAGGGAGTGGAAAAAAAACAGGAAACAGAATCATTTCTGTGGAAACTAGGACCAAAATCAAGGATCCTGCTGTAAGGTGAAACCACCAAGACCTCCGAATGTTACTCAACGGTGCTTTTCAGCCATTACCTTCATGTACACAACAATGAAACTATGCGTTATCAAAGATTCTGCCACAATAAACGATTCCCAGCTAGCAGTTTATTATAAAAAGGAATGACAAACATACAAGGATAAAAAAAAAAAACCAACAATCACATCGTTTTATTTATGAAGGACATCACATCCACTCCTTAATTCACATATAATTTGAGCTTTCTGGCCAAATAAAGAGATATTTAACAATAAAATAACACGGATGAGCATCTGACAAAAAAATTGATGGTGGGGGGGGGGAAGGGAGGGAAATGCACAAGTCGCTGACATTTATGTATCCAAGCACTCGGGATGCAGCCGAGTTCCCCTCCTCCCAGGCGGTTGGTCACTGCCACCGGCTCTCGCCCCTTCCCATCTGTTCCGACCGCGCTCACAGAGACAGCCAGTTGGGCTGGGTGCCCATCAGTTGTAGATGAAGTTAAACCTGCCCGCAAGAATAGTGGCAATGAGAAAACCAAACATCCTAAGCCACAACTAATTTGAGCTGTTAAAAAACCCAAGAGGAATCTGACCAAACAGTGGCCCAGCTGGGCCTCTGGGCCATCTCTCAGCTTATAGCCAACATGTGGTGCAAGCATGCATACATGTTGCTCTGCTACAGTCCAGAGTAGAGAATGAAATACAGTAATAACAACAACAACAAAATGGACTGAAGGAATTTCTGATGCTCTGTGCATCTGGAGTATTATAACATCACTAGCAGAGAGCAACTGGTTACAAAGAAAGTTGGAGATTAAGCCATGTTTCTTTTTCCCCTGATGTCTTGTCTTTAGCTACTGTCAACCCTGGACCTTGGTGTGGTATCTTACCTGCTCAGCAGCTGAGGGAGACTGGAAATGATGGGCCCGTATCCAGGAGCATTGTCGTAGAGCTCAAACAAGGGAGCTGCTACCAACTTGTAGTTCTTCGGCACAGCAAACAATGCTGGAAGACGACCATAACAAGTCCATGAGAACATAAGTCCACGATGACACATACACGAAGTGTAGAGAACTGTACAGCATCTCACCTTTCTCCTGTAGCTGGACCAAGAACAGCTTCTTATGTTCCTTGGGCTTAGTAATGTGTGCTGGAATGTAGGGGTACTAAAGAATCCCAAGACACCAACAAACAAAAGATGTCATTGCCTTAGTGTCTGAGTGCAGGCACTCCCATAATCACAATGTGGCTTAGTTAATATGAGGTGTGTTAATAGTGGGAGAGGGTGGGTGCTTTCAGATGCAGTGCTGGAGCACCACTGTTCTGCACAGTTTTTGGGTTCACCCTGCTCTGGCACACCTCATCCAGCCCATCAACCCATGAGGATGGTGTGAGAAAGCTGGACAGAACCTGCAGATGTGCAGAGAAGTGAAGCTCCAGAACTGGAGCTGTAAACCCGGCAGCTGAGGCAGCGTTTAATAGAATCCTCGTAGGTGTTTTGGGTAATCTACCTGGGGTGGCTCAAAATTGGGTCTCCACCAGTTTCCAATGCAGTCATCGATCACCCAGTCCTGCTTTACCCCATCTTGTCGCCCCAAAATCTGGCAAAACCACAAGTCCTTGTTATCAAAACTTTAAATATTAAACCGACAATAAATGCATACTGGCACGAGCCAATCAGCATGGCATTGTTTACATTTGCATAAGGCTAAATGACTGCCATTCACTGGCAGTGACAGCATTATATAACCTATGCAGTGTTTACAGTGCCTCTGAGGACTATGTGAATTATCCAGCAGGAGCATTTCTCACTTAGCAAAATCATTATATATACACACACCTCTGTTTGTAGAATACAAAAATGTTTTTTCCACATCAACTATAAAAGAGATTTATGGATCAAATGCAAGCGTGAACTAAATTTAAGACCCCATTCCTATTAAAAAGAGGATTACAACCTAAGGCACTAAGATTACAATAATACACTATTACATTGACTATTAGGAAGCAGAGAAGGAAAAATATATATATTTGAAGATTATTCCAGGTAAGTAACTGCAGTACATCATAGTAAGAGATGTAGAGATATTCAGAATTGCAGTGAAGCTCACAAGATTGCAAGAGAAGCAGGACATTACAGCCCTTCATGCAAGCAAAGTGCCTCTCCAGTCACATTACAATTATTCACAGCACCACTTTCTGATCTAATGAGGAGATGATTGTAAACACTGCATGTAAAAATAACCATTGACAAGAACAACAACAAAAAAAACCCACACACAGCCCAAGGCTGGTGTGGAGCCATGGTGAAGTACAGTAATAATCTGTAATAATATCCGACTGAATCCTGGTACTTGTTTTAGACATATTATTAGTGCCAACCACTGCAATCATCATTGATGTGTGTTTGCGTGATACAGAAAAATGTTGAAAAACATGACATTCATTAACACGAATGTGGACATCAAAGAGCAATACCTCCGTCATCAGCCGCTTCAAGCCCTCAACCTCGTCCTCTCCAGGGTTTAACTCACCACCAGGGCTGAAAGCAAAGCGAAGTAACAATAAAGCTTTTAAAATCAACTATGGTCTTAATAGCATGAATGCACCACAGTGGCCTAGAAAAAGTGATGGACATCATCGACGGATGGTAAGAACAATTTCTCGTACGTGAACAGTCCGCTTACAGTTTAAAGAACGTAGTTCCCAGCTGCAGTAGTAAGACATGGGGAAGCCTGTGCTCGTGCACGATTAGAACCCCTTCGACTGTTCGTCGCATTCCTATTTTTTCGAATTCCTCGCGCATCCGTTGGAACCTGGCGGCCACGGAACTGTCTTTTTCGTAGAGGGGCTCTTTTGTACCAAACGTGTAATTCGTCAGAGGATACCTGAGAGAAGAAAACACAACGAAGTGAGGGGAAAACGCGAAGGACGACGGACAAGCCTCAGTTGCTAATTGTTATGCTAATGCTACCTCGTCGCTAGTTTTGATGTTTTCGTGGAAAATGCATTTACATCTTGGAGTAACCTTAAAAAGCATTACTAAATATACTAAATAACTGAAAATTACAGTGTCTATAAAACATGGGAGTTATTTGTTCAGCCAGTATACTCACAAATTGATGGTTCTCTCCAGAGTAAGTGGTTTAGCTGGTGGGCTAATATATTTGTTGCCGAACTGATTCACTCCACGGGGCCAACCAGTTGACGATCGATTCGGAGGAACGACAGACATGTTTTTTTAGTTAAAGTATACACTTTTAAAAATATTCTTAATCCTGGGCTAGCTGTTACTGTGTATTAAATTCAAGCTAAACGCATCTAATTCAACGAGGTAGCTTGTATAGCTAACAGAGGCTAAATGAAAACACCGCTCTTCGCCGTGAAGCCACATCCGCTGTGTATACGTCATTTCCTGAATCACGACATTGTACAACGTTTTTATTTTCGGCATTTAGCAAACAATGTAACTCGTCTTTGTCATCTTCGCATAGAAAGAATGCACCCTAGCTAGTACAATAGTACTGTAATAAGAGAGTAGAGATATATAAAAAAGATTGGTGTTAGTAGTGCTGGGTGCAGCCTTAGTCATCATGGAGGCCAATATGGGTTTAGGTTTAAAAAGGTTTAAAAGGCAGCTTGGAGGGTTCTTGGATGCCAGACCTCACTGATGAGTCTTCTGGGCTTAATTTAACCAACCACCAAGAAAGAAAGAAAACTACCTGATGATATCTGTGAAGTGCTTGCAAGGTTGTGTTTTTTTAGAGGTATTATGAATGGAGTGAGTGCACCAGGCCCTGTGAAAAACTAATGGTTTGGCACAGGGTTTTTTTATCCTATGAATAATTACATGCTTATATAACTGACAGACAGGTTCCTATAGATCATGAATATTGCACCCTTCATAATAACATACTTCATTTTAATAGAATTCACTTCATTATTTATTAAACCAATTTTTGTGCAGTTTTTTTTAGACAGCAATAAAAGGTCAGGGGAAACAGTGCAGAGAGGTATGAAGGAATCTTGGTGACCCTGTGATGGAATCAACGGCTGCAGAAAAGTCTGAAATTGTCTTTTGTTGTTATTTCTTTCCCTAAGCCATCCTTCTCACTGGGACATAGGGAAAAATATGGGTTTACATGTAGCATTTTGCACTTCATCAGATGTCCACGTGATACTGGTCTTCCTTAATTTGCTATGTCATGCTAGCTACAGTAAAAAGTGGACACACGAACATCTGTTTCTCAAATGACTTTTTTTCTATATAGTTTATTTGTAATAAATACACAGTACATAATTAGTAGCCTCACATGAAAGCTGATGTACTTCACCATAACCTTGTACTCAATACTTAATTCAACGATCTTGTGTACAGAACAACAAAAATGGAACAACACTGTCCAATAATTAACGAACTACTCCCCACACTGGTTGGTTGCAGGGGGCTTTCTGTGAACTGTGTCTTGTTTTGTACTTGATACGAACATCGAATAAAGTGACTTTGACAAATAATATTATAAGAATGGACAATAGGCGTTTCATTATCCTCAGTCATTAACCTGATTCACTGACCTGACAGTCCTGCAGTTCGAAACGTTCTTTAGCCTGATTGTCTGTGACTGGATGCTCTGGTAATGTCTGCCAGATGACAGCAGCAAACAGATTGTGTGCTGGGTGACTGCAGTCTGTAGTGGTTTTGTGAGCTGTCTGCTGGCATCGTGAGGTTTTAGATTAGAGGTTTTTGTTAAACTGGGAGATTGTTTCCAGTGATGAGCTGTGCTGTTTGTACCATGCTCTTGTGAGTGGCAGGCTTGTGGGTGGAACAAATGTTGCATCACACAGTGATCCAGCCAATTAGAATATTCTCTGTGGTGCAATGACACTGGTGATGATTTACATTTTCATTCACGTGATTTGCTCTTGTCTCTATCAAATTCTAGCAAAAATAGGTTTGTATCAAGAATACTTTCAGGCTAAAGACCTGGCTGAAGTTGGAAAGAAAACTGTAACGTTTTTTGCGTTGTTTGGTATTTTAGTGAAAATCTTAAAGGACTCAGTGATTCAGCAGGTAATTCAGCTGTACGGACAGACAGTGAAAGCTCATTCCGTCACCCTGGTAGCTGGATAGGGAAGAGACTTGATGTCTTCTTTGTGTCTTGAAGGACTTTAGCACAAGTCGAGCCATACTAGAGGCTCAAAGCAAGCATTGTGCAGAACAGTGTTTGACAGGTCTCTTTAGGTACCTGCTAGTTGGTCTTTGTAGGCGAATGCCAATTTTTTAAAATCTGATGCAAGTGATACAGGGAGCGACTCTTATGATGGTTGGGACCAGGCCAAATATCTCTGCAATATATGTAGTTGCTAGCAGGCAGACCGTCGTGTCAGACCAGGTGAGGATCAGATTGCACCAATCTTTAGCCTTTGTAATGTGCTTGGTGGGAACTGGGGTGTTAAGTTCCGAGCTGTAATTCATTAACAGCGTTGTGACCTAAATGTTCTTCCTGTCCAGGTGTGTGAGAACAGTGTGGAATTGTCAAGGCAATGGCATTGTCTGTGGATTTATTTTATTCATTGTCTGTGTGTGAACTGGAAATTGCCTGTAGCAGCAGCTAGGTACTAACCGATATGATAAGTGTCGGTGTGAAGTACGTTCTATTCATATAAAATTATACGTTACATCCTTCTGGAATATTCTGACTGCTGTATTCGTAGTACAATATGAAGATGTGAAATGTTCGATTGTCTTGTGTCGACATGCCATCAAATTTACTCACATGATGAAGACAGTTGTAATTATGCATGATAAATCAGTATTGGAGCTAGTTAACTGCTTTATGAGATATTTGTATTTTCAAATGATCTGTGTGATGCCATTGAGGTGGAGGTCGGAATAAAGCTGGTTAAAACCTGATCACTTGAGCATAACATTTATCCCTTTTATGTGAAGATAGATGCTAATTTGATCTTATCAAATCATCATTAATATTTTATGTGAATTGCATTGGTATATGGTAGGCATGAACTTGATTTGATTTTTACAATGGTTCTCTGTGGACTAAAATACGTAGTCTACAATAGTGATTGGTAGAAAAGTCCTGGTAGTTTGGTCTTTCTGGTCTGCAGCAGTCTCAAGCAAGTGCTGGTGCATATGGTATTACACTGATGGCTGTTTGCTACTATAATGCAGTAAACATCTACAGAAGAAAGATCTTTAGAAGATACACTCCAAATCTACAAAAACAGAAAACCAAAAAGGTTACATGAACTCTTTGCTTATTTTGTCCTGAAAGACAACAATTTACAGTAAAGCTGGTTATAGAAGTTCTAGAGATCTATAAAGTACCAATTTGGATATCTTTCTCTTTAAATTTTTCAAATATGTGTCATCTCTTTTACATTATTTCCAACATCTTATTTCTGGTCCAACATAAAAGAAAATAGGAAAAAAAACAAAACAAATTTTTTTGATTCACAGTGTGATCAGTGTGGTTTGAGTAATGCAGAATTATCATCATCTACCTCGACTTCTCGGCCTACATATTCTGGTTAAATTTTTCTTCTTTTCTTTATTTAATTAGACTTTGATCTTTTTTTTTGATCAATCATTTCTACAACAGAGCACCATTTTTAAAATACACTCGTCTTTTATTCTTGGTTTGTAAATTATGCATATTGATATATAGTATATAAAATCTACACTTTGTAGTGTCAAGCCCCAGTGATGTGACTGAATTAAAGTAAGTCTACACAAAAACCCATGAATAAGTCAAACGACACTTTCTAATTAAGACAGAACAAGCTTCTTGTTGTATAAGTTGTACATATTAATCATAACTGGACAGGGATTGGTTTATTGATTTATTTTTTTAATGAAAATATATTAAACATATATTTTCCAGTTATGCAATTTACAGTATGTTCTTAACATTTTACCTCAATGTATTTCAAACCCCTAAACACAGATCCGAGAACAGAATAACATTACAACAAACACCAAGTCACTAATTCTTTTCAATGTACTCTTTTTTTCAAACTGGATAGGGATTTTGACTATATGCACAACAACATGTTGTAGTACTTAAAGTATAATAAGTTTCACTGAACTACTTTTGCTGACATATTCTGATATTTAGAATACAACCAACAGAAGGGAAAAATGAGGCAGATGATCGGGTTTCTCCTCAGCACTGCCCTCCATCTGAAAAAGCTGAGTGACCACAATATAGCTGTTGTCACATTACAGTATAGTGAGAAAGAGCTCCGTTCAGTTGGTCTTTGAGGGTTTCAATAAAATTTACCAGTTTAATACATTAAGTGTGTACGTCCAAGAGGTTCACTATGAGCTTGTACAGAGATGTAGAAAAAGAGCTTGTTCAAAGGAACAGCCCTGCCGTCATTATTAACAGCCAAAAACGTGTTTTCTAGAAGCATCTTCTCTCATCAGTGACTGTTATTCAACACAGAAGCCTTTGGCAACGATGGCCCTGTCCAGCAGGGTGTGGCACTGCAGTGAAGAACAGCTCCGGCAGGAAGGTCTGCCCCAGACAGTAACTAAAAGTGGATATTGAACACAGGGAGGATCCTGAACAGTGCACAGGAAGTCACAAAACAAGCCTTTTTCGGCATAGTGAAGAATATGCGAGAGGGCTGGGAGAAAGGTGAGATCGCCTCTTTAATGTCCTGTCTGAATTCATATATATATGTATATATATGTTTTACTGACTTATTTTAATTAGCAAATAGCATATTTTAATAATTTTTTCTAAATTTATTTCATCTTACTAAATTAACATTGGCCAAATGAGCAATCAATCTATCGTCAGCCAATCGGCTCATCAGCATGCTTTGCACCCACCCTGAATCAGCGCTCTCAGCTAATAGCATGAAGCACTGCATGTCCTTGTCTGCTGTCATTGCCTTGATCATGCTAATACACACATTCATTATGAACCCTCATTATTGGTCTTTGATGAAAAACAGCATAAGTACTTCTACATACACATTTGAAATTTTAGACATCCTTAATCAACATCTCATAATAATAATGATGACAATTATAATCGGCGCAATAATTACATTATAGTAATAATAATAATAATAATAATAATAATAATAATAATGGATAATATCTAAAAACTACTTTTCTATTGTTCTCTCCTCCATTGTTAAAAAAGACATACAATTCTTCCTTTTTCCATACCACAGCCCCATTTCTCCTGCATACAGAAACTTAAATATTTACAATAATTAATTTACAACCAATGGCTCTGCCCAGTCATAGTGTTCAGTCCTTTTTGGGAATAAAAAGCACAGAAAATGGATGGAATAAGAATATACGCTGATGTCTCCGCGGGACTCCATGCACGTGTTGTCCCAGTGTCTGCGACTGTCCGCCGGGAATGACCCTCATATGGCCAGCAGTTGATTGAGAGCCATGCGGAACTGTTGGGTGCAGCCTGCCAGCTCCCGTACCCGCTCGGTCATGTCCCGGGCTGCCCCAGGAGAGGGGTACTGCAGGGCTGCAGTCTTGGTGCTCACCACAATGTCTTTGAGCTTGTCACAGAGGATGTTGCTGTGCTGGGCCACTCGGCTACGCACCTCCGGAGACTTGGCCTGCCGCGACAGCGTGTCCCCGATGAAGACCAGCTTGTGGGCACTGAGAATGACGAACTTGCTGTGGGCAACAAAGATCTTAGGCGGCTGGTTGTTATTGATGGAAGAGTAGAAGGCATCGATGGCATTGGTTAGCGTGGTGATGTTAGCCTCACACTGCTCTGAGTAGAAGAGCAGCAGCTGCCGGTCGCCTGTGCATAGCTTGCTGCGTGATGGGGGTGGATAGTGTGTGGGCGGAGTCCAGCCAGAGATGTCATTGTTGATTGGCCGGGTGACTTCCTGTTCCAACCTCTCAAACTGTTTGAGCTGCCAGATACAAGGAAGAGGAAAAATCAGTATAGAACAAATTAACAATAAGGATAGTAATTTTAACTGCCGAAACACTAATCACGTTAATACTGATGTTTGCAGTACATGGTATGTCCAATAAATAATTTACTATTGTTTTATTCTTTGATGCTATTGTTGTTTTAGTTCAATTCTGTTAATGAGACAAAGTTACGTAACTGTGGCTACATGAAGACTGCAGTGACAAATGAAACCTGTCGTTTTAACTTTTTAAACAGGAAATGAAAAAAACCTCAGTCTCTTATTTTACTACGCTTAACACATCATCAAATATTGTTCTCATTTACAACTAGCCATGTACTTAGTGGCTAACCTGCTGTTGCTCTAGCTGGGTCTTATTTTGCCTGGTGATGTTCCCCTTCTCCAGAAGCTGTCTCTGATTCTTCTCAAACTCCTCCTTACCCTAAGACACAACCATTACTTTTACATTTCAACCGAGTACAGGAATGATCACACAACACATCCCACCAACCACACGCAGAATACAGTTTCATGTTTGCTCTGCTCTTAAAAATGCAGTAAATGACATGAAGGGCAGTTTTGGTACACCTGAGTAATTCTGAATTGCGCAGTACAGTGAAGCCTCAATGAGTGGATACCTCCAGTTATTATTACCATTGCACCCACAAGGGGGCAGTGTGAATATATCAAGGAAGTGCACAAAGACATTTTCAGCTGCTTGTTCAATGCACAAGACTAACAATCCCTATATTTATCACAGCAGTGCTGGACATAGATCAAGAAATATCTGTGTCTGGGCAAAATTGTGAAGTCTGCTGCTGTGTGTTGTTTTTGACATCACCATCCAGCAGAGGCTGTGTAGCTGGAAAAAGAATTAGTATATCTGGGGTATGAGGAGAATAAAAGCCAGCAGACGTTTAGTGGTGACTGATGGCTACCAACACCCTAGAGGAGGAGATGAGGAACTGTGTCTGCATGAAGGAGACACAGAGCCCAGTGTTCACGGTGATGCTGAGGCAGCCATGTGACCAGCCACCTGCCTCCAGCTTCTCAGCTTCACTCAGGGCAGTGGATTAGTGAAGAAACAGGGAGAAAGGAAAAGTGTTTCAGCCTGAACAGTGTAGAGATCAGCCTTTCCCTGCTCCCCTGCCTCTTGTCCAATACTCAGTGAATTAAATCGGTTGGATATGAGTGTGTAAAGCATTTTGTTTTGCTGATGTCCTTTTACAGCGTACCTGTAAGTGCACATAGTCGTAGTCCTCCATCCAGCCCTCCTCTGTGGTCTCGTATGGCCGGTCTGGAGTCTCCTCCTCGGCTGTGAACTTGGGTGGCGAGGGCAGTGGGCGGGACTGGATGTTAGCCCTCTCGGGCATAGCTGTCTGATAGGCCGAGCCGTTGTTGTTGTTGGTCAGCTGACCCAGCGGGTCGCTGATGTGTGGCACGGGCGGCAGTGGCAGCTGCTGATGCTTGTTTGTCCGTTTGAAGAGCAGCGAGGCGTTGCCATGGAGAAAAGACGCCAGCTGCTTAGTGTCATCGGGCACGCCCCGGGCGCACATGACGAGCCGGTCCAAGTCGTCCCCTCCTCCACCTGCAGGGGGCGCCACAAGTGTGGCGGGGGCCCAGCCCAGAGCGTCCAACGCCTGGCTGTGCTTTACCAGGCCCTGGAAGGCCTCCTCCATCTTCTGCACTTGCTTGTTGAGCTTGGCCTGCAGGGTGCGGTCAGTGGCCTGGGCAGCATTGACCACAGCGCCACGGGAGAACTCCAGCAGGTCCCTGACGGCGGCCCGCAATCGCTCGGACGCCTGCCGGATGGCGGGCAGGTTGGCCTCCATCTGTGTGGCGCTGCGCCAGTTGCCGGTGATGAAGGACATGAGCAAGGAGGCGGAGCTCTCCACGGCCTGCTGCAGGCGGGACAGACGCTCCATGGCCTGGTCCAGGTCCAGCGGGAGCAGGCGGCCCGGCCCGGCGCTCTCCCGCACCGGCACCATGTCCAGCGAGGACGTGGACAGGTTGCTGCGTGTACTCCCCGTGCTGGACGCCGACAGGCGTTTGAAGCTGACCGTCAGCTCCTCCGTGCCCGTCGCGTCCCGCACCACCTGTGGCGGGACGTCGTAGACGTAGTCGCCCGACTCCTCGCCCGGCGCCCCTCGCTCGCGGGGAAAATCGTACACTTCGGCTGGGTGCTGCTCGGGCAGGCCGCACTTGCGCAGGCTGGTGGGGATGTCGTATACCTCCTGGGGCTCCGCGTGCAGCTTCCCAGCCAGAGGGGGAGGAGGTACATCGTACACGTCTTCAGGGATTGGCGGTTCTGAGCAGGCGGTGATTTGACAGTCGAAACTCTTCAGTTTGGCAAAGTGAGGGGGGACATCGTATGTCTCCTCCCTGATTGGACCATCAGGAACGTCCTTACTCACCGATGGAGGGAAGTCATACACCTGGAAGGGAGCAGAAAACATGCCAGATGTTACTGCCACTCTTCCCAAATCCCACACTGGATCAAAACCCACACAATTCATTTAGCCCACACCTCTTCTTACATGAGCCAACAGGAAGAGTGACCTTAGAAGCTACGGGCCCATGATCTGCTGACTCAGAGGTCAAAGTACACCGAGGTGCGTTGCGTGGAAGATGTGAAAGACTGCAGTATTCCCTTAAAGCCCACAAACCCACAACCACATGACTTAGACTCAGATGTCACTATTGTTCCAACCAACACGTATCTCTAAATGAATAAGCTGGTCTGTGTATTAGCAACCCGTATTAGAGTCTAATCTGACTGCTCTGTGCTAGTGTAGGTGTGTGTGTGTGTGTTAGCGTGATTATTTTACCATGTGCTGGGAGAGCAACTGATTCTTGTCTATGCTTGGGGGTGTGTCATATATTTCCTGGACATCTCTGCTGGTTGGTCCCTTCATCGCCATGGGAGGAGTATCATACACCTGTAGAGGATAGATGAGGTTGAGTCACTGACAGTATACACACACACACACACACACACACACACACACACACAGACATGCATTTACATTCAAGCACTCATTGTGCCCATACACACACACACATAATCTAACCAGACTACACGTAATTACAAACACTATAACCAATATTTAGACATATTCATATCTAATAGGTTTAATTTCCTAACTGCTGTTGTTGCTAAGACAATTTATAGGTTTAATCAAAGAAGCAAGTAATTAATATGAGAACGACCCTCTCTCTCTCTCTCTCTCTCTCTCTCTCTCTCTCTCACACACACACACACACACACACACCCTCCATCTCTCCTTCCATGGTTCCCTATTCTTCTCAACATGCTTTAATGTGTTTTCTCTCCTCTCCGTGCCTCATTCTGGTCCATATCCTGGCAGAACAGAGAGATTACTGAGGCAGCAGGGGGAATAAGAGCCCTGGGAAAAGCTGACGCATGTGATGGAGGACCCACCATTCAACACCCCGCATTCACTCTCTCTCACGCACACTAAGACACACACACACACACAAATACACGCACGAGCAAACGACCATCAGAGCGTGACGGAAGACTGAAACACCTGGAAATAATCAACGGGGTTGCTAACCTTGCACCCCCCCTTGTGTGCCCTGGGCTAAGCTTTACACAGATGCGCACAGAGGGCCGGACCAGGTTATAGAGGAATACACTGAAGGAGAATACAGAAGGAAACACATCCACACGGAGCCATGTTCATAAACACGCTCGAAAAACACACTGCTTCCATTTTAAAATGGTAAGATAATGGCCACTGATGTCCAGACATCGTATTCAGAAGATCCAGGACAATACCGTATGAGCAGCTATGGTGTCATTTTAACTATGGTATAATTTTAACCAACACTGTTATTCCGGCTAAACAAACAAACAAACAAACAAACAGACATAAAATGTATTGATCCTGCATGCACACACTCGTTATGTGAAAGCAATCACAATGCTATCGTTTTTTAAATAAATTAAATATTCAAAGCTTATACCCCCCTGTTCTGTTACTGAAATACATATTCAAATTTTATACCCCCCTGTTCTGATACTGAAATACATATTTATATCTAATACTACACCTTTCTTTTTACTGAATGCCACCTCAGCTCTCTTTATCCTCTTAGCACACACACCCCCACACATTAGCAATTATAATCCCATCCAAACACCACCATCCAGTCTGCCAGGTGGACCTTAAGAATAGCTCAGAGCCTGAGCCCGAGAGAGAGAGAGAGAGAGAGAGAGAGAGAGAGAGAGAGAGAAAGAGAGAGAGAGAGAGAGAGAGTAGTGAACAGTATCTGAGTGCTGTATTTATGAGTTGTTTTTTGTATCTGAGAGTGGAGTACTGTATATGAGATTGGTGTACTATAACTGAGAGTGAAGTACTGTATCTGAGAGTGAAGTACTGTATCTGAGAGTGGAGTACTATAACTGAGAGTGAAGTACTGTATCTGAGAGTGGAGTACTGTATCTTAGAGTGGAATACTGCATCTGAGGGTGGTGTACTTTATTTGCAAGTAATGCACCATATCTGTAAGTAGTGTACTCTGAGAGTGCTGTACTGTTTCTAGGAGCACTGTGTGGTGTTATTCATGTGAGTGAGACCTTTGCTGTGGGCCAACTTTGTCTGGTTCTCTCTAATGGTGTGTGGGTGTGTGTGTGTGTGTGTGTGTGTGTGTGTGTGTGTGTGTGTGTGTATGAGATGCTATGCACTGCACTGAGGGACTGATCTTGCTGACAGCTGTTTCACCTTCACACACAAACA
>JAOXYF010000027.1:21300801-21311399 GCA_028565775.1 Sternarchorhynchus goeldii | reverse complement strand
AGAGAGAGAGATGTGGACAGAGAGACAGACAGACAGAGAGAGAGATGTGGACAGAGAGACAGACAGACAGAGAGAGACAGGCAAAGACAGAGACCAAAAGACAAGCAGAAGTAGAGGGGAAGAGAGAGAGAGAGAGAGAGAGGAAAGAAGGCTGCAGAGTTATGGGAGGAGGAAAGAAAAGGCTTGTGCTGCTCATTCACACAAGGCCACTGAACAGGAAATAACATGGCAGCTGGTGGAGTGTACTCTACAGAGAGGTCAACAAACGGGAAGGTGCAGAGCAAAAGAGCCGTAATCGTGTGTGTGTGTGTGTGTGTGTGTGTTTGTTTGTGAGTGTATGGATGTGTGTGTGTGGGTTTGGTGGCAACTCGTTTTACCCTGAATATTAATAAAATCAGCAAAATATGTAAAATTGTGTCTTCATTAATATTAATCAGTTATTTAAGTAGCAATAACTTAACCAACAACTATCCACAAAGCACCGTAACTATAAGCATCCTCGCAGACGCACTGCACTGCTGTGGTTTTACATTTTGGCGGTAGTTGTATCTCCCTGGTCACTACCACCAGCACGATGAATAAACAGCATCTCCACCCATAAAGCCTGAGCAGCTTCAAAGCAGTCAGATACAAAACGGCATTGTGTCTGTTCCTTACATCAAGAACAAATAAGCACAAGGAGGGTCATGTTTTGTTCTCAGAGTCACGAAGCCAAAAACAAGACGCGTGTTAATGTGAAACTTGGGAAAGCAAATTAATAACCTCAGTACCGCACACGACAACTGCTCTTAGCTTTTAGCTTGAGCGCCGAGGTTGGTGCTTGTTCCGCGATTTGTGGGATTTGCAGGTCAGGTAAGTACGTGTTTGTCAGCTGTAACAAGAAGGCAGGGATTAGAGTGATTAGAGTGAGGTGTAACACACACCAACTGTTATCAGACTGTGAGATCGGACTGGATTGATGGCTGTCACTCCAGTAACAAACACTCCGCGTGCAGCGGGACGTAACCGAGTCAGACGTTGCCCCTGTGCCGAGGTCAAAGGTTGCACCACACTTACCCTCTCGCAGCACGGTCATACACTGTTTCAAACACAAGCCCTCCATGAATAGATACAGAGCTGTATCATAATGAATTGTGCCATTTCCACACACACAGACGAATTGGACAAGCTCTTCAGACATAAAACGATGCTCTAAATCGTTTGGATACAGGCTCCATGTTGGAAACGGAGCTTAAGGTATTTTACAGAGGAACCTTTTACCAACCAAAACACAAGACAAGACATTTCAGTTGGCTTGAACTATTTAAGGCAAAGAACAATGGTGGCCTGCTCTAGTTTCAGAATATCTGGGTTGTGTTTGCTACAGGCAAGACTGAACCTGAGCACTAACAACAGGCCACAAGAGAACAAGGAAAAGAGACTTAAGTGTGTGTGTGTGTGCGTGTGCTGTGTGTTCATGAGGCATGGACTTAACTGTGTGTGTGTGTGTGTGTGTGTGTGTGTGTAGGACAGCGAGGAATGACAACTCGTGACAAATAACCTTATCTCACCTTAGCTACTGACAAACTACAAACTTTGTACATGTTTGTGAGTGATTGTGTGTGTGTGTTGGTGTGTTTGTGAGTGAGCATATGTGTGCATGTGTGTGTATGTGTGCACGTTTGTGTGCGTGTCTGTGTGTGTGTCCATGTTTGTATATGATTCCCTTTGCAAGTCTAGGCAAGTGATGCCCGCTGTAACATTCCACATCTTCTCTTTCCCCACATTCCACTGTGTCACAGGGTTGCTCTCCTACACTATATTCATCCTTACCTCACACGTGCTCCAGAAAGCCCACTGAAGCCATCATCACCAACGCAACAAAAAACAAAAACAACCCGCCAAACCCGGTAAAACATCCTTCCCAGCCTATTCTCAACATCAGTATCTCCACAGACAACAAATACATCCCCTTACACACTTACACACTCAAAAAACTCACAGTCAATCTACTGAGGAATGAAAGATTATGCCTTCCTTCAGGCAACAGAAAAACAAAGGCACTTCTCCAAGCCCTCTTCAGTCCAGCTGGGTAAGTCGGTGGGAGTGTGGAGAAACCAGCTTGGATTCTTGTAGCTGCAGGCTACAGTCAAGTACTGGCTTGCTGTTATATACTCAGCAGTCCCACTCGATGGACACCTTACACGTACCTGGTTAAAGAACATTCCAGAAAGCCTTTACAAACACCCTGCAATTTAGAATATTTAGTATATAGATACAGCACTGGGTTTGCTTGCATACACTTGGGTTTATATTTGCCTCTGTTTGTAAGTAGAAAACAATATGACATGTTTTTTGGTTAGAATGGAGTCAGAAGCCCTGAGGTTTTGACAGCCAAGCTGAACTAGTTTTTGTCCTCGAGACGGTAGCCCACTTGCTTGAGATGTAAACAAACGCAGGTTCACGTATCACAGGGTGAGGAGTTTTCACATATCCCAGCACCCTGTCGGGAACACCTGAGGAAAAACCCACGTAGACCCACCGTGAGGCCAGTGCAGACTGTTGCCCTCGCTAGAGGACACTGCACAACCACTGTGCTTCCTCTTCCCCTGAATCACAGACCTTCATTGTGACATAAAACATGTTGAGAATTCTGCCTCTTCCCGGCAAGAAATCCAAAAATGTCAGTTTTCCATATGGCCCTAGTGAGACCTCTGGCTCAGAACGTCACTGTGAGCTCATTCCAACATTCCAGTGGTTCAGTAGCACTGACGCGTCCAGGAACTCAAGGAGGGCTACGATACAAAGGCAGGAAAACACATTCCTCCTTGATGGCATTGGCTTAGAAACAACAGCTCAAGTAACACAGCTTTAAAAAAAGACAATTGTTTAGACTTCTGTAGACAACAGGCTTCCATGTTGCTTCTCCTCTCTCTCTCTCTCTTTCTCTCTCTCTCTCTCTCTACAAAAGTAGTCTAGACCAAAGCAAGCAAACTGCCCAGAGCAAAGGTAAGATGAAAGCAGCACAGCGACCATATCATCTTTGAGCAGGGATCCATTGGCTTTGCCTTAGTAATGCTAGGATCCTTATCCAAGCCGTCTATGTCACTTTCTGTATATCAGAGACAGGAAAGATATCGACAAAGCTTACAATAAACAGGTAGAGTGAGGAGAGAGAAAGAGGGACAGAGAGAAGTTTCATAGCATAGAGAATATATAGGCATATGAACCATTGGTAGGACTGTCTGAAAGCTAAAATAACTGCACTAAATAGAATTAAACTTTAGAACCGCAACTACACGAAAAATTAAACTATGATAACTCCACATCCACACTGCATCACTGTTGTGGTCTCTTACAAAGTTAATTCTGGCAGTAAACTCCAAACCAAAAAAAGAGAGAGAATGTTCCTGGAAGCCTTTTGAAAGAGTACATTTATAGCAAGACTACAACAACCCAACCTTTGTTTGTACACCTGCCCACACTGAGTTGGCTTCCGGTACCTTTCTGTATGTTAAACGTGTGCTAACAGAAGACTTTGCTCACAGCGATCCTCTGAAGTTAAATTATAGCCATACCACTGGGCAGTAAATCTACAACACCCATTCCATTCTTATTAACTCACCGAGGTCTGATCAAGGGTCACACAAACCTACTTGCTTCTCTCTAGTTTCTCCCTGAGCAAACCTCAGCCATGCTTCCTCCATCTCTTGTGACTCATCAAACAGATGGAACATGGGAAAACGGTTCCCTTTAGGGTGGTCACTTTGGTCCAAGTGCTTAGCCATTCATTATATGGAAAACTGATTAGCTGATTTCAGGTCAGCCTGGAAGGGGTCCTTCTACAAACACTATCACCAATAATTAGTCAAGGATGAGGAGCAAGCCCTGACTGACAGACCTCCCATGAGCGTAATGGGGGTGGGGGGAATTTAACTCTCTTAAGCCCCAGAGGTTGGCCGTGAGTCAGGGGTGAGTCAGGGGGCCGTTGTGAGTGTTTAGAAGTGGAGACCAGCTCAGTCTCCCTCTTTAAAGCCCACTTCTCAGAGATTTACTCATGAATCTGCACTCTTTATTTAGATGCTGATTCAGGATCATCCCTATGAGCCAAGTTTCATCAGCCAAGAAGGGGATTTTAATAAGTGGATACATTTTGGAGAGCTGTGCCTAAGTCCCCCTTCTATATTTATAGTAGCCATGAACTCAACAGTATATACAGTGTATACTTAACAGCTCAAGAAGTTTTTTGGTCTAACACTGAAAGACAGCAGTATAAGGAACTGAAGTCTATGTACAACTGTAAGCCAGAAACTCTTTATACAGATATAAATAACTATTCACTGTCAAGATTATTCTTGATTTGAGATAACTTCTGAAACTGCTTTAACTCTCTCAGCCTGATGAAGACCAAAAATGACAGAAGTAAAAATATTCCACTGTGTTTCCTGCTGCATGAGAATGACCCTGGGGCCACTTGGGAGGGGGGGGGGGGTCCGACAAGCAAAGCCGTCCTGAACAGTGTCCCTGCCCCAGGACTCCTCTCCCCAATGCCCTGCGTCACTCCTGCCTGTGCAAGCTGACTGCGTGCCAATTCTTTCAAACAATAGCAAGGAAATGGCACTGCTTGCCAAAACACCGACCTGACCTGTACAATCCATCTCTCCCTCTCTCCTTCTTATTTTGTCCTTCTAACACCCCCCTGTTACCCCCCCTTTGTACACCCGCTCCATAATAAACCCCCTAATCTTTGTCCTGAGTCAGCAGTGCTAGCTCTCGGAGGTAGAACCATGCCGCCTCAGCTCTCGTTCCACACTCCGAGCTCCAGACACTCCGCTTCACATAAACCCTCTTTTCCAAGCACTCAGATTCCTGAAGGACTGGGACAATAAGTAGAGTACACAGCAGTCAGAACTCAGAACAGTCAGAACTCCGAGTCTGATCTGTGGCTCACAGAAGATACTTCAGAACTTTTTATTTTTCACTCCGTCTCTGCTGACAAGTCTTTTTCAGACTACTAACATGTAGGGTTTGACATGTAAAGAACCAATTTGTTACCATGAAACACATAGTTGTTTACAATTCCCTAAACACACACACGAGCACAGAAAACATACACAGACATAAAATGAGACAATAGGGGGTAAAATAAAAGAATTTTGAGATTCTTTTCAGCCCCCTTCAGTCCGACACCATGTTTCCCCACAGCTGGGGTTTAGCAAAACTAACTCGGAGCTTTCCCACAGTACGGAGGACCACATACACACGTATTACACACACATGCTCACTCACTCACCAGATAATTCATTTTCAGCCCCGCTGTGTGAGTCGCTGGGACCGCAGGCAACTCTTAAGTGCCCAGGACAAAAAAAAAAAAAAAAAACCTTCCCTCAGACCAACGACCTCCAGTGCAAACTTCCCGTTGTTGTAATGTGACGGACAAAGAAGTCAGGCTAGAGTGTAGCACATAGTCCTTTTCCGTGATCTCAGAGGCCAAGAATGAGTCTGTCCATATACTTCTCTCTTTCTCTCTCTCTCTCTCTCTCTCTCTCTCTCTTTCTGTCTGACCTACGCTCTCATTCTCTGGTTCTTTCTCTCCCTCCCTCCCTCCCTCCCTCTCTCTCTCTCTCACTCTCTCTCTACTCACAGTCCAGAGAAAGGAGGACCGAATGGGCAGTAATCTGACACCCTCTCAGTTCCTGCTCAATCCTGAAATTCCCTCTCGCAAAACGTGATTGGCTGAGAAATCTCGTCTTATGTTAATACCACCCCCCCCTCCCCCCACCCCTTTGACTGTAAGGAATGTTTAAGGAGCCTCCATGTAGACCTGTGAGGACATTAGTTTTTCATCCCCAGTCATAGACACACACTCCTCCCCCACTAGTACTTTGTCTAGATCTTTGCTTTTAGCCTCACAAATTCCTATCTGTTCTCTGCTGTCTGGCCGTTTTTGCTGTTCTGTTTTCCCACCACAAGCTCGTGGTTTATCTTTCTCCTCCTCTTCTTCAGAAGTTGCCCTGTTACTAAAGAGACTGCAGTGGTTTTAATAAACAATATACCTACTGGTCATTTAAGAAATTATTAATTTTATCAAGTAAATACCATAAAATATGTCATAAAAACTGAGCTTTAAGTCAACAAGGGTTGGTCTGTAAGTAAGTGCACAGTGACACTTTATGCAGTTGTGGTTTAAACCAGAAAATTGGATTTTAAATTAAATAATGTGTGAAACTGTCTGAGAGTAAACAACACTGTGCCTTTCATTTGTGGCAGCTGACATCATTATTGGGTGAACAACAGCTCTCTATACACCATTCCTCCATTCCAGGGGATCATAGGTGACTGGTGAAGTTGATAGTAAAGGTTAAACAACTTCTTGGTTGCACACGCTACACACTTGATGACTGTTTTATATCTGCATAAACAGAAGCAGGTGCTGGGTATTTCTCTGTAGAACTAATAATATGGCCATTTTCAGTTACTTCTGTTTGATTCAGGGTATTTTAGTGTTTAGTAAAGATGATTAGATGTTAAGATTAGATGTTAAGAACATTCCGGAAACCTCATAGTTTCTTTAACATGACGTTTCATCTCACTGTCACTGAAAGCTCGGCCTGCTCCGTTTCGGAGTGTGTGGTTGAATGTGTTTAATGTACTTTAAATGCTTCTTTTCACTTCAGAATTCATACTGCTGGTGCAGGTGATGTCACTTCCCCTGGCAGGTGTACATGCCTCCATGCACCAAATCTGAGGTGTGGATGGTGTAGGACATCAACCGGTCCTTCCACCCATTCCCTATTCCACCTGGCACAGTGCCCTCGCCTTGCCCTCTCCTTGCCCACCCCCTTAGGGCTTTCCCCGAATATTTTTATGTATTTTTATTTTACATATTTATTTATTTTTTAGCAAGCTCTAAAATTTCTGAATTTCTGTCTGAGGCTTAACAATGTCCTGTAATCTCAACATGAGTCTATAGACATTATTCTACAAGTTCTTGATTGTGTTTGAATGGGTATGTGCAATAAGTCATTTTGATATGTTGAACTCACTCTGGAAATATCTGACTCATTTCTGACACGTCTATATCGATTCAAGGGTTGTTCTTTGTCACTATAACTTCTACTGTAGTCAATCACGGTTTGCCAGGTCATTTCACATTGCTAATACCACTACTGAACCTAATAAAATAGAATTAAAATTCTATATTTGTAGCATATCACTGAGTTTAAAAACCATAAGACAACAATTTAAGATGGATTTTTCAAGTAAGTGTCAATGAAGGGAAGTCGAAGGGTTGTGAATTTCACTAGTGACTTGTGACATGGTTAGGAGGTGCTCCATGCTCTGTGGTCAGTCTCAAGTAGACATGATCTGGAAATGGTCAAATATCTGTGCATGAGATCACTGTTCTAGGTACTGTGTCGGGAGGGATGAGGTCAGAGGTCAAGCTGGGTCCATTTCTTTTGAAAATCCATATCATAGACAGGAAAAGTCCTTGTGTCTGCAACATCACAAACACAGTGAGAAAGAGAGGTGGAGAGAGAGAAAGAGAGGGAAAGAGAGAAAGAGAGAGGGAAAGAGAGAGAGACAGAGGGAGAGATGGGACTACTGTTGAATCTGGCATGGCGTTCTGGTTGTAGACAACACAACTCTCTAGGGACTTTTCTCATAATTGAGACCAGCACTGACACGCTTACACTGGTAGGATTTCAGATTAGGACTGGGCTCTTGGATCAGAAGGACTGGAAAGTGATGCCCAAAGACGACAGAGTTGACCAGAATGAAACAACCAGAATGAATTAAAGAGGATGGCTGGTGTCACATCAGAAAACCATCCGTCCCAATTTAATACGCTCTGGGAATCCAAAGCTCTTATCTCTACACAGCGGATGCCACTTCAGGCCAGAGGCTGCTGTGTCTCATCACCATGGCAATTGAGATATACTTCATGTCATGCTATGGAATGGTTACTAGGAGATTCTCATGCATGTATACACACACAAACACACACACACACACACACACACATTTTCCCTTGGGATGTTAGTGATAGTCCTTTGCTCACTCCAACTCTCTCAGACAACGAAACTAAAGTGCTATCAGAGCTTTCACTTGAGTGTGTGTGTGTGTGTGTGTATGCATGCACGTGTGGATTATGTCACCACTGAGATTAGACTATCACATCAGGCACCTTTTCAATTAGCACACCTCCTCTGCCCTTCATCCATCAGCTAATGAGGCCCACCCCCATATCCTGCCCCCACTGGGACCTGCCAACCACGTCTCTCACACCACCCGCCACTCACAGCTGTAGATAAACCTTCCTCCAGTACTAATCATGACAATGACGCAAATGGGCTTAATATTACTTAACACCTTGACAGTATTGTAAGATAGATTATTGTGTGTGTGTGTGTGTGTGTGTGTGTGTGTGTGTGTGCGGACAGTGGGTTCATTGTGTCCTTATGGCCCGATTCTAGTTGGATCAGGCTGCCAAAGCATTCCTCACACCTACACACGGTTCTGCTCCACAGACACACTCTCACTCTTCAACCAGTCCACACCCACGCCCAGCTCCGCCCTTAGCCACACCCCCTGTCACCCCTGCTCCAAGTGCACGCCTGCCGTGCTGGGCAGGCCCTCCTCTCTCCAGCCTGACCTCTCCAGGACGGAGCCACCACGTGCAAAGGCAGATGTGGGTCACGGCAAGAGAATATAGAAATCCCAAATGCTTTCAAATCCAGGTTACGGTGCTATTTTTCTCCCGCGCGCTCCGAGTACACCTCCTCCCAGATGCCTCGGTGCCAAGCCAGCGGGTCTGCTAGAGGCAGTTCTGGTAGTTCTGCTAGAGGAAGTTCTGGTAGTTCTGCTAGAGGAAGTTCTGGCTGTGCTGCCCAGCACTGCTGGTTCAGAGCAAATCCTGTGTTTGGTGGAGACCAGTCCAACACGTAACCACTAACGTTCGGCTTTGCATGCCATCCTACATGCAAACCACGCCCCCTTTAGCTTCCACTGGTTGCTTGTAATGTCATCGTGTTGATGGGATACTGCAGTACTGGAGGCACATGGCCTGACTGACAGCCTCTGCAGTATCCACAAAGCTAGTGTGGTGTGGCAAGAACGAGGCCGCTAATATGAAATGAGTGTGGAGCGAGTAGGGCAAGCTCCTGGAGAGAACCCTTCTGTTGTGTGCTGCTCCGACTTCACTCACGACATGGAGAGTGAAAACAATGTTCATCCTTGTGTGCTGACATCCGGCCCAGACCCGCCCCCCCCCCCCAGCAATATTCATGCAGCTTTGAAGGACACGACAAGAAAGAATCTCTTTCTTCGGTGGCTCTGTCAGTCCTGCTGTGAAGTCTGTCAGTAGAGCTTTGAAACCTCTTATGATGAAGGAATAAGAACCTCACGCAATCACACACACACACACACACACACACACACACACACACACACACACACACACTGGCACACTCACACAGACAGGAACACTGAGCAGTTACACCTACAGGACAACTATTTGTCCTGCAGTGTCCTGGCACCTCGCCAAAAAGCCCCCATAGGACTTCCAGCTATCCATCCTCCCTCAGATAGCAGACAAGACCTCCCTCCCTCTCTCTCTCTCTCTCTCTCTCTCTCTCTCTCTCTCAGCGTTTAGAGAGAATAAGCAGAGTCTCATACAAGCCCCCATCACCACCCTTTCCACATTTCATTTCCAAGGATAAACTGCATTTGTTTATTTGCTGTTTTTAAATTTTCATTTTCATTGTCCTCTTATCTGTCAAACATGCTAATATTCCGAGTTTATTAAAAACACGCTAATATTCTGAGATTATTAAAAACTATGAAGTGGATCACTGAGTTTCCCACCTTTTAATCAGAATATACTACGCTGCAGGCGTAGAATGAGATACAGTGTGTGCAGACCATTCTCTTCATCTACCCCCCAACGCACACACACACACACACACACACAGGGCAGCAGACTAATTCTCTCTCTTCTGTCTCTGCAATAAAAAGATTAGCTTTAATGTGGCTGGAAGTAAATGGTATTATCTGGAGCTAAGGCAAACTAGGAAACTGATTGGGTTTGCAGGGTAAACTGAGGGAACGCTGGGAATATTAACACCCCTGGGGACCTCTGTGTGTGTTTGTTTGTGTGTGTGTATGTGTGTGTGTGTGTGTGTGTGTGTGCATGTGTGTTTCTTATAAAGAGTGACAGACACTGAAATGTAGAAGCCCCCAAGGTCTCCACCCAATCCCAGAAAAGCCAAAAGCAGGTGAGGTATTAATCTGCTAAGCCATTGCTTAATTAGATTCCACTGATTTTCTTTTGCATCTCAATCTGTGTTATGGTTCTGGTTTCAGGACCCTATCAGGAGTATCTCCCCCTCCCCCCTCACTCTCCCTCTCTCCCCCATGTCAGGCAAGGGCTAATCCAGTGAGATCTGGTGAGTCCAGCCACACACCCGAAGGTTAGAGTAAACAGAAATAGTGACAAATTACACATCTAGCCTCACTAGCACAACTGCAGGAGAGGATGACAAAGTATACACACACACACACACACACACACACACACACACACACACACACACACACACACACACACACACACACAC
>JAOXYF010000027.1:21260032-21284731 GCA_028565775.1 Sternarchorhynchus goeldii | reverse complement strand
GTTCTCACATTGAGTACATCCTGTCCTCTATTTGCCCTTGAGCCTCTGAGACATTGATAGCCATCCATTTCATTTCTGTGCATTTCTCCCCCAGTGCTTTCTGAAGGGGAGTGTGTAGGAGAAAACCAGCTTTCCGCTCTGAGGGAGTCCAGCTCCTGGACTGTGAAATGCATCTGTGTTGTGTGTGTGTGTGTGTGTGTGTGTGTGTATGATACAGGGTCTGTGTCATTAGCAACTTCCAAATGATGAATGGTTTTCTGGTGTCACAGGATTTGTTTAAACCAGTAATTTGAGTCGTTCGACCTCACCAAAAAAAATCAAGGTTACAGAGGTGGTCCCTGTGCACTATAAACAGTTTGGATATGTATGCAACATAAGACCTGACAGTGAGTGACAGTGACAGAGTCTTTAAAGTGGAGCCAAAATGAAAATAAAATAGGTAAATCAAATGTCAGTGTAACCACGGTGATGTCAAGTGACTAACTGCATGCCAAATGTATAAATTAATGTGCAAAGGGCCTAGTTCAGTGGATGTCCTAGGGAGACGTTCTATTTGTGTGTGTGTGGACCTCTCCCAAGGCCACAGCTGAGACAAGTTCTTCGTGGCTCAGAATGGTTCTTGCTGAGAGCCTCAGTTAAGTAAAGACGTTCTGTCTGGAAAAGGCTTTCTGCTCCATGCCATGGAACATCTCCGTTACAGTAAACATGGTGAGAATGATGTCCTCTAAGCAGGGCTGTTTTGACTGGCAGCAAGAATCCGCTCCCCGTTTCATGGTAACCGTTACACTGCCTGCCCCACTACAGCCTCTGTCACTCCTCTTCTTCGAATTTATTAAAGGAGTTTACAGATAAAAGGAAGAGTTGGAGAGGTACTGCTCTGCATTTGGACACGCACAGCTTGCGGGAGGCCGGTAGTTCTGCTGAGTGTGTGGCGTGAAGTCTGGAGCTGCGGCAGAGACCGACGTCACTGCAGGTCTGTGAGGACTGGGCCAGGGTCCCACCCGCCGTGGACCACGAGCCCGTCTGGTCCAGGCCCGGTTTGGCCGCATCAGCTTCCAGCGTCTGTGGAGGGACCGAGCTGCTCTAGGCTCAGACTTGGACAGAGAGAGCGGATAAAGAGAGAGAGAGATGTAGAAGGAACGCATTCCAGCATGGCGTTCCAGGAGTCTGCCGAACGGCTTGCCAAGCTCTCAGCGAGGCCCAGGAACCCTGCCGGCTACGGAGCGTTAACGTTGAGGAAACGTTCACCTGCGGCTGATTTGCAGCTTAGAACGCAAAGCTGAAAATCTAAAATAGACAAACGAGCAGTGAGTTTGTTTATCTCCTCACATAGTGTGCTGAAGTGAATTTAAGAGTGCGGAATGGAATGCTGGGAAAACTGGGACTCTTGCAGGTGAAGTCTGATGTGCACATCAACAAGACTTCATGCACACACATACACACACACACACACACACGTACACTCCTCCCATCCCTTTCTCACTTGGTTCATTCTGGTTGTTGCTGTCCACTTTCACCTCCACTTTCAAACTCTTACCTTCCCTCCTTACATCTCCTCGCTTCCTCTCACATCTTCTCTCCGTTTCCATGGATTTCCGTCTTTCTCTCCCCTGTTTCTCCTCCTTCATTTCCTCCCCAACCCCCTCCTCACTATCCTCTTGTTTCTTATGAAATGGCGAACGCTCTGTGAATGAGGAGTAAATTGCTTGCCCTCTCGGTACAAATCCAATTCAGCTCTGACTCCAAAGATGGCGGGCAGACAGATGACACGCTTGGTGAGAGGGGGCACCGGGCTGAGACTGACGGCCTGCCTCCACTCTCCCTAAACAGGTCAGGCTGGCAACTGTCAATCAAATCCACCTCACTTCTATCACACACACACACACACACACACACACACACATACACGCTGCACTGCCTGTCAATCTAAACACCTCTATGCCACAATGAACAGGTTCTTCTCCAGGTTTCAAGAACTTCCACTTGACCTGCTGAATCTTGTCAGTCTGTGCTGGTTCAGTCTGGCTCTCCCCAGTCTAAACAGCGTAATCTTCATCTACAATCCCTTCGCCCACATGCCAGCCGCCCTCAGATCAGTCCCTCAGCTCTGAAGCCACCTTTCCAAAGAATCTCATTCCATAACTACTGTTCCTAGATCAGTTTTTACAGATTATTTGATCAATAATGTCAAAGAACAATAAAAACTTGTTTGGCTTTCCTGTTTGGTGAATTCTGAAGGGCAAACACGGCAAACGAAGAATGGAGGATAATACCTTCATAAGGTGTTTGTAAGCCTTTGCATGAAGGCTCTTTATTGCTTGTATGCAGGATTGGTGAGTCGGGACCCAGGAGACACCAAGGCCTTCACACTGTTCCTGAATTACAGGGATCTTTAAGTGGTGCTTTCGAATGAAGCCTAGAATTACAATGGTGCAGCGGAACACAGCAGTTCCCAGGCACCACATGCTGGAGGCCAACCGGGGAGGAGCACGTGTCGAACCCTGAACCCTGTCACCTTACAGAGCATTACCATGCCTTGGGTACTCAGACGTGCTTATTACAGCAGACCTCAGATTCCTGTTCTCAGCACATCCATGAGGTCATTCTCTCAAAAATAAAATAAAAAAACCAGTGCCCTTTTCTACCCTGAATCTGTATCCAGTCTCCTTGACCCAGATTGCAATGGGCGACACAGAAGATGGATTTCCTGCCCCGCTGCCTCAAAATCATGCCTTCGATTTTTGAGACTTTTTTCTGCCTCCGGGATCCTGACATCTGCACTTTAGAGGACATCCTCTCAGGACCTGCGGCTTGCTGTGCACCGTTTACTCACAGATTTACAGTAACCTGCCACCTCCTCGCTTTACGGTTGTGTGACAGTGCACTGTAAAATCTGTACTGCTACCACCAGCCGTGGTGAAATCCAGCCTCACGTCTGGAGAGGAAACGTGCGAGACTGTGAACACGTACACAACAACAGAGACATTCGTGGAGCAGAAGGCCTCTCGCACACGCTCTCTAATGAGATACACACACGTCCCAGTCAAGAGAGCAGAAAAGGCTGGAGTCAGCACGTTCCGTACACCACGGGGGAGGAGGCGCACATGTGTTTCGATACAGGAAGCAACAAGCGAGCAAAGCCCTCTCACACTGTGCATTGCTTCATTTGGGGTTGTGGAGGGTGAGTATCTGGGTTGTCTCCCATCTCCCACTGTGTGGAGCCTGAGGTGTGGGGAGGAGGCTGAGGGAGATCTGGGGAGGAGGCTGAGGGAGGTCTGGGGAGGAGGATGAGGTCTGTGGAGGAGCCATATCAAAACAGGAATCAAAAAGCCAAAAGGAATCAATGTTCTATTAAATGGAGCTCTTTTTGTTGCCTATCACTGGCCAGCTCTTCGTCTCCCACAGCCACTGTAATAATGCATGAAGTGCTTCCATTATCTGTTGGCTTAAGCCCAATAACAGTGCTGGAAAGGTCGGGACGCTGGTGGAGGAAGAGGTGTGAGCCAGGAGCGGGGTTAGCGTCAGCAGCTCTGACGTTAATCCGCTAGTGCAGATGGGAAGGGGTGGGAGGGTGGGGGAGGGCAGAAGGGACGCCATCTCTCCCATCCTATAAGCAAATCACGATCATCCACTGTGGCTGTGTGTGGCAAACTCACCCTCTCGCACTCAAGGAACTTTAACATGGACCACTGCTCTCATCCAAACACACACACACACTCACACACATTCATGCTCGAGTTCTAAATCCCCAATCACACCTCCATATACCTCCCATCATAGAAAAGGTCAACAAGAGGAAAAACATTGACAGGTTCCGAATGAGACATTTCCAGGAGAGCAATGTATGGGTGCTTGCACGTGTGTGTGTGTGTGTGTGTGTGTGTGTGTGTGTGTGTGTGTGTGTGTGTGATGACGGAGGTCATACTGAATCAAAGAGGGCATGCAGAAGCCACCTCACCCATTCCCTCATAGACTGAAATAAATTACATTAATTATGCATGGCTCCCTCAGCGTTTATCAAAATGATTACAACGTACTCACACAAGCCATTCGCACACAAAGCTATCTGAGCTTCAGCCTTAAACAGAAACATTCAGCTCCATCACACCAGGCGTGGCAACTGTACGAAAAAAAAAAAAAGCTCTGGAATGTTCCATTTATGTGCAGTAATCCATCAATTATGAGATTGAATTGTGCCAACCCCGTGCATACATTACACATAGTGCCGTTTTAATTTGGCCTTACATAACACAGTTAACCTTCACACGGATTAGCAGGTCTTCATACGCCAGTGAACACAAAGTAAAGCTGCTTCACTCTGCCACAGCGCAGATTATGCACAACAAAAGTAAAGGACACACACACACACACACACACACTTTTGCCCATATCTCACACCCCTGTGTGTGTGTGTGTGTGTGTATATATGTATACATATATACAACACAAGCTTAAATATCTTTATGCTCATAACTTTCTTTCACACACACACACACCGGCCTGCTCTGCAAAGCTGATTGGGCAGGAGATCTAGTCACTTAAGGGCTTAATGAAGACACTCGTGAGCTCATTAAAACAGGGCCACATGATGTCATGCCTGAACCCCACTGAGGATTTCATCAGACAGGGTTAGTCATTAATTCACTCCATTCTGCAAACATTCATTTGTATCTGAAGCTCAGACACACTCAGACACAATCAGACTAGGGACACTCACTCAGATACACTCAGACACAATCAAACTAGGGACACTCACTCTAACACACTCAGAAACCCAGTCAGACTAGGGACACTCACTCAGATGCACTCAGACATAATCAGACTAGGGACACTCAGATACACTCAGACACAATCAAACTAGGGACACTCACTCAGAATAGCAGTTCATGAGCCAATCAGAGCCAATCAGAGGCGGCTCCATTCTCATCCAGAGGGGAAGTGTGATGGTCCCATCGCTCCAGAAGCAACAGGTAAGAGCCCTGAGAGAGCAGTGCCTTCCTCCCGTTCGGTGTGTGATAAACAGAAACTGAAGGACAGTAGGCGGAGTCAAATGTTCGTGTCATCATCACCATGTTGTCATCGTGTTACCTCCTCTCTCCTGTCATGCTGTCATAGTGTTACCTCCTCTCCCCTGTCTTGCTGTCATAGTGTTACCTCCTCTCTCCTGTCATGCTGGTTTCCTCTCCTACTGTTCTCCTCTCATCTCCTGTCTTTCAGACATTTTAGTCATGTCATTCAGACATTTAATATCACCAATTCAGAAGAAACTCTTAAAGACTCTGGCATAAATGTACACTGGACTCAACTGTGCACTGTGTATAAATGAATTCATTCCAGGTGGGGTGTTTTACTACTGTTCCTGCTTGCACTTGGTCTTTGTGATTCTCGCTCCTCTTACCTTCAGTGTTGCTCTCCTGCTTCCTTCTTGACATTTTCCCACATTCTCTCCATCTCTCTTTCACCTGGCTTTCACTTCACTGTCTGCTACTCTTTGCTCTCTCTCTCTCTCTCTCTCTCTCTCTCTCTCTCTCTCTCTCTCCCTTCCTTCTCTTTACATGACCATCTTGCTTGCTCACTTATCTACCTGCCAAGCCACTCTGCATTTCAAATGTGGATCAATCCACAAACGGTCCGACAGCCCCTCTCTCTCTCCCTCTCTCTCTCTCTCTCTCCCTTCCTCTCTCTCTCTCTCTCCCTCTTTCTCCCTCTCTCCCTCTCTACGTCTCTCTGCCAAATCGACGAGCGACTTCAGGGGTAAGTGAGGCAGTGTCGCCGGCACCAAACCTCACACACACAGCCCAATCAAAGGTTGTGCAAGTATGATCAATGTGCTGTCATTAACACTGCCGCTGCATGCTTCGCTGCAGAGATTTACGACCACCGTGACACAACGACTTGGCACTGGCACTGAAGGACACACACACACACACACACACACATACATGTAGGATAGTGTGGTTTCTCAAACATACACAAATACATTCACATACACACATATACATATGATGCTTCTTTCACACTTCCAGTTGCACCACAATGTTGATATACAGTCAATTTTGTTGGCCAAACATGTTAACTCAACATGCACACACACACGAACACACACACACACACACACACACAGACACACACAATCTCTCTCACGCCTTTCTTTTACACTGATCAGTAAACAAATTATACAAACAAGGCATGCAAATGTCTGTACACACTCTAAAACCCACAACCTAAGCCAATCACACACACACACGTCATCAACCTCCACACAGCAGAGGGAGAGATTTACAGTACAGCGGAACAATAGAACGGGTTACACTGAGTTCACAGCCTGACCATGAAGTGGGCAGAAAACACAGCATTTCATTAGCAGCTCAGCGGAGACATTCAGTACACACACAAACACTCTCTCTCTCTCTCTCTCTCACACACATATACACACACACACACATGCACGCATCCATATCACAACTGGAGCTTGGAACCTGAAGTCTCCACTACAAACTCCTTCAGGATACACTCCCTCAGTCACCACTGACCCACTGGACACACACTATCATGCCCACTGTAGAGTGGAACAGAGCGGGTCCAACGATTCAGCGGCTGTGCTGCGGGGAGCAGTGTGTGTACAGTCTGGACACAGCTTTGGAAAGACTGAGCTACAACGGCAGGGTGAAGAAAATGACACCAGGCTTTGAAATCGGCCGGACCGAGCTTGAATTTCACAGTGAACTGTTCCCACAACCACCCCTCTGCGAAAAACACACCCCAGCAACAGAGCTGAAATGTAGCTCAGCAACACACACACACACACACACACACAAACTCCCTGAGAAAATGAGTGCCCTGGCTGAGACAACATTTGCATGGCATTACCAGATGATAGAGGTGGTGGTGGAAACAGAGAGAGAACGTGAAAAGGAGTGAGAGACGAGCAAAGAGAGAGAGAGAGAAAGAGAGAAAGAAAGAGAGAGAGAGAGAGAGAAAGAGAGAGAGAAAGAGAGAGAGAAAGAGAGAATGAGTGTCCAGACAAAGAAATCTGTTCTGGTACCAGCCTACAGCCTCTGGTACTATACACACACAGACACACACACACGCACACACACACACACAAAGAAACATCAATTCCAAACACTGCAAAGTCCATTTAGATTATATCAGAAATATTCATTCTCTGTCCTAGACCTTCCCTTTTAGCACTCAAACACAAAAATACATAAATTCATAGACAGACAGACACACACACACACACACACAGAAAGCATGATAGTGAACAGCAAAAGAATTTGAGGAATTTCCACAGTAACTTCACACTTTCATATTTCGCATTGATAGTCACACTCCCACAGTATCACGTGCGCACACACACACATCCACAAACATAGCATCTTTCTTCAGTGCATCTCTATCTATCTTGCACAGACATGTACAGTGCTTATGAACACAAGCATCATTCTGCACAAAATACACACACACATACACACACCACACACACTTGGCAGGGGGTGTGATTTGTCTTGAGATGACTCGTGCAGGTATGTGCGGCAGCAAAGCTCTGTATTTGTGTGTGTGTGTGTGTGTGTGTGTGCACGCCTGTGTGTGTGTGCATCTTTCTACCTCCTCTGATACACTGCATTTATAGTAGATACAAACAACCACAATTGTACAGATTTAAGCTTCATTTTATCCAGAAAACAAGGCAGCATAATATTCTCTTAAACTAAAAGGAAGCAGAGAGCCCTGTGGTAATATAAATATTTATAACCACATCGAGATTCATAATGTCCATACCTGCAGCAGCTTGTGGTACACAGAGTCATATCTGCTGAGCTGTCAGCCTCAAACAAATGTGTGTGTCAGCTGATCACTGGATTCAGATGCGTCCTCTGCGCGTGTGTGTGTGTGTGTGTGTGTGTGTGTGTGTGTGTGCGCGTGCGTGTGTGTGTGTGTGTGAATGGAAGGAATGGAAGGCAGATCCTCAATCATTAAACATAAATAAAGATGCATCCAGCATGTATGCTGAGGGCTCCCAAATTGGGGCCCCTGTTGAGCAACTACACATGAGAGAGCGAGAGACAGAGAGAGAGAGAGAGAGAGAGAGAGAGAGAGAGAGAGAGAGAGAGAAGCTAAAGAAGTGTGGCCATCCCTTCTGCAGACACTGCATGGTTAGCATCATGTAGTCCATCATGAAAGTAAACCTCACTACATTACACACCAGCAACTCCTGGACTGTAAATTGCATCTTTCTGAAATGCGTGAGCTACAAGGACTTCAGGTTGGTTGGTGGCTTTCTGTTGCCAGGGCAACCCCACACAAATAGCCAGGGATGGGTAAGTGATGATTGAAATGCAAAGGTTCACCTCAGCCACAATTATTAATATGTATGTGGAGCATCATCTATGACAAGCAGCAAATGTCAGGCTTCAGAGAGATGTGTGTGGAGCTGGCTGCTCTGCAGGCCAGCCAAGGCCCCGTTTAACCTCCTGCGGGAGACCTCCCCTGGCAGCCGGGGGGGGCGCAGCAAGGGGGGCAGAGAGGAGGGTGAGAAGGGAACTTTCCGCTCTGCTGTGCCTCTGAGTTCCTGGAGGTCGGACGAGGACCAGGCAGGCCAGGAAATCTCCGGCTGCATCACGCAGCGTTGCCACAATACGGCAAATCGTACCTTCCCTTGCGATCGCAACGACCCGATGGAGACAGCCTGGCATCCGCCCTCCGGCAGAGAGGCTTGGTAAACTGGGTCCTGACCCCCACAGGACTGGCGTGGCAAGCCCAACATCCCCTCCCATCGTGCAGGCCGCCGCCCAGACCCATGGCTTTATGGAGGGGTCAGGGGATGCAGGCGTGAAGGCAAGCATGAAAGCAGCCTGTGCTCCTCACAAGGCACATACAAGAGGGACCAGCGGTGTTCAGAGATGTGTGGTGCTATATCGCTGTGTGCCATCTGTACACAGAACATGACCTTTCACTTCCGCAACATTCTATTTATAATCACCAAGGTGACATTCTGGATCTCTGTTTTAGTCAAGAAAAAGACACTCATGCAGGTACTATACAAACGTTTAATAAGCCGCATGCCTTTCTCATAACTGAGAAGATTCATTAGACCTTTGCAGACAGTAAAATCAGTATAGGCAACACACGCACACTGTCCACACAACTGTGTAGCTTCCACATGTTCGCCATGGCGTGGGTGCGTGATGGAAACAGGACTATGTCATAAGACATGAGACTGGACAACGCTATTTACTTTTCACCAAGGGCTGACGTCGGTCGCCCAAGTAAACAGAATCAGGCGCGCGCGAGATGGACTGGCGCGGCATCCGCGCCTTGCTGCCGAACAGCTGTCGCGATTAAGCAAGCCTCCGGGCACAAGCACGGCAATCTGGTCTGTGCTCTTTAAAGACCGGACACCGCAGAGGTGTACACACAAAATAAATGCAAACCTTCGTTTATGAATACTGGTTGCGGAGGCATAGATATGACAATGAAATAAATGTAGTTTTCAATCGTTGTGGCGGTCGACAGAATTGATTACTATCTACAGGCACAGACACAAATTTCACACTGATCCACAAACAAACATTACAAGTTCTATATTTGCACAAATGACACCAGGGTTACGGGCCGTTATTTAAACAGACACGACCCAAATCAAGTGATGCGACACTGTTCGGCAATCGCGTCCTCGCTGCGCGCTTCCTCTCTCTCAACACAGCCAACCAGGGCCCCCTATTTATATAAATCGCGGGGCTTTGAACTTTTTGCTCCCCGGGGGGCCGCCAAGTCTTGGCCTGCTACAGTAAAATGATCGCTTGAAGTTTTTACCACAGTACAGTACAGGCTGCAACTAGCTATTGGAATGAGTTTGTCTAGATATGTTAGCATTTTCCCAAATAAAGGAATCTACAGAATAACCCTATGGTTTAATGTCAGCAAACACACAGCATTTTCAACGCACAGCGTGCCACAAATAAGCACGGAACTGAGGATAAAATTTGGTAGCTGAAAAAACAGTGTAGTATTTACAATGTGAATTTTATCAACACAAATAAATAAATAAATAAATGTTTTTGTTACTATATTCTCTACTTAATAAACAGTGTCTCTTAAAAGCAGCTCACTAACGTGAACTCACACTAATGGAAACCGCCTGCAGGCCTGTTTGTTCCTACTTCTAAACTCAAATGCCAAGTATGCATTTTTTTACTGGGTCAAAAGTAGGCTACGAAAGATATACGAGCTTTTTTCTGTGCCCGTTTGTATTTGTTTATGGTGAATGGTAATGTATAAGCATTGTAATATCTCTGGAAATGTAATCCAGTACAATTCTCCAGCTGGCAGCGGCCAGTTTGCAGTGTATGCGCTACTACACCCAGTCCCGTTCTGACAGCTTGCCAAGATGCAGCCACGCGCAATGTATTCCGAACGAAATTTGAACTCCGCGCTACTTCTTTTGAAATCGCACCGAAATATAATAACAACCTTTAGTTATTAAATATAATAACTATGAAAATATAATAACTACTTAACAACGCAGTAGGCGAATCTTTTAGACCTGGAAAATGTTTGCGCGCGCGTGTGTGTGTGTAACGTGCTATGCAGTCTTAAGACATTGCGTTAAATAACTTCAGTTTATGAGTTTTGAAAAGCAGAGTAGTTGCGTAATGATCGTAACAAAATAGTCTATCAATAAATACATCTTACCGGAACAGACATCGTGCGGTGATTTCAGTCCCCCGGAGCCGCAAATTTTAATAGACCAGACTGCTTTCTTCTACGCTTTCAAATACACAAAATACAAAATTTCTTTAGTACGTCTTTTATAACGGTCTATTCCATGCTTTCTACTGTAGATCACGATCCTCGTTTTGTCCTGTCGCTGATGGCTGAAGTTTGATGTAAATGTTTGGAATATTTTCCGACCGCCTAGGCAAAACCCATCAAATACGGCGCAGTCCACCTCATACGTAGAGATTTTAAAGAGCCAAGCCTCCGTGTCGTGGACCCGTCCCCTCTCCCAATGTCACTCGATATGTTGTTCCGCTCGACGAAATAACTGTGGATTCAGTATCACAGCTGTTCTCCTTTCAGTCTACCACTGGTTTAAATGTATACTTCTTGGACTGCGGCTGTGTGGAGTGTAGATTGCCACTTCGATGCAGAGTGAGACGGTGCGCTGCACTCTGCTAATGATGGAATCATCAAGTTCTGTTTAAAGGGGCAGACTCGCTAAAACATGCAGGGCGCGAGATATGCTTTATTTTTCAGATGTGAATAACATTTCAAGACTGCGAGACGTAGAACGAGTGTTGGGTAGCTGGTAGGAGACTTTATTATTTATAATGAATCAGGATCAGCAGTGGCGCGTTGCCTGGTTTTTATTTGTTCCGACCGCTCTCTTTTCGAAAGCTACCAAAAATACTATTTCATCAAATACAATAATAGGACCTACTTTCTTTAAATTACAGTTATTTGTTGTGTTTTTAAAAAACAACGAAAGAATAACAAAAAGTGTAACAAAATAATTTCACGTTTGAGATTTTGCGCTTTTCCTTTGAATTGTAGTAATTATACTTTTGTGTTGGATGGATTTTCTGGGGTGGACCAGAACAAGTGTCTTATTGACTTTTTATCCTTGACTTTCAGCTAAAATCTGGTTGAGTAAAACCTGTTTCTTGTGAAACATCAAGGATTGTAGTTCCACTTCAAATGTTTATTGTTGTAAGGTCAAACATCAAAAGGAAATCCTGTAAACGTGATGAAGTCATTCTCATGACGTGTAGCAGTCGTGTCAAACTTTAAGCACAATGGAAGCCGTTATAACCTGTTCAAAAGGAATGTCATTGAATTTTGTGACCTGTCGTGGTTTCGTTATTTAATCACCACTTTTTGGAAGTGCTGGGATACCAAGAGCAGATCCAGATATCAGGTTCTGGGATACCAAGAACTTACGCAGAACACAGCGGCAGGGATCCTGCTAGACCGTGGTGAGCAGGACGTGTAGTTGGGCACCTGCAGGCACCAGAGGCATTATCCCCTGGTAACCTTCTGCTGGCAGCTGCACTGAGCTTAGGAGATGCATTTTAATTATACAGTCAACCACGGTGAAGAAGACCAAGGTTTCTATCTCGACCCTATCCATTTCTAACCACCCCTTTCTTTTGTATCATATTTCTAGTGAAGCCTGCCACAGGTAGGGTATATGTAAGAGAAGGGCTAACCCTTTTGGGTAAGCAAAATGAATTAGTGTCCTTAGGGAGGAGAGGTTGGCAAGAGTCCTGCAGTGCTACAAACACACCAACTCCATCGCGTTCAAACGCTGAGTCGTCGGAATTGAAGGTACACGAAGCTCACGAAGATGATCTACTGCAGCATGAAGCAGAGCAGCTGTACATTTTACAAGCTTCAAATGCGCATGGCCTTTGTTGCTAAGATTTTGTCCTGTTAAAACAGGAGTATATAGGCAGGGCATGAATTCGAGTCCTGCTTTCGACAGATTCTTTACTACACGAGTTCATGTCACCCAGACCCCTACCATGAAAAGAACACCTGGTTGAAATCTGTATACATTTACTTTGTATTTTCAACCTCTTGTTAACTGTCCTGTGACTTTAACACAGAGACTGTGCATTAGTGTATCTCTGAAGTGTCCTTTTACAATATGAAGTGGAAGGTGAGGAGGTATTTGGAGAATTCTGCCGTACTGTTATTCTAGGATCTCTTTACCGCGATTGTTTATAATTATCCTCTCAACAGAGCTGTCTATTTCTAAGCACCTCGCCTTCATTTGAAGCCCTGTACTTGGGTGACAGTCAGTTACACATGCCTGGGGGTGATGTTTGTGCCAAATATACACCAGGCATTCTGGCTAGCCACCTAACTCCCATAGGCTTGCTTACATACAAGACCCTAGAGTCAGTGAGTAGACATCTAAAACAAAATACTACCGTCAGCTGCCATTACTGTCTGTCAAATGTACCATATACAGAGTGTGTGCAAATGAGAAGAGACCAGGCATTGGATGTTGAAAGACATTGTGCTTCGGTGCAACGTTGATGCCAAGTTCTGTACGTGAGCCGATTTAGACACTCTTTCACACAGGCGTCAGTGTCCTGTTTCTTCAGTTGTGAAGATGCTTGACGGTCCAGAATGAAACGTCAAGCGCCGAACGCTTAAAACGGAAGGAGAAACAAAGTAAATAAAAACACGGCAAGATTATGGGAAGGAATGTGTTGAACACGAATCATGGCTGGAAGAAAAGAAACAATGTTGGGGGAGGTGTGAGAGAAGGGGTCTGTAGAAGCCTCAGGGGTGGAGGGGGGGTAAAGGTAGTGGTGCAGAAACTAATCAATGACATTGACTGATGATAAAAAGTTACTGGCAGCAAATTTCTTTCTAAACGAGCAACAATACTTGATTCAGCGAAAAGGTTTGAAAGACGGAAGAAGCTAAATTCGTGCTGCATGACAAAGAACCACAGCAGAAAAGTAGTTTATCCTGAAGCGTTGGTTTGCAATGCATGTGAATGCTTGATAATGACCATAGTGCCTTCAGAGCTGTATCTCATCCTCTGGTGTTGGGTGAAGACTTTGGAAAACCTGGTGGTCCAGTGATGGAACAGCAGAAGATGCAACTTAGAAGGTGCGAGTGAACTGTGCTAAAGGGAAAAAACTCTTGCATAAGAAAAAATCCTTACAGAGGAAAGATTGTCTTTTTGTATATGAGATTTGTGGCTTTAATAATGTACTTTATTAAAATTTTAGAGATGATGATAAAACAATATGGGACCAGTCTGTTTTTCAATTGTTTTTAATGAAAAAAAGAAGAAGAAAACAGTTGTTAGGTGCATCCTTACAGAGAGGAGTGAGAGAGAGAGTGAGTGAGTGAGAGAGTGAGTGAGAGAGTGAGTGAGAGAGAGAGTGAGTGAGTGAGTAGGGAAGAGTCTGAATAATGATGAGAACAGTCAGAGTGGAAGAGTGAGGCCATGAATACGGATGAATACAACTCTCTCTCCTGAATGTCACTCTCTCTGGTGAGGGTGTGGGATTATAAGGTATGAGTCTGATATGCTCTTTTATGTATGTGGATTTTGCATTCGAATATGTATGCAAGAAGTGTCTTAGTGGGGGTGTACATTTTATCTGCTACTGTGTGTGTGTGTGTGTGTGTGTGTGTGTGTGTGTATGCAGCACAGCCCAGACTGCTTTTCCCTCTGTGAGAGGCCATTTTGAGCAGCAGGTTGAGGGCTTGCTGAACAGATCCTAGCGGACGGTGATCGAGTTGCAAAGTGTGGCACACGGTGAGGTGCTGTCCACCCGTGGAACCACGTCCCCAGACGTCTCCATCTGCTGGCCGAGCAGTTGCTCTTCTCACACATCACATCCATCTTCTGCTCTGCTGCTCGACGCTCTGCATACACTGTCTGGAGAGAGAGAGAGAGAGAGAGAGAGAGAGAGGAGCACACCCAGCACCACGCCGGGCTTCATCATTACGGAAACGCGTCTCGGACTGTGCTGTCTGCGGAAACGAAAGCAAACAAACGAAGCCTGCCCTGACATGGGCAGGCAGACATCACAAACAAAACGGCACTCAGTTAGTGAGGGGAGGAGCGTGGTTCTGATGCATCTGCAAGTGGGGAAGATAAGAAACCAAAACAAAGCCACTATCACTGAACTTAGAAGCCTGTGGAGAAGATGCTGTTGCATCATTCAAAAAAGATAAAACTATGCAATAAGGACGACATGTTGATCCTGGCTTTTGGTTAAATGTATCCAGTTAACCAAGACATGGAGCTGTGTTGTAAGACTCTATAGCATCATTTGAATTAAGGTAAATAAACCAAAGACAGCTGATGATGGCTGACATTAGAACATAATGTACTGTTGATGCACCTTGTTTACAGTCAAAATGGCTCCTCACTTTAATGTTAGGTGCTATACACAAAAGTTAACCATGTGCAATCACACACAAAAACAAGGCATGTACAGCTTCAATTCAGGATTCATAAAGGCATGAGCAATGAGGTGGAAGGGACAGAGGGATGGAGGGTGGAGCACAGGTGGTGCCACTCGATGTCGGCACAGCCCACAAGGAGGTTGGGTGGAGGATATTTCAACTAACAGCAAAGCTGTGCCTCATTTGAGAAAAAAACCTCAAACCAAAATGATTTGATTTATTGTGTCGAAGGGCATACAAAAAAAAAAAAAAGAAAGAAAAAAACTGTTTACAACACAGACGTAATTACCATACGATCAATCTTAACAATGCAAACTCTCAAAGGGGACACAGTGTGAAGCCAGAAACAAACAGCAGGTTCAGTGGTGAAACTGCTCTTAAGGTCTGGGACTTTCATGAGCATGTTATTATAACATTATGACGTGTGTTAGCTTGAAGAACGTAAACTAACACTCATATCACCGACACCCCATTCTAGTCAGCTGGGATAAGTGGCACACGTCAGGCGTGAGAGGGATTCCAGAACCTTCTCCCACGTGAGGACAGCCAGTAGAGCAGGCATTAGCGTGCAGGGCAGGTGGACCGTCGCTGGGCAAATCTCCATCTCGAACAGCTCCGATCACAGTCAGTATCAGAGATGGTCAGCATGGACACTGGTGGCAGAGTGTGTGTGTGTGTGTGTGTGTGTGTGTGTGTGTATGGTCCATGTGTTTGCGTAGGTGTTGTTGGATCTGCACTGTCCACACTCCTATCATTGTTTCATGTTGCTTAGACGCACGCTCTTCTCCAGCTCAAACTGTCGCTGATCCACTCTCTCCAGGAAGTTCTTCCTCTCCACGTACCTGTACACAGAGCCAGAACACACACCCACACAATGAGCACAGAAATACTATTATGCTGTTTACACACAACACTGTGCCATACATAGATACAACAGTTAAATGGGTGTGTGAAATTACAATGTTCATGTTGTACACTCTCTTTCTCTCCCTCACACACACACACACACACACACAAACAAAAATAGAGATGCAAGCACTTCCAGTACATCTTGTCTGTGGATAATGACCTTTCTCTGGTGTCCCTGAGTGCAGTAGGAAGGGGTTAAAGCTATACACACAACCACTGTTAGTCACTGTTATCACACCACATTTTCAATGTCACTCTCCAGTGTGGATCTTCCTGCAGAGCTGCACTGTTTACTGTATAACCTATAACCATGAGCCTGGAGACAAACACCGACAGGAAGCCCAGAGGGAGGGGCCACGCTAACACTGCTTCAAGAACAGCTTTGGGGCACGCTAGTATTTTAAGCTCTACCGAATGTTTCTAAACTCACATGCATTGAGCACGATGCGAAAATCCTCCGTAAGAAAAACACAACGAATCAACGATAAGGAGATTAAAGGAAATCCTTATGGAGAAACTTAAAAACAAACAAAAAAAAAGATTTCATGACCGAGTTTTGTGAATGAAGTCGGGCCCTTGCTCAAAAGGAACCGATGCCATTATCGAGGGCATCAGGCCACCTTTAACAGAAGCAGCTGCATTTGCACACGGAGATGAGAGGCTCTCTCGAGAGAGAGAGAGTGGAGATGTTATTTTTTATTCAGTATTCTATTATGGCCCTGCCAATCCACACAGCTGCGCATGCAGAGATTGTGAAATGTGCACTTTATGCTTGAGAGAGGGCAGCTAGTATACATTTACCACATGAAGCACCAATGGGTATTATAGGATGAGAAACAGTTGATTTTTGACTGGACTGGATTCATCTCCAACCTCACGCATCATCCTGCAGCTCCAGCCCATGGGACCCGCAGGAGTGCAAAAGAGCCAACGGGTTATTCAACAGCCTCGGCAATAAGCTTCACCTGTTTAAATAGGGTATCATAAATGGGGTGGGGTGGGGATGCGGAGGTTTGCTGTTCTTGGATCAGAATGACATATCCACCACAGAACAAAGCTTGAATTTGAAGCTGACGAGCTCTGCTGACCCAGAGTCAGGAATCCCACTCTGAGGTGAATCCAGGCCTGTGGGTGCCCAGTGTGGGCCACCACTCCCTCCACACCCTCTCTCCATGCTCCTCCCAAACCACATTCTCCCCAAAGACACAGGGGAACAGAGATATAGCAACAAGCTGTAATTTGGCCCGTCAGAAGAACATTATTTTTAACCACAAGCCCAGGTTTTTAATTTTGGGGTCCTCTATTGCCACTATGGCCACAGTCTATTGAAGCTGAGCTCAAAACACAGACCTTTCATTGGTCAGAGAGCTGCTCTGTGTGGTGTAGGCTTTGAAATGCATCTCCTTTTCAGGTAATGAATGGGTTAAAGATGGATCTCGGTGTGCGCGGATGATGTCATTGTAGATTAGCAGATGCTGGAGAAAAGATCTACTCCAGTAAGAACCAAACACAAGCCCAGCCCCCTCCCATAGAGTTCACCTGAGTCCAGATGCATCACCAGATTGAGACAAAGGGTTGCCCCGGGGGACAACAGATCAGAGATCTCTCTCTCTCACACACACACACACACACACACGTAACTATGGACACCTAGGAAAGAAGAAGGGGGTGTAAACAAGCTGCTCGTCCTCTGAGAAGATGGGTAAATGAGTTGAAGCACATTGGTTTTATGCTTCCATTACAATAACATGCCACACTTCACACATGTACCCATTTCAAACAAAAGACATTTTTTTGCTTTACAAAGATTCATTGGTGAGAAATGTTGCGAGTGTTTAAAACCATTATGGTTGCATTAAAAGGGGTGCAGATTCTATTTCACTTTCGCACACTCAATCTGGTGCTTCGTTATGGTTTTTTTTGGACATGCGAAGAAGTAATTTCCCCTTTCATTAAAGTGGTGCCACAGCTGAGCATAAGACACAGCACAATGTCACAATGGGTCACTACAGGAACCCACATGTGCTGATTAACCCCACATACTAATTAATCTGCACAAATTAGTGAGGAGGAGGAGATGTAAGCAAACGAGAGAGAGAGAACCTCATTACATGTGTGCAGCTTAAGAGAGAAATGCACTAAGTGTCCTAAGTCTATTAGTTCAATACATTATATATAATATGCTTCTGTATTGCAATTGGAGCACCAAGACTGTAATGACACCAGCTGCTTTGTTAAGACTGTTAAACTACTATCGAAATACACAGTCATATGGTCTCCAAGGAGATAACGTAAAGCACTCCTATTGTCCTGAGCTTTCAATTTACACACAATGACATTTTCTGCTCCAAACACACTTATCGCGGTTCTTACTGGAGTATGAGAAGACTAAGTATGAGAATCATTAACTGTACCCTTGAAATTCAGTCTGTGTGGTAAAAGGGGGGAGGGAGTGAGTGTGTGTGTGTGTGTGTGTATGTGTGTGTGTGTATTTTTTTTGCCTGCAAATCCATCCCAAGCTAGAACAGTTTTGATCTGTGCAAATCGACCTGAAAACGCTTAACACACACCGTATGTTAGAACTGGTTCAGTATAAAACTGCACCACATGTTCAATTGTAGAACAATTACCAAGGCAGGGTGATGGTGTTGGAACATTCAACCGAAGCATGAGCTGTAACTTCCTCACATCAACCCTGAAAAGACAGTATCGCAAAGAGCTGGTGTGCTGTCCTGTTCTTCAAGAGTGGAGAAAGTATGGGTGGGTGTGTGCAAGCAAATGTACCCAGGAGGAACAGCCGCAGGTGTGGGATGGTGATGTCAATGCGTGTGTGTGTGTGTGTGTGTGTGTGTGTGTGTGTGTGTGTGCGGACTAAGCACAACGACAGGTGGCAGCCCCCACAGCATGGCCTTGGCTGGGGAAAAAAAAAAATCACTCATACATCCACAACACACACGGCAACAGACTGTTACACCACCAGTGCGTGCATATAGGTGAGCACCTCTCACTGCCTCTCTGCACACCCTGTGTGCACAGACGCACGCACGCACACACCAGAAAACAACTTAATGATAGATAAACAAAGGCAAAGTGTGTGTGTGTGTGTGTGTGTGTGTGTGTGTGTGTGTGTGTGTGTGTGTGTGTGTGTGTGTGTGCACATAGTATTTACATGAAAACATGTAATTTCAGAGAAGGCCTTGCTATGCCTCACAGCAGAGCACTCTATACAATTAAAGGCATGTGGATATGATCACTTCATTACAGCACACCACAGGGACTAGGACACATTTAGAACTCGACCGAAGAGCTTAATATAACACTACCATTTCAGAATCACACTCCTGCCCTGACACTGCTCTGCTGAAACCCACCTCATCTCGCTCTACCACTGATGGAGTGTTTTCCAGAATTACACTTGGTAAAGACGAGCAAGAAGGATCTGCGGAAAAACACTCAGACAGAGAATCAGACAGAAATCTAAGCTTTCGGTGATATTAGGCCATTCTCAGACGAGATGGACGGATGACAAAAGTAGCGTTCCGACAACAAACACCTGAGATGGGTTTGGCGTTTAAAAACATTTTACTTATAGAAAAAAAAGAACTTGGGCCCCAGTTTTGAAGCATGGTGTGTGATGATTTGGTGGTGGTCTTTTTTTTTTGTAAAGGCCCAAGAATCTAATTAAGATACACAATATTATAAACTCTATAAACTCAAAACGTCTAGCTGCCTCTGTCATGAAGGACAGTGGTCCAAGGCTTGGCTGCACTCAACGGTTCACTGACCACACCATGAAGTACAAGCTATTCCAGCACCCTCAGCTGAAGTCCTCAGATAAGGTCAAACCTAGGGGATGAAGAGAATAGCAGGGGTTCGGAAGTATCTCCAGAGGTTTCACAAGGACTTTCAGTGATCTCCTATTTTATGTTTCCCACTGATTCCAGGCTTGTAAAAAAACCAGGCATGATAATAAGAAACAGACAAATAAAGACTTTTTTTCTTTTTGGTGGTAACTCTGAAAGTGGGGGGTGGGAAGAGCTGCTTTTTTTAGCCATTCCTATCAAAGATGGGGTCAACTGTGTCCAAGAGGAATCTCAATCCTAGTTTTCTTTCATTTTCTGTGCAGGCAGCAGCCAGGCTGGAACTGACCTCTGTCCATCTAATCAGGCCTTTTCTTCTCTAAAACGTTTAGCTGAAGTTTTCCTGATGTGCATGTGTGTAACTGCTCTCCACCTCCCAGTCCTTCACTTTGTTTCAGGCTCGGTCTGACATCCATGAGTTGTAAATATATGCAGATGCTTGATATCAGCCAAGATGAGTTTCGTTATTACAAAAGGATGTGATAGAATTTCATTCCTGAATAAGACTGCAGAGAAATCCGTTTGCTCAATTACAGATAAATACAATAACGCGAGCTCCAGTGTCATGGTTATATATTTCACTCAGAGGAAATAACAGCCATTTCCATGGCAGAAGATTCTGAGCGGTCAAAGCGAGAGACAGGCTCAGAACACCACTGGTTACCTGCACTCTAACAGTGCCTAAACAAAAAAGCCCAAATGTGTGTTAATTAATGGGGAGCAGCTGTCTAATGGGTGACCAGAAATGACAGGGTAGTTGGGTCGAATCCTAAGTCTCCAGAGAATGCCGCCTCAGGACCTTCAAAGCCAAACCGTCATTGCCCCTGTGAACACGTCTGGAGATTAGAAGGCACTTAAGCACAGCTCTGTAGTCTAGTCCTTTCCCCAAACAGTCCTTTATTGGCTAAATGGACGTCCCCAATAATCAATATTAACCAGAGTCCTCTACAGAGGCGGAATCTGGACACAAGTGAACATCTATTTGGAGGATCAGCATAACCGGCATCCTACATCCAGGTGAGACTCAGGCACCACGGCTGATCGTTACTGCCCAAACCCAACTGTTTGTCGTGATGATTAGGATGAAGCGGCCTGGCCTCCACACTCTTCGTCGGCTGGGGCCGTGCGGGGAAGGCAGCACTCACCCGTCTTTGCCGCGGTTGTGGATGGCCAGCTCGTCGGCGATGCCCTCCTCCACTTTAAAAGCGTCCCAGTCCAACTTGGACTTTTCCAAGGTGCTCATCTTCTGTTTTTTGCCTCCGAGGCGGTTCAGGATGCTGCTCACTCCTGCAGGCCTCTTCACACTGCAGAGCAGAGGAGAGCAAGAGAAGAACTGTACTGGTATCAGGAGGCACTTGTACTGGTGTCAACCAACCCTGCAGGAGCGAAGAAATCCAAGACAAAAGCAACATCTTGGTCAAACAAGAGATTTGTAAAAATCTAACAATCAAATCTTATTTACATTAGACATGCAAAGCATGTATGGCATGAAAGCATCAGTGTGGAGTACAGAGCACAGAGCGATAGTAAGAGGGTAAAGCCTAAGCAGTGCTCAGAAGAAAGAGCAGAGGTTAAAATGGATGCTGAAGGTGGTGTGGAGGGTGGGGGCTGAAGGGAGAGCTGCTCCGACTCTCGCCACGCACCACTGGTGCTGCTCCACACGCTGCGGGAACAAAGATGTCTATTTTGAATGATACAGAAGTCATCTGGACATTGGCATCACACTCGACTGCAATAATGAAATGTTAAACGATCTGTGTCTGGGGGGGGGTGGGAGCTGAAGCCATCAGACTAGTAGGGCGCTGGACCTAGGGGAGGGGAGATTGGAGGAGGGGAGAGAATATTTGGGAGGAGCTTTGGAGGGGAGCAGGGGCCCAAGGACAAACTGTTTCACGCTCAGGTGGGTCATAGTAAAAGCTCTTTGACAAGGAATGAGAATGAAAATGATCATTGTGTGTGTGTGTGTGTGTGATTTGCGCATGCGTACATAAAAGTCTTACTGAAAAGTACTCCAGCTTCACCCCTTTGTAAACCACAACAAAAGGGCAGTGACAGCAAAGGGCTGCTTAACCCTCTACCTCTAGGAAATCATCTAATATGCTAAAACATCCCTGTAGCCTTCAACACAAACACATCCGTATGCTCTTTTCACGTACAGGCCCCGCCCACTGCACATAACTACTTCAGACCCTCGGGAAGAACTATGTCATAACGTATTTAGCACATGACCAAGCATGATGCATGAAGTCATTTAGCTAGCAAAGAACAAAGACATTCTTTAATGAGATGGCTGGAATGGTATCACGCATCAGGAAGGCCAAACATGAGAACACAGCTCAACCAGACAATCAATAAAAGGGATTGTGGGCCATATTTCAGGTCCTTCATTAAAGCGCTGCGATATGTACTTAGACCCCTGCGCTCAAATCAACATGCTTCAGATCAGCTGCTTTTTAAGAATAGAAACTAGAAACTACTGATGTTTTTTTGTTTTTTTTTTTTACTGTCGAAAGGCTTCGACACGGCGTGATACAGCACTGTAGGACAACAACATGGTTCAGGCTTACGAATGGTTTCTAAATGACCTTTCTGAGATGGGAGGTCATATGTCACATAAAGGTATGTCACCAAGTTCCATTCTTCGTCTTAGGCCACCATTAGATTCGTTGTTTTAGCAATGATATAATGATCAAGCATACATAATCATTTCTCTTAAGATACAAACAGAAAATTCAGGAGATGTGTACAGATATAATTATATATGGCCATTGTACCATTGCTAAAACAACAAATCTAATGGTGGCCTAACATTTTTCACCCTACTATATATCGTTTACCTGTACGATTCCCACAGGCCTGATGAAGACCCTGTACGTGTCTGTTGTGACTAGGAAGATTTAACTAAACATCATTGAGATTTTTTTTTTTACTTTGATTATCTGTGGACATTTACATAGACGATGATACACTAATTTAAAATAAGTACACAACAGATCTAATTAAGCAAATACATGTTCATGCAAAAATCACTACCACCACCACCCTGGTTTCTCAATATCAGCTTTGGAAAGACCCTCTTCGGTCACCCACTGGTTGAGACGCTACTCTCACTTAAGCATTTTTACAATCGGCGTTTGAGACTGAACTGGATCAGTTACTTAAGGTTGCACTGAAAGCAAAACAAACACAATCAAAACCCCTGAAGCTTGCATTGCCAACTCTAAGGACAGCAGACACTGACACTTGAACAACCAACAACACCAACCACGAGTGGCTAAACCATCAGCTTCCATCAGCTCACTGTTACCCCCTCATTATCTGTGTGTATTTACGGTCCAAGAATGACATGTAGGTTTTGTACCTGAGAAGGTTCAGGTTTCTCATAACCACTACACTGAGCATCACCCTTTAAAAAAAAACACTTCTTGAGCACCTTCTTTCCATAAAATCACATACGGCGGTGTCAACGTAACTGCAACCGTTGCACCTGTCCTCTAGATCGGTAGTGCAACAAAATGATTTTCTGTTTAACAAAACATAATGTTTGTCCAGCATATTGCCTTAGTAGATCAAACCACGATGTGACAACAAAACCCTTATTCAGTTTTACGAGTGTATTATCTTGTTTCAAGGCAATATTTAGGCTGAACAGCTAATCAGAACACACTCCCTCACAGTCGGGCACCAACGCGGATTCTAATTCAAAACAGAGGTGATGAGGACCAGCTAAAGCCACTGGTGCGGGAGACGCCCGGAGGACGGGTGACGGTCACCGGCATGCCGCCCAACGGTAGTCAGGTCAGTGTGTCCTCAGACTAAGAAGATTCCAGACATTCTAGCCAATGCAGCACTGGAGAGCAAACAAGACGAATTAGGTTAGCCATGAGAATATGTTCACATGTTCTTGATGACCAGGAGTTTTCGTTTGAGGAACTGGCTTTTTCCACAGTACTTGATCACAAGTATTTGTTGATTTTTACATCTCACTGGTTCAGTCATCACAGCACCTTTCATTTCAGGGTTAAAAGTCTTCATATTCACTGGTATGCTTTTATTACGAAGGACTTTTAACCATGTCCCCTCCTCATCACTGGTCCTATAGTTCTAATACTACTGCTAGCCATGTTGTTTACTGGGATTTTCCCCATTTGTTCATTCTCGAAGTGAAAAGCCTGGTGTCCTTCCATGAATTCATGGCTCTAACAAACTTTCTAACGCTTTCAAACACAGCTTTCTAATGCTCTGCTGCTTTTTGGCCATTTTACTTAACGCTTTAATAATTAAAGAGACCCTGTTCGTGTAATAGGGAAAGCATTGTTCAATGCTCCTCAGGAAATGTTTTGTGATGTACTCTGTGCACTTTGCTGGCTGTTATGTTAATGCATTTCTCGTCTTCCGTCCTGATTCTGCTTCTTTAACTCTTGAAAACAATTTTAATCTCTAGGCTCTGCATGGTAAAACAAAGGGTAATTGAACAAGTAGATGCATAGATAAACAGACAGATAGCTGGATATAAAATGGAAACCCAGCAGCAACGTAAATATACACACAGAAAACAAATATGTTGAACGAGAGAAGAGGGAACGAGAAAGAAAGAATAAACGAGAGAAAGCCAGAGAAAGAAATGGCATAGAGTAAAGGAGCCACAGGTTGTAGTCGGACTGAAAACATGCTGTCAGCATCACTGAAGGGCGTGTGTGAGTGTGTGGGGAGGGAGGGGTTGGGGCTTGTTTGGGCAGGACTGCACTTCCTGTTGGTTTGGAAGTCTTTTCTGATGCCCTTCACAAAGGAACAAGCGGAGCTCAGCTCTCAGGAGATCTGCATGTGCAAACATGGGTGTGTGTGTGGAAGACAGAGAAAGGATGAGAAACAAGAGAAGCAACAAAAGATTCTGGGGTTCAGTATGCTCTCTCTCTCTCTCACACACACACACACACACACACACACACACACACACACACACACACACACACACACACAC
>JAOXYF010000027.1:21236581-21253633 GCA_028565775.1 Sternarchorhynchus goeldii | reverse complement strand
CGCCCCCCGGGGGGGGGGGGTCCTATGCTATGAATGCAGGAAGAGATGGGAGGAGAGGGAGAGTTGTTATTTTCACCAATTTACACTAATGCCTTCCAAAATGATGCATTTTGTTTATAACAGATCGTTACAAACATTTCAGGAGATCTGAACCATTTCAGAGACAAGTTTAGATAAAACAGAATTCCCAGTGCTGATTCATCATTGGTACTCCGGTTTAGTCCAAGACTATGATTAATCCATGTCCAGAAACCTCTGGAGATTATTTGGGTGACAGACGATTCTCAGCAGTTACACTGGGTATGGGTAGATCAGACACTGGAATGATTGAATCAGACACTGGAACGGGTGTATCAAACACTGCACGTCTGATACACTGTTTCCGCCTGTCCTGGTTCCGCCGGTCCGTGCGAGAGCCGGTTTGGTGTCTCCTGGGAAGCCGCCTTTCTGCGCTCTTACAAAAGCCACTGAACAGGATTTCCATCAGCTTCAGCAGGAAGACACACGCTGTCCCGGTCTTTTTAGGCCGCGGTGCATGGAGACTTCAGGGGAGGTGTCCTGGTTTTACAGGAGGAGGAACTAGAGCAGCAGAAACGTGTGGTGGGGCTCCTGCAGCAGCCAGCACGATGCCAGGAAACAGTCACTCCACACAACGTAATGATCAACACTGTGTGTGTGTGTGTGTGTGTACACACAGCAACTCTCACCAGGTTCTATAGACCTAAATCAATCCTGGCTGAAAGCAAGGGGCTTTCTGAGACAGTGTCAAGCAGAATTGTGGTGAGTGTTCAGTTCGCTCACACGCCCACCTTCACACAGAGTCAAACATGTCCCGTCTACTAGAGCATCCCTGGGAACATGTGTTTGTAGTCATCATGACGAAACGTAATGGTGCTGGCAGGGTAATGGTGGTAATGGTGTGGACATCTCACGCTCACACACACACACAAACATACACGCTCTGACTGAGTCTGCAGTGTACAGTTTTTAAGACGCAAGGCCTTCAGTAAGAGACACACACACACTTTAGTCAGAGAAGGGAGCAATGTGTGTGTTCTCTGTAATAATAAAAGAAACAGGATATTTTTAGGGCCCAGGAGATAGACCTCTATAATTAGAAAAGCAGGGTTCTGACTGAATCACATATGGAAATCATTAGATTCAGTGGACACACACACACACACACACACACACACTCTCTTCCCAGCACTGTACTATATTCTGTTACACTGGAAAAGAAACTGACTGACAAGAAAAGATGAAGTAATAATATAGCAGTACAAGAACAGGCCCAGTGGATGTGTGGAGGCTTCAACCAGCCTGGTATCCTGGTCGGAATAACCATGACAGTCTGTGGTCCCTATTTATGGACTCTGTGTGTCAGTGTGCATGTGCACATGCATAGAAATGGAAGACAAAATTGCAAAGCAAATATTTTGGTGTGCTGGAGACATAACGAGAAGACGGTTGTCTTTGATGAGACAAGAGAGGACAGAGGACCCAGTGGACGCTCCAGCAGCTTTACTACATCAACCTAGGGCATTCGGCTCTGGATCTGCACGCGCGCGCACGCTCTCCTACATGCTCACACACACTCAGCAAGGTGTCACAGAGTTTGAGGCACAGCGCAGGAAGGCAGACAAAGATGCCCAGTGATGTTAAATCGTCAGGGTCACATCCTGTTTTATGCAGCGCGCGGCTTAAAGGTCCGGATGTGCGTTGGTCTGTGTGTGATTAAACCTGACTATACTCAAGATCTCGCTATTAAACAGGACATTCATTTTTGGGAATATGCTGCGTAATGGGGTGGATGAAGTGTGTGTGTGTGTGTGTGTGTGTGTGTAGGATGCTAACATGAGAGAGCAGGAAGAGAAGGTAGGGGAGAGAGAGAGTGATTAATGAGGGTCAGCAGTTTCACTGAGGTGCAGCAAGAATTTGCAAAGTGAAGAAACACAGAGAGGCCTGTTAATCCTGAGGAAGGGAGTCAGAGAGAGACTGAGAAAGACAGAGGGAGAGAGAGAAAAACACCTTTAATGTATTTATATAATTAGTCATTTCTTCCGCTTCTTTACCTCTCTCTTATTTAGTTTTACCCATTTTGACTTCGTGTTTTTCATGCTAATTATGGTTCTATTCATGTACGTTTTCATTAAAATGTTGTAGAGATTCTAATTTCCTCAACATTACAAAGGGAGAAAGAGAAAACTATGTTCTGGCAGTAAACCTTAAGACAAACATCATGACCTCCGAAAGAAGCCCAGGTGGCTGTAACCAAGGAAACAGTTGATTCTAGGCAGCACCGGCGTGGAGCCCCCGATGCAGTACACACCCCCCAGCCTCTCCGTTACTGTAGTTCACGCCCCCCAGCCTCTCCGTTACTGTAGCACACGCCCCCCAGCCTCTCCGTTACTGTAGCACACGCCCCCCAGCCTCTCCGTTACTGTAGTACACGCCCCTCAGCCTCTCCGTTAGTGTAGTTCATGTCCCACAGCATCATTTTACTGCAGTTGGGGGTTTCAGCAAGGCAGAGGATGTACTAAAGGACCAAGCCCACACAGTTCTTCATCACTAACATACCCATTACAATTTGGGGTGAATTACATGTTAATACAGCCCACTGTACATTATGGACACAAGGACAAGTATCCAACAGAAGCCCTGCATGTCAGATGTTGTCATGTTTTTTAAAAAAACCTAAAGCTCCTACTAGGGAGGGCAGTTTATTGACAGTTTTCCACTGTCAATAAACATCCAAAATGTCTGCATTTAAACACCAGTATCAGAGAAACACTTCCTTTAAAGACCAGTCCCAGAGAAAAACTGCACTGTAAGGCACTATGGAGCCAAGAACCAAAGCCTGAACCAAACCCTTAGTCAGATGGTTCTGAGTCTCACTAACCCTGTACCAGTCTAGCTGTAGAAAAGGGCAGATATGAAAGAATCGGCTGCCCAAAGAGGAAAGAACGTGTGCATGATGGGGTGAGACAGGGAGACAGAGGTGAGACTGAGACACACTTTCAGCTTTATTGCAAAAAACTTTCAAACGTGGGACAAAATAGTCAAAATATAATTCCACATTTCAATATGTCCCAATAAGAAAAAGTGCAAACCTTTCTAGAAGCATGGCACAGAGCAACCCTCCCTGTAAAATATCTGGCAACATCGTCGCCTGAGAGACGGCCAATGACAACCTCCCCTTCTCGAGAGTGAGAGTGAGAGTTGAGAGTGCTCCTTCCCACTTCTCGTAAGTAAACCACCCCTAGACCCCCCCACCCCAACATACAGTCATCTTTTCAAAATATATCTATATTCTCTTATGAACATATACTTTTGAATATTTATTATTGGTGAAGTGCTGGTTGTGGTGCTTTTTTTATTATTTATTTATTTATTTTTTTAGTTCAAAGGCAAAAACTTCTACTGTTTTGGTTATGCTGTTCTGAGTACAGTCATGCTAACTCAAGCTGAGAGAAGAGAGGGAGGGAGAGAAGGTTTGCATGCATGCAGATCAGCTGCGTCCCTCTGCATGGACGACAGTAAGGGTGGGATAACGAGGGAGAGGCGCAGACATCTTTCCTGGAAAAGACTGGGAAACGCCCCACGACACACAGCACTTCCTGTAGGGGGAAGGAGCACTTCCTCTGCAGCCGCAACTGGCCGTCTCAGAGGACAGACAGCGCCATGGCAACCATATGCAAAGAGACAGAAAGAGCCGAAAAAGAGAACGAATGCCGCTCTTGCAGCTCTAATGTCACTTGCTCCCCAACACACTCACACACACACACTCAAAGAAAGACTGCAAGGATGAATGATGTCATTCAAACACACATATGTTCACACAAAAAAGATGAGAAATAATGACTAATTTCTCCCTCCCTCCCTGTCTCTCACACACCACACACAAATCTAGTATGAGACAAGGTCTTTTTCCTTGATTTTTCCTTGAGAAGAGTGAGAGGATCAAAGACTCGTAATAGCTGTCAGAAATCAATGGAGAGAGGCGTGTATGCCATGTCTCCCTGCCCACACACACGTACGAGTGTTAGAAGAGACTGAGGATCCGTTTCATCTTCCCAGATGGAAAAAGTGTTCCAGATCCAGCTGAACTTCGCAGGACCCATCATGCGGCCATGCAAACCCACGTGTCGTGTGTGCTGTGGAAGATATGAGGAGCGTGTGCTGCATGAGGCGTGAGGAACGTGTGCTGCGTGGGATGAGAGTGTGCTGCGTGGGATGAGAGTGTGCTGCGTGGGATGAGAGTGTGCTGCAATGGTGGTACCTGGGTCCAGGAGTGACTGAAGATGGAGATGAAGCGTCTGAGATGGAGGTCTGCTGCTCCGGCGTCTCCGAAGCATTCTCCTTCTTCAGAAAGCTCCGAGCCTCCCGCGAATCAACGTCCACCTCTTTACTGACCCTGTAGGGGGCAACGTGATGCACTGAACTCCATCACAGCTGAGCTTCACAGAAGAAGATGAGAGATCATTACCTAAAGTGTGACTATATTCTTTCGACTAGCCAATCATGGGCATGGTAACATTTTTCTGTGACCTTAGGAACATGTGCACCTTCAACCCAATCACAACCTGCCCTACTTGTCATGTTATATTAAAAGATTACAGGCAATTGGTAATACTATGAAGATGACTAACTCATACATTACATTGTAATTATCACTTTGTTCTCAGCAGTTGTCTCACTATCCATGACCTAATGGATATCAATCAATGATAACACCACATTGCCATCTTGTGGTTGAACTAAGCAATGCAGCTTCCTGAAGAACTTACCGAACTTCCTCTCCCGCAAAGTCGAACACTTTTGTGATTGTGATTCTGGAAGGTTCTTTGAGGTTCGAGTCCGGCTGTTTAGTATCTGTTGTGACTTTACTGGTTTTGTCAGAGTTAGATATATCTATGGTCTATAGGCAAAAAAGGGGAAAATGGTTTTTAAAAAAAAACTAAAACAAAACATACAAACAACGTAAAACTACCATATGAATTGTCTGTCAGGTTCAAATTCTGGTGTGTAACACAATCCACTACACATATTCCAAAGCACTGACAGTTAAGATTTCTCTCAATATGTCTAATACAAACAATATATATATCAATACCCATAACCATGTGATTCTGCTTTCATAAATGAATTGCAAATCAGGTGATACAAATAAAGACTTACAAAATGTGGAGTTTGGACAGCATGAAAATGCTGGGACAGGTATATTGTATATAAACCTATACAAGCTATCAAAACAACACCAGTAAGAAAGATCACATTACTGTTTTCAGCACCATGACAGAAATCAGTAACGGTCCACAGCATCATATACCTTCTGAGAGCATGTGGTATGAACCTTGGGTCTGGGTCCAACATCACTTAAAAAACTAGCCCAGAGATCATCTGCCTTCTCCTTCTGACGCGTGTTGCCTTCTGTGGGCGGAGCCTCTTCATCTTTTGCTGCTCCTTCTTCTTCTTCACTCTGTTTGTTGGGCGCTTCTTCTTCTTCTTCACCAGGTTCCAGTCCAAGTCCTCCCCTTTTCTTTTTTCTGTACAAAACATTCACAATAACGAGACAACTAGCCGCTGAAAACAATCTAGGCTAAGGCAGACAGATAACGGTCAGGAATCAAGATGAGAGGAAAGTTCTACCTCATAGGAACGCCTTTATTCGACTTCTTTTTCTTCTTTACTTGGTTAGAATGAGGTTCACTTTGATCCACTAAATCAAAGCCATCTTCCTTTTCACATTCATTCATGTCATCCTCACTCAGGTTGTCATCTGATAACGATAACAATAATAAGAACAACAAATAACATTAGTACTTTCATGTAATATTTAATTACTATTAATTAATAATAATGTACCAGCAAAATTATTAAGAAAAGTAGGTAAGTTTAATTACTCTGGAACTCTAGTGCATCTTACTTAGCTAGAACTTTTAGACCGAAGTTACATGATCTCAAATGATTTGAAAACAGGTAAACATGGTAGGTAAACAGTTAGCTGTGCAGCTAACTTTAGTTTATCTGCTAATAGTCAAAAATCTAGTTAATGCCTTGTCTTGAGAAAATGACATGCAAAACAGTTATAGTTAGTCAGCTATATAGCTAGCTAACATTACATATAATCTAGTGGAACACATGTAAATAAAACCTGGCGAGCTAGTTTGTTTGTTTGTTTGTTTGTTAATACCGTTGTTCAGTTTATTGTAGAATAGACAACTACTTGAATAAATGTTAATTCCTTCTAGAAGCCTTCAATAATAAAAAGATGTTTGCATGTTAGCCAACTAGCTAGCTATCGCCTAGCTAGCTAGCTACCTAGCAAGCAAGGAACGTTATTTCGCTAGCTAGCTAACTAAATACACCTGGACAAATCTCTCACCTGATGGGACATAATCTTCATCTTCATTTGATGAATAATCCTCTGAGTCATAGTCTGAATAATTCATCATTTTCTTTCACAACGAGGTACTGTGATAGAAAATTCAAACAACTCGTAATACCCGCAGTTCACGGCACAGCACACAAAGCCTACCTGAAAAAATATAGATATATATATTACACATCGACACCAAGAAAGCAAATTTGCCCTGCATCGGCGCTGCTTGTGTCAATCCGAAATAGTTGATGATCGACTATAAGTCTACTTACGTCACTGTTGTACGGCATGTGCAAAGGGACTAAAGACTTTTAATCCGGACAGCAACATTAACAATATATTGTCGTTAGTGTACATTGAGCATGATGTATGCTTGACTATCAGACTTTCGATATGCAACGTTATTTGTATATGGTATAAATAATTGAACTCCTGTAACAAGTCTTTCCTCAAAGAATATCCTCCTTGTTGTGTAGCTAGCCAGCTAACGCTAACGTTATTGCGCTGTCAGACTACGCATTGGCCGGGCGATGTGACGTCGAAATTGCAAGTTTGTGTTGGTGAAGTGAAAGCGCTAACTAGTTAGCCAGCCAGCTAATCGTCCATGCTAGAAACTAGATCTTGATCGATTTTTGTAATGGTGTTCGTCGGACGTTCGAGTTACTGTACTCATGGTCGCCGTGTTCAGGTTCTGAGAAATGCAGGGCGACTATAACGTACACGAGAGAGGATTTGTGCCGGACATTCCGACTTTTTTCCCGAGGAAAAATGCCACCGAATGTGGGGAGAACAGCACATCACTGTGCAGTTTTCGAGGTAAATTAGCTAGTTAGCTAACATCTCAGACAGCTGTAGTAGCTAGCAGCTAAGATAAGCTGTTTCATTGTATTTGTTTGTTAATGCTTTGGAAAGCAACTACTTTTCAGTCTGTATTTTTAAAGGGCTTCTTAAACACGTAGGCTGATTGATGAAGTAACTGAAAGATGTTTTGCTAACCCAGATTTACAGCTACGCTAGCTTGTTGGCTAACATGTCAAGTTAGCCAGCTAGCTAACCTAGATATTTTAGCTGTCTGTGTGTAATAACCAGTTTGCTAACTAGCTATAACCAGCTCAGCAGTGTAGTAACATATACAGTTTGTTGAATTTTGTGTCTTGGTCAAGTCTGCTTTTATCAGGGGCCATAAGAATGCTTTAGCCAGCTAGCTTAACCTATATTGCCAGGACTAGTAACGTTAGCTTAGCTTGGCAGGCGCGTTACATTCTAAAGATGAATCTAATCGAAATTCGTCTGCGGAAGGTAGCTATCAGGTTAACTAATGTTTTCAGATATTCAGATGAAATGCCATTAGTGGCTTCTAATTACCAATAACAAAATAGCTGGAAATGGATAGCGGTAGCTAACTGGCGTTACTTTTTGTAATAGCGGTGCCATATTTTCAGTCCACCACGTAGATGCTCATTAACACTTCCTCAACTAAGCTAGCTATCTGTATTTTCTCACGAAGCAGCGATATACAAGAGGAATGATTAGTCTCTGCATTCGTAGGTTGAAGGTTTGCATGTCTGCCAAGCACGGTGTAAGCATGGGTAATGCTTATTAAATGATTCAACTTATAATTTGATCCTGTGTCGGGTCGAGGTTGTGTGTGCCTGGCGCATCCAGTCCAGTCTGTATTACGGTATTCAGTGATCCAACAAACCGACGTAGTTTTCATTTTCGTCGTAGTCGCATGTCGATTTGTACACATGACGTGTCAAGGGTTTAACCACCCCTGAATATATACCACAAAGCTTGTTTTGTAATATTTTGTTCATATCCAGCAGTTTGATGTGATTTAAAGCCCAAGTCGAGTCAACTTTTATTATATACTTAATAAACAAATAAACTATTGACATTCCGAAATCAAATGGTAAATTTTAAATGAGTAAATCTAAATGTGGATAAATAATTTCCATTATAAAGTTCACAGATGTGCAAACTTCACATAAAAAAAACTTGATCAGGTAAAACTTAATCAATGGCACTGTTCTTAGAGATTTATCTGCCACCATTTTCTAAAATCATTTCTGTTTCATAGATTAAGAGCAAGTAAATTTTATCTTTGTCAGTTTTTCTTTCTTTTATGATTGTTGGATGCGTTCAGATCCTTATATGACTGAATCAGTTGCCTTTGTATTATGTTGCGTTTACCTATTGTGCTTTTGCTTTGTACTCCTCCTCAGATATGTGGTTTGATGTATTCCTGTGGGCATTTATCTCATCCCTGGTGTTGCACCTGCCTGCAGCTCTGTTGGCCCTCGCCACACTCCGAAGACATAAGATGGCACGCTTCTTCCCCCTCGCTATCGTGTTCTTGGGCATCGTAGGCCCTCTGTTTGGAGGGGTACTCACTAGTACGTACAGCTTTGATAAGCTCCCACATGAAACAAGAGCTGAAGTGGAGATGACACAAACCGTGTATGAGAGACTCCACAGATATTTTTTTTTTCTCAAATAAATTATAATTTTCAAAGACAGCGTCTTTGTTACTGACAATAGCGAAAGAGCTTTTATACAGCATGAACAAATGGAACAGGCACTTGATTAGTTAATAGTCCAGTTTAAAATGCTATTCTAAGCAAACTAGGAAAAGATATTTAATCAAGGCTTGCCAACACACAAATATTCACACTGTACATCCACCATATTCCTTACACAACATCTGTAGCATTGTACAAGCCGTTTTATATGACATGGTACTTTATGTGTTGTTTATTGCGGCTGGGTCCAGGTGCTGCAATCGCGGGGGTCTACATGGCAGCAGGGAAGAAGATGTTCTCCTTCGAAGCCTTGTTGTTTGGAGTAGGACAGTCTTTCTTTGTTCTCATCATCTCCTTTCTCAGAGTGCTAGCCACCCTGTAGCCTTCCAGCCACAGGCCCTGCTAGGATGCCATCACTGAGGAGGAGAGCTGTGATCAACTCGGTTCACTTCCCCTGGACATCATATGCAAAAACACGGAGGCCTTATTTTCCAGAGGTGTCCCACAAGATATTATTTTATTTATTTTTTTAATTTTTTTTGCCAATTTGTCAGGTTTCAGAGAGTGATTGAGCAGTAGAAGGGTTTTCACACTCTTGCTCCATCACCAGAAGACAGGTAAGGACCTTCATTTCAGAGCTGGCCTTCCTATACAGGTGGTTTGCACATGTGCGCTTTGCATAAAGGAGAGCTACAGATCTTCAGCCTTGAGGGCCATGGAACCACATCATATATTGTAAAGAGCAACATTGGTTTCAAGAAGCTGTTAACACAGTTGAGATTTTCCTGTTTTGTGAGGGTGTGAGCCATTGTGATTAGTTCACATGATTCCGATAATCGTGGGCTTTCACAGATGTCGAGAACTATGTTTCAGTATCATACTCAAGGTTTTTATGTTCCAGATTCTCATTGTTTGACACACATTAGGCTGAGATATCATTTGTTTGAGCCTGAAATTGCGATCATTTCCATTCTGTACATACTAGACACCATTCCAGCTCCTACTCAAACTGTGGAGGATAAATATTTCTTACCTTCATTTTACACTGAGCAATTTAATCTTGTAGACCAAAATCTATAGTTGTTTAATCCTGTCTTTATTTTGAGGGGCCGTTTTTGCTCTGTTTACACTGCATTTTTTTGTTTGTTTTTAATGGATTATGGTGGGGGGTATCAGGTTTTTAATTGTTCCTTAGTTTTGTTTTGTTTTTTTGAAACTCAGCAAATCTTGTAGGGCTAGTTTGGACTACGAAAGTCTCCTGAGAGCCCTTTTATCTTGAGAAATCTTTACGGCATTTAAAACGTTTGATTTACATAGATAACATATTTTAACATTTTACTGTTGATTGTAAAAGGTTATTTACAGTAATATATATTATTATATGCAGTAATATATTGTTGTTTTTTTCTTTTCTTTTCTTTTTTAAAACAGCCCATACGTTTCCATGTGCGGCAACCTCTGTTCTTAATGCCCAGTACATGAATATCTATCAGATTTCAGTGCAATCCCTAATAGAATTTCTGCACCTTTTACCAAAGAGATCTTATCACTAATGTACGTCTATTACAAAACTGAGTCCAGTAATCTTTAATGTTGTTGTGAGAAGGTTTCAGGCAGTGACACAGCAAGCTTTGATCAAATGGCTGTACCTAAATGAAATATTCGTACTGATTTGCTTCCAACCTAACTCATTTAGGCCCAGCAAAGAAATGCTTTCACACTTTACATCAAAAAGAAGCAAGAAATAAACTTAGTCCGTGTTCATGTAGGTTTGGCTTTTGATGTCAAGAACTTGTAGCTGCAACTACATCAGAAGTGTTCGCTTGAGGCAGCTATGCAGTCCTTGAGCATCTGGATCATTCTCTGTCGATGTGGACTGGTGTTGAATAGATGGCAGTAATCAAAATCAAATAACTCCTCCCCTCTAGAGGCATGGCCAGGCTTGCTGAGAGTTACTGTCTTCTGATGGGCTAAAATCTGCTTAAAGGAATAAATTATCCCAAAACGTCTAATGTGGCAAAATAATAATCCTTTGGGCACCCATTGACATTATCAAGTTTCCATGATGCTGCCTATAGCTATTGATGTTTCCCTTTAAACATCTTAAACAACGAACTCCGATTAAGTTGTGTTCTCTTATATAAGGCGCCTGGAAGTTTCTGTCTTCTCTAAGCTTCAGTAATGATGTGGACTGTTCGCTGGTACGTCTGCTGTCACTGGTACATCTGCTAATCATTTTTGAATGATCCTTAGATCCTGAGCTGGGCCGCATTAGGAGGGTTAGCGGAACAGTTACTGTTAGCCATGGAACACATTGAAAACAATGTATTCCTTATTCTGGGCCTGTGGTCTTTACTTTTTCACAAATGTATTTATTTTTTTAACGTCCATCCTGTTTTCCCCTCAATATAGAGTGACTGTCGTCTCCATACATTTTCTTTGTCTTGTTTTCTGATTACAATTATAAAATGTCATTTCATGGGTGGGGTTTTCTTTTTTTGGGGGGGGGGGGTTAATTTTTCATACTGTATATTAAGTGCCAATGGTTAATATTTTCATGTAATAAAAATGTTTTAGACGATAGTTGGTCATAGTTTGTATTTTGCATTTTGTCCCTTGAATAGGTGCTTGTTACTTTACACATGTGGACCATCAGTAATAAATCTCTGCACAGCGTTGATCATTTTATCTTTGTGTAGGTATGTTGTTGGAGATAACCGTATCTTTTTAGGATTATTTTGTACAGTTCACTTTTATGCTGTCGTGACTGCAGGCAAATGGGTAAGAAGCAAAGTGTCTCCACCACAAGAAGAGTCTGAATGAGGTGTTTGGCTTCTATCTCGGAGGCATTATTCACACCTTCTATAGTGCTGCTGGATCTTCCAGGGGCGTGCGGGCCAACCCTTCCCTGAGCTCGCTCGCTCCCTCCCTCCCTCCTCTCCACACACGCACAGATGGCTCTCCTGTTAACTACCTCCACCGGCCAAGTTTGCAGTTAATCGCAGCTTGCTGCTCAGTCAGGGGAGTAACGTGGCATTACTGGGGGAGTAGGCTTGCGCACACACATACATGCACTTCCACCCCAGCATGACTCAAATGTGCGTGGGCTTTTCCGATTGCAGGGAGCACGTTGTTTTCTGGGCCAAGCTCTCCTCCTGGTAGCTTCACATAATACCATGATGATGATGATCAAGACCGTTCACTACTGTTAGCAAATGAAATCTATACATTCTTCATAGCACAGTTCTCTTGTGCGTTCAGTTACGCTACATAGCCAAAAGCTGTGTTTTAATATGGCTTAATATTTGCATAATGATGTGTAGCCACGCCCTTTCATAATGCCCCTCTTTTTCTGCATGTTGTAGAACCATACTTTACATATAGTACCGAAACAGCTTCTATTAGAAAATAATGTGCACTTACATTTCTGCATTTCATATAAGAATCATAGCGTGTTTTAAAACAAATGCAGCACCAGAGCAGCATTTTCCATGATAAAAATGTTCCATGTGTAATTATCACTTTATACAGCTGAGGGTGCTATTGGGTCCTTTTGCACAAACTTACAAGATTTGGATGCACAGATAAAACAATATTCACACCCATTTTTTTTTTTACATTCAGCACAAATGCTTGTATACTTCCAGTTGCTTAAGACAGGCTTAAGATAGTCACAGCCATCATAAGTCTAGTACATATTAAGATCGAGTTCTCCATATAGAGAACATCCAGCTCATCTCTAAGAACACAGAGCCCCTCCCCCCCAAAAATAAGCAAAGACTCTAAATGACACAACAGAATTCACTTTTTAATAATTATTAACAAGTATATGTCTCAATTTACTCTTTTTTTTAAAACGCATTTGTTCATAATTCATTCTTTTGTACATAATCTGACGTGCAAGGCGAAAGTAGACAGGATAGAAAATAGATTTTGCGCAGGGGTCAGTCCATGTTTGTCTCAGGTGAGGGGGTTTCAGTTCTTTGGTCTGATGTTTCTCCCTGTGCTGTGTGCTGCTCTGAGACTATATCGCCCCTCTCTGGGTTGGTCTCTTCCTCAATGGGCCCGGCTGGGCTATATTCTTCGTTGACTGTAGTGTTGTCTGTCTCGCTGGCCTGTCCACTGCACCCTTCTCTCCCTGTTTTAGCTGCGGGTGAAGCAGAAAAGAGCAATAGTATCTTAGTGTGAAAACATTCAAGCAGTTGAGGTAAGACTACAAATAAGATCATTAAAAAATACTTTGTGTGCTATGCAGCTGTAAGGTGACCAGTTACAGCTAAAAGTGAGTCGACAATGATTGTGTATCTTCGTATAATGGCCATCAGTCAGGGTTTTTTGATAGGGAATCATAAATGCACCATCCAGTGAATGGTGTGACTGGACTAGCTGGAATATATGTTCTCTTTACAGGGACAAATCAAGGGTTTAACAATAGTTTAGTGGTTAGTCATAAAAAGTGATCACAGCCTGTCCTTCTGTGAATGGATCACAAAGACAGATGTCTGATTCCATCTCATTCACTCTTCCTCATCCATGATCTCTCCTTCTGCCTCTCCGAGCTGCACTGATCTCTTCCTCCTGTTCTTATGCTCACCTTCCTCACCTTCCTCACCCTCAGGCAGGTCCTCCGAGCAGGGCTCCAGCTCGCCCAGGTTCACCCGCTTCCGCACCGGGGACCTCTGCAGCCGCAGTGCAGCTTTTAATTCTGAGACCACAGGGAAACCAGACAGAGGGTTTCACTCACAGCCACAGCAGTGAGGTGCCCGAATGTTTGATTCATTTTATAAAAGTTCAAGTCAGTTTTTTAATGTTGACATTGTAAACAAAAGCCACAAAGCTAAGAGTATTCTGCAAATGAGTTAACATTAACTGGGTTTCCATTGGTTATCAGTTACTTTGCCAGCAGTGGGCAAACAAAGTGCATTAGGGGAGCAGGGTAAAGTGTATTAGGTGCATTAGGGGAGCAGGGTGTGGTGTGAGCAGCAGGAGTGCTCCTCACCCTCAGGGTCCAGCAGGGCGGCATGCTGGAGCAGCACGTCTTCGTGGACAGAAACGGCACGCCGTTGAGGTGAGGGCTTCATACGGGGTCGTGGTTTAGGGAGAGTCTCTGTGAGGAGAGAGGAACAGCGTTTTTAGAAATACATATATATATAGGTGATTTTCAAAGAATGCATGCATTCTGACCAAAGCCCATTTACTACAGCTTCAGAATCATAAGCATTGAATTACATGATTGATCTGATGGAGGTAATTAAATTGTTTTCAACTGAAGCATACAGAAGACTGCAATCTTGCAGAGCATTAAGAGCTGCCATCAGGGGAGGTGTTGAAGGGAAACAGAGATGAGATGTGGCTCAGCTACTCGAGTTTAAATCTGTTTAGACGGGATGCACACCTAAGAGCTTTTATAAGGGTTCTGTGTGTGTGAGTTTGTGTGTATGTAAGAGATCTACCATAATACAAAGAAAGTGCATTTGAGCACCACGATATAATGTTGTTTTATTGTAATCTTTGCCTAATATTTAAGGAGCAGGTGAATACAAAACTATTTTAGATCACTTAATTTTCCGTAATGGGGCAGAAAGCCTTTAAGGGTAATCAGGGTGAACCATCCTGACAGACTGCACCCCTGGAGGACTCTCTAGGAGTGCTGGGTCTGTCTTGGCAGTGTAATAATGTTCACTATAAAGCTTAATGCACAAACCAAGGCTTTGCAAAGAGTGGCTTTTGTGAAGCAGTTATATAGGAGAGAGCCACCCAAGAGAGATCAGAGCAATAAGCTCTGATTAGTGAAGAGCTCATGGCCTCCCTCTGGTGGCTGCCGGCTGGCATTGTGAGCCACCTGTTACGTTTTCACACTCCAAACACAATCTATAACATTCTAAAAATGTTTTGAACTCTACCTTCAGTGACAGACTGGGGTCTCTCTGCCCGCTCACGGGCATCTGTGCTGAGCACCCTCCGTGGTGATGGTGCAGGTGGCATCTCTTTGCGAGGGGAGGGGGTTGGAGGCTGGGCCTGTGGTGATGACCCACCCTCCACCACTGACAGCTGGCTGTCCAGGGATGGGCTGGGCTGCCTGGGGGTGGGCGTAGTGCTCCGAGAGGTTGCGGGGGTCTCCCCTGGTGGGATCAGGGTGGGTCTGAGTGATGGTTTTGGGGGCAGAGGGCCTACAGGTCGCTCAGGGAGTGGAGGACGTTCCATTCGAAGGGGCTCCACGTTGGGACCCACACGCACTGGCCGTCTGGTGTCTGAGGAGAGACAGTGGGTTTTACGTTACCGCAACGTGATTTAACAACGCACAAACGAAAAAAATTATAAAATGAAAGGTGAATGTCTTATGTTTGGCACCTGAAGAGGTGGACATTGTGCGAGGCTTTATATATGTGGGGGGCGGCTCAGGCTTGCTGTCCAGTATCGCCCCTGAAACAGACAAGTAAAATGGTCGGAGGTATTAAAACACCACACATCCAACAAGAACAAATAATCTGGTTCAGAACAGACTGCATGGTCCCACATAATAACATCTTATTTGCTTCACATTTGTGACTTTTTAGACAGAAGACCTTGGCTAAAGAGATGCAGGCCAATAGGACAGCAGTTCTTTAAAACCTGCGAGTCTTAGGCACACTGTCTCAGACAGCTAGAAATCCATTTAGGGCATGGAACCATATCCATCACAGCCAGCATTTTATTTATTTATTTTTGGGTTGTTTGTTTGTTTGTGTGTGTGTGTGTGTGTGTGTGTATGTGCTTTGTTTCCATTTCAAAGAACAGCAAATTCTCAAGAGCGAAAACCACCGTCATCTGGTTCCCTTCCCCAGCAGGACTGGTGTGCAGTAATAGTTTTTTGATGCCCACCCTTACTGAAGCTACTTAATGGAGTTTCAATCAGCTGCTTAATGGGGCAATAAACAGTGTCATGAAAAAAGTATTTGATTTCCTCTAATCTTTCATATTTGAATGGTTTCATACTGAATGGTTTCACATCCTCACACAAGATGTAATACAAGACTAGGAGAGCACGAGGAAACACCAAACAATTTTTGAATCATATCATTTACTGAAGGAAAACAGTACAGCAACACATATATTACCCATTTGAAAACTGGCCCTTTATTGCTCCTAAATTTTGACCTTTAGTTGCAATATCTGCAACCAAACTCAGCTCAGTGTTTTATATAGCTGTAGCTGAACAGGAATTTTGTCCATTCTGCAGAATTGCTTTAATTCCTCATATTAGAGGGTTTTCAAGCATGAGCTGCCAATTTCAGACCAATTTCAACTCAGCATTCCAATGAGTCAGGACTTTGATTAAGCCAATGCAAAACCTTGATTTTGTTTCTACAGAGGTGGATGTGCTCGTGCTCTTTGGCTTGTTGTCTTGCTTTATAAGCCAATTGCGCTCGAGCTTCTGATCACAGACTGATGACTGGACGTTCTCCAGAAAGATTTTCTGATAAAGAGGATTCATTGTTCTGTCAATTATGGCAAAGCCTGTCTTCCAAAAAATTCCACTTCTTTCTCATCCATCCAGACAGCATTGTTTGCTTGAAGACTTTCTGACAAAGGCTGCTTGTGTTCCTATTGGTTAACAATGATTTTACCATTATTCCATTTTTTCCAGTCTCATTCTAAAGGGGGAATCATAAGTGCTGGACATATCTGAGCCAAGCAAGGCCTGCAGTTATTTTGTCTTCTTCTGTGACTTCCTAGATCACCGCTGCACAATTGGAGGAATCTTGGTAGGCTTGGCCACTTCTGGAAAGATTCACTACTGCTGCAATGTTTTCTCCGTTTGAAGACAGTGGCTGTCCATGTAGTCATATAACCTCAGAGGTGGTTTTGTAACTATTCCCAAACTCAACATTCTTACCTGAACTTCTGATCATTACCCATCTGCTGATACCTTTTAGCCTCATTTACTTTGCTGGAAAGATTCTGTTTAAGATTTTTAAAAAGGTGTCCAGTCCTGGGAGGAGTTGCCTAGTCTAACTGATCCCAATGATCCATCGGTCGCTTGAGTAACTAAGGGGGCAATTACTTATACACGGTCATACAGGGCTAGTCACTGTTGCATAACCTTTTGTCCTTCTCTAAATAAAATAAAATAAAAAAACAGTATTGTTTCCTCTTTGTGTTGTCTTT
>JAOXYF010000027.1:21218267-21233225 GCA_028565775.1 Sternarchorhynchus goeldii | reverse complement strand
CCGATCTACATATATATATGTGAAAGCGTCACTGTATGTTAAATTCAGTGAACTGAACAGTGCTGAGTCAGGGAAAACCATCACACTGCATTTTACAGTAGCTTTATATCACTTCTAAAATCAGCCGGTGACATCATCCCAGTAGTGTCTGCATCAATATCCACAATAAACAAATGAGACACCTCATAACAGACTCTCCAGGTGAAAACCGGACATGTGACCCACCCCCAAACATCACGTGTCACTGTTATGTAATACTCACACAAGTCTTATTGTATCATGCTAATTAGGTGGGAGGTTTCATTTGTTGCTAGTAGATTTTCATTCATTAAATTGCCTAAACCTTTTACCTGCCTTTCAAACTGAGCCCCCAATCAAAAATCCTTTTATTAGCTTTATGATTGTTAACATTTATGTACTAATATTTAATACAACATTTCTAGTCTTGCCTCATTCATACATATTCAGATAAATGTCCATACAAGCTTTCGACTGGTACATTATGTAATATTATATCATACATGAAAATGATTGCTGCTTCTCTTTGAATCGGTTTGTATCGGTTTGTGTTGGTCCTTTGAGACACAGAAGAATGCAATGAACCGTTGGTTAATATGGTGGCTTGGTGGTTAATATATTCGCCTCTCAGAGTCTTGGGTTTGAGCTCATATCTTCTGTGAGTGTGTGTGTGTGTGTGTTTGCATGCCCAGTGGATGCTCTGTCCTGGGTGTTATCCTCTTTCAACCCTTCCTGTGCCCAGTCCAGTCCTCCAGGGAGCTGTGGTTTCTGCTTGAGAGCACACTGTGTGCAATGGGCTGCCTGTTGTCACCGGCATGTGTCTGGATGTAAAATTTGTAAAGCGTTCTTGCCTTTCAGAAAGGCGCCTTAGAAATGTAACTTCATTCATTCACGTATCCTACCTGTACCTACGCCCCTAGAACATCAAAAAAATGTAATTGTTCTGGTCACCTAACATACCTAGACTGCAAACCTCAAAGTAATCTTCACATGTAACAAAAGAAAAATGTTACCTTATACAAAACACCACTACAGATTGTCCATCACAACAAATTAAGAATCAAAGACCACAGTCTCAACTCATTTTCCATTTGCCATTAGCCTCTTGAAATTAAGCCCCACACCAGTGCTCTCTTACCTTGGCTTGTGTGGCTGTGGTGTCCTGCTCTGGTTCCAGTCCCGTAAGCAGGATGAGGGACTGAGACTTGCCCTCTCGGAGCGAGCGGCGTGTCGGCTTGGGCCTCCTCTCCCCGTCAGGGGTCCGGCTCTTCTCCAGGGTCCAGCTCTTCTCCCTCTCTGAGGATGGCACTGCTGTTATGAGGCTGGGGGTTGTGGTTGGGGTAGTGGGTGCAGCAGGGGACAATGCTGGAACCTCTTCAGTTTTGGCAGGTGAGGAGGCAGGAGGGGTGGGGGTGGTGGCGGGGGTGACTGATGAGACAGGAATTGGCATGAGGAGAGGTGAAGGAGCTCGAGGTGTCATTCTGGGGGCCATTTTGTCGTCTATGGCTGGTACTGAGGGGGCTGAATCTGAGATGGTGGGAGCAGGAGTTGTGGAGGGTGCTTTGATGTTCACGTCCTCTACTTTCTCCCTCTCCTTCTCTTTCTCCCTCTCTCGTTCTCTCTCCCTCTCTCTCTCCCTTTCCCTCTCACGCTCCTTCTCGGCCCGCGCCGCCTCCCGGAGAGGTCGGATGAGGTCTGCTATTGAAGTCTTTTTCACCTTTCCTTCTGGGCCAGCCTCACCCTTCGCTCCTCGGCCAGCACGGACCTTCTTAAAGGCGAAGAAGTCACCAAACTTCTTCTTAATGTTTTTAGATGGGGCTATGGTGGAGGTTTGGGAGGTGGTGGTGGTGGTGAGAGGGGCGGTTGTGACACACGTAGACTCTGCAGGTTGTGCTTTATTGAGGAACTCCTCCCTCTGGTGCTTTCTGAATGTGAGCAGAGGAGAGGCATAATGGAAAATGACATCTTTTGCCCTTCAGCAAAGGCTATTTCTTTATTAGCTCCAAATGTCCATAGGTTGGTATATATTTACTGCCCTCTAATGCATGTCTAGACATTAATGATTCTGAGGTAATGGTTTAAATAAGTTTCATATTTGTTGAATTTGTCGTGAGAAATCAATCAGTTCTCAAAAGCACAAAGTCTAAAGAGAGACAATAATGCTTACAATGTTTACAAAGTTATAATGTTTCTGACATAATCGCCACAAAATATCAGAGGCCAGAGTTTCAGTTTGTTAATATATGTAGGCGTGTACTCACAGAGGGTCATCCTGGATGATCTTCTTGGTGAAGAACTCCTCTACACCCTCATCCACCCTTCCCATAGTCTCATTTCCTTCATTCTCACTCTCGGCTGGCTGCTCCTACATGTGCCCCCGACACACACACACACACACACACAAATACACAGAACCACAAAGTCAGTCTGTCAAACTGACAGACCATTCAAAGTCAAAACCTTAGGCACATACCATACATCTAAATACAGTGCAATACCCCCAAAACTGCTCTAACTAGCACTGTTTTCTATTTCCGTCCTTAGTGTGGGCTGCTACAGTATGCATTCATACGTTAGTTACATCCACACAATACATTCTCTCTATCCATGCAGAAATATGCCACACACACATTTATACACGTAAATCACAGCAATGACTTCAGCTGATAGGCAGGAATTGTTTTGTGTTGGCTGTGTCCTCAGGTGCATCTGTCTCTTTTGTCCCCAGAGAGGACCAAATCCAGCCCCACCCTTTTCCTCTCTGTCTGCCCCTCCTCCTCCAAACACAATTATACTCCTCAAACACACTCCCATGCAGCTCACAGGCATACAAAGACTAAAAGCATGCTTGCTCATCAATGGTGATTGGTGTATGTGTCAGGTAGCCATGGCAATAAGTCAACAACAGAACAAGCCCATCTTGAACCTTGAATTAAATTAGTCTTAATCAGATTAACCTATATTAGTTCTTAGCTAGCAAAGCAATGTTTCTGGTGAATGCAATTTGGTCTTAATAAGATATTACATATAAAGTTTAAACTGTGTAGTATGGTATTGTTCATTGTCTCTACGTACTCAGTACCAAAAACAGTATACATTTCTGGCACACCCGATCAGATAATGGTTTAAAATTATTCAGTAATGTTAAATAATTTTGGATCAGGCTTAATATTTAGAGATGATAAAGAAAATGTTCAACTAGTACAACAATATAACTTTCATATTCATTAAAAATAAATTTCATATTTGTTGAATTTGAATATCACAGTCGTCATGAGAAATCAGTCAGTTCTCAAAAACACAAAGTCTAAAGAGAGACAATGAGTCTTACAACGTTTACAAAGTTACAATGTTTCTGACATAATCACCACCAAATATCAGAGGTCAGAATTATTTGCCCACCATGTGGAGGAAGGATCACCTGCCGAATAATCTAAACAACAAGAAATTAAAAAAGAAAACTGAGTTGGACATGGCGGGTCAATATAGACAGTAAGTGAATAAGGGACTAACAGGACAAGAGTGTTAAAAAGACAAGTGAACCTCCACCTGTCACAGAAGAGTCCAGTCCCTAAGTCACTGGCAGCAGATTAAAAACCACAAAAAAAAAAAGACAAATACCACAGAATAGCTTCCACAGCACAGACAACACATGGATGTACAAACACACCCTCATGGCGTGATGGTAGGGTGTGTTTTGTCTGAGTCCTCCTGCCACACACTGCCAGGCCATTCAGTCAAAGTAGGTACTGCAGGCAGGAGGAAAGAGGTGAAGAGAGGGAGGAGAGACGGAGAGAGACGGGCAGAGAGAGAGATGGATGGACAGAGAGAGAGACCAGACTACTGCAGAGCTATAGCAACCAAATGCAAATGGAGCAACACGGACTGCATGGAAAATGGATTTTAAATCATTTACTGCCCAGTGGCCAATCAGAATGCAAGGCTCCTCATCAATCCACTACATCTTCAAAAAGAAGAGTATAGTGAAGAGTTTCCCACACACTCATTCACATACTTCCACATATTTACATGAATAACACACACACACACACACACTGAATTAATAGATGCATAAATATGCTTGTGTTATCATGCAATAATTTCTTCTGATAATGGACCCAATCTAAATAACACATCATGTCTGAAAGAATATGCAACCAACACTAGATGACTGCAGTCTCTCTACAATGGAAATGACGTATTATCCTCCCAAACCAAAAATGCTCTATATACATTCACACATTCAATCTACACACACAATCCATTAAACCTACAAGTGCTATTAATTCAAACCTTTGTGCTATATCTGCCATTAGCCCTATGTGTAGATACAATGGTGATATCTGTGATAGTATAAAGGTACATAACAAGTACCTCTTTACACTGACCTGAAGTCAGTTTTGCCTTTTGAATTTAAGTGGATAATCTAGGCCTCAGGTAGGAGATGATGCTCCTAGAACTACTGCAGCAACCGTAAGAGATACCAACACTGCATAAGCAGCATGGAGGAAATATCAATGGAGAGAGAGAGAGAGAGAGAGAGAGAGAAACAGAAAGAGAGAGAAAGAGAAAGAGATAGAGAGGGAGAGTGATTGGAAGTGAACATCATGTTCTTTTTGCATTATGGCTTCTCTTGTCTTACAGCAGTGCAGAGCTAAAGGTAATCCCTGCCAGCTCCCTACCTATCAGCAGAGGCAGCATCTCTATAGTGGGACACCTTGTTCACTGGGGGCTTGAACTCCACTGAGTTTGTTTCATTTATGGCAAACACCGGTCTCTAATAAAGAACGATGGTGAAGACGATGATAAAGATGTTGGGTGTGGGTGTAATAGCATGCCTGGAGAAGACAAACTCATGACATGTTTGGAAACATGTTACCAAGCTGGTGTTTGATGGATATTCCTATATAATCCACCACTACACATCTTGACTTGAGCATTCAAAAACTGTATGTGTGAGAGGTAATGTACGTTGGACTGTACCACTTCATGGAACTACATCAAAGCTTGCTGGAACATACCATTTCATAGAACCCTTCCCAGTTCTACCAATAAATGTTGCTTCTATGATTCCATAGGGAAGCATTGATAGACTAAATATCACCTTTACCTAATATATATATATATATATATATAAATAATCAGATAGCTTACAGTCTATACTCTTTTCCATATGAGAGCAGCTGATACAACAGTATAGACACAGCTGGTTATCAACAGAAAATGTCATTTACATCTTGCTGTAGTCTATCCAAAAGAACTGATGCCATTAGCTCTGTTGTCAGGCTGTGAGCTTATCGAGTTCTTGAGAAGAGCAGGAGTAGGTTGGGAGCGCTGGACAGCCAGGAGTTAAGATGGTTTGTGAAAATGTGTTTGTGCATTAAGACAAGAAAAAGACACTGTGAGAAAGAGAAAGAGAGAGAGAGGGAGAGAGAGAGAGAGAGAGAGAGAGAGAGAGAGAGGGATTGCTGAGGTGAGAATGTGGTGAAGGATAAATGCTTATGTAGCCAGCTACCACAAAGGCAGGTGCACACCCATACACACACACACACACACACACACACACACACACACACACACACACACACACACACACAGAGTGGGTGAGTATTATTCCATCACCCCTTCCCCATATTACTAGCCTCTCCCTGAGGCACCACCTGTCATTGTGTTTCCACTTGCCAAATGGTACATATACACCCATAGATCACTGGACAATAAAAACATAAACATACACACACACACACACACACACACACACACACACACACACACACATACATTTATGTGGCGTAAAGCTGTGATTCCAGAATGTTTCTATCCTGCCTTGTTCATTCCAGTTGAATAAGGAGAACCATTGTCTCCAGAGGTCCTGATCTGACCATGGCACTTTGCCTGACTGCACACTGACCCCAGACACACACACACACACACAGCCACGCCCACGCAAGGCAGCATATATCTTTATACATATACCCACAGGTAACCATGACAACATAGCAATGGAAAACTCACAACTCATTACACCGGCACAGAAGTAGCCATGACAACACAGATACGGTTCTAACACTTCCCACAGCTCGCCATGACAACCTACAGGATTATTAAGCATGTTCACAAAACATGGCAAAATAGCTGTGTTGCAATATAGCATATAGTACACACATGGATATGTACACACACCCTGACACACCCACCAAAATATATATATATGTGAATTTATGTATCTGCCTAAGAAGGCCAACAAGTCCTACACACATTTATTCTTATGCTGACCATAATAACTTTTGGCCTAGTATGCTCTTAGGTAACTATGACGATAACTAGTGACATGTGACAGTGTTAAGAGCAAAGACGTGTGTGCTCCTATACTCAGCACAGCCGTCAGACCAGCACCCATCACTATGGCAACCATTTGGCCAGTCGCTAACCAGGAAATACAGCCATCAGAGCAAAAGACAGATAATATGCAGGAAGAGCATCACACTGAGACATGCACGCACACACACACACACACACACACACACACACACACACACAAACAAACACACACACGCATGAGTATGTGCGCGCACAAAAAAAAAGAAAAGAGAAAAATAGTATATATTAAGCAAGATGCAGGACCTGTAATATTTTAATAATATAATAATAATAATTTACTGTGTCTATCGTTGAATGTTGTGCGGGTGAAAGGTTGCAACATTCTAAAGGGGCAGATCCCAGAACAACAGGCAAAAGCATCATTACTGCCTGCATCTGACTAAGTAACTACGAGCTCATACTCAAACATGCAGATATACCCACCCACACCTCCACACATACACACACACCCTTCTCCACACACACACACACACACACACACAGTCATGCAATTCAGCTACCATCACTATCAGAGCACTTCTCTCATCCATTTCATTTACTCTGAGAGCTCGTACCCAGAATATGGAAGCTGAAACACACACCGCAAGTGGGAAACACACACATACACACACAAATACATAGATGCAGTGTTTATTAAAAGACCCTAACAAAATGTCACACTGAACCAGATGCTCCTTGCAACCTGACTATTGACACGAATAAAAGCACACTCAAGACACACACACACACGGATGCACACACACACACACACACACTGGTGCATAAACAGATTCAGATCCCACACGCTGACACCATTCCAATGCAGGAAAGTAGAGGAGAGAAAAATCCATATTTTATGATGACAGAGACATAGAAGGACTCAGAAAACAACAGAGACAGAAAGAGAGGGGGATGAGTACGAGAAAGAAAGGTGAGAAAGAGAGAGAGAGAGAGAGAAACACTCCTTGATGTGGGAACATTAATATTTAAGATCACAGCAGTCACACGGAGAAAACCCCATCCGTAATCACTGAAGTAAAACCATTCTCCATTCTGACAGCATACACACCGCCCAGGGAATCGCACGCATACACACACAGCCCTTAAACATGGCAATGAAAAATACACACCCAAAATGTCTCTAACCACAACAGCCCCAATCTCTCTCTCTCTCCCTCCCTCTCTCTCTCCCTCTCTCTTTTTCTCCCCCTCAAGGCTAAAGCATCATTAGGAACAGGATGATAAAAAGATAAAGAAAACGGAGAAAGAAAGAGACAGAGAATGACTGGAGGTGCCGCACACTTCACACACACACACACACACACACACACACCCACCCACACCCACACCCGCACACACACCCACACACCCACACACAGCCTTGGCTGTTGCTGCGGCTGCCTGCAACAACCTGAGCACCGCCATCTCGCTTTCCCTCCCTCCCCCTCTCATTCTCTCCTTGTCCCTCCATAACCGAGCATCCCCCTCTCTCCATCTCCCTGCCTCCCTCTCAGGCAGCTGCCTTCACATCCGTCCCAGCCTCTCCCTCTCCCTGCTCCGTTCCTCTCACGCTCCCCTCTGCTATGCGCCCCTGGTCCGTATCCTCCTCCACCCCCCCACCCCCTCCGCGTCTTACCTGCGGCTTGCCGGGCGGCTGCCTGTTGCGGCGGTTGGGTCGGGGCCTGGAGCGGGTGTAGTGCCTCAGTGTGTGTCCTTCGATGGGCAGGTCCATAGGGGGCTTAGGAGGCGCGGGCTCCGGACGCCGGGGCTCTCTGCTGCTACGAGCGGTCGCGGCACCAGCGCCAGAGCCAGCAGCCTCCGCCTCCCTCCTTGCCTGGGCGGAGCCTGCCACCGGGGGCCAGCCCTCCGCCGCGATGGACGGGCCTGTCACCGATGCCGACGACAAGCGCCGCCCCCTCTCTTCGGCTGCTAGCATGGAGCTCGAAGCCCCTCCCCGGCTCCCACCACCCCCCTCCCTTTCTCTCTCTCTCTCATTCTCCTCCGCCTCCTGCTGGGAGTGTGCGCTCGCTCTTGCCTGCTGCTCGCTCTCTCCTTCCAACAGACCTGCAGCAAGGGAGAAAGAGACAGAGAGAAACAGAGTGGGAGAGGATGGGAGAGGAGAGGAGGAAGAGAGAGGGAGGGAGGTGAGAGGAAGCAATAACAGGGAGATAGTGAGAGAGGACTGTGGTTGAATCGAGAGCTATAATGAGCGTGTTTGAATGGGAGCTGGAGGAAGCTGGGGATAGAGACATACGCAAGATGAGAGAGAGAGAGAGAGAGAGAGAAAAGAGGGAGCGTGAAGAGGGAGCGTGAAGAGGGAGCTGTACACCACCCCATCAGAGATGAGATGCAAGCAGAGCATAGGCAGCCTGGGAAACAATCGGGGGAGGGAGGGAAGCTGGAGAGAAAGACAGGATGATATGTCTGCAGATTCGTGACATGAGCAACAGAGGCAGACTGTAGGTGGCGCCCATGAGCTTTGGATTTACAAAGCAGATCAAAAAGTGCAAGAGAGACAAAAAGGGAGAAAGAGAGAAAAGAAAGGGGAGAGAGAGAGAAACCGGGGAAGAGATAGAAGGAAAGGGTGGAGATGGGAAGAAGGGTACTGCCCCGTTTGTAAACTGATCCATCCACCCCTCTCTGTCTCTTTCTCTCCCTCCACCTCACCCAGTATGTTGTGATTAAGGGTTAGTGCTGGGCTCCAGTTAGCACCAGCCAGCTGTCTCCTCTATAGTCATCACTTTTACTTATAGGGGGTCTCACACTACCCCCAATCCCTCCCCCTCAGTCCGAACCCTCCCCTCTCCACTCCTTAGATGCTGTGACAAGGCGGTCAGACAAGCAGGGGAAATCCCCAGAGACAAGATGGGGGAACCCCAATTCACATACAATGTCATTCACCCTACATGGACACACACACACACACAGACTGAAAGGCTGAAAGACTTCATCTGTTCACTTTCCATATTAAAAAGGTCTGTAAAAATAATTGTATGCATTTTTTTTGTCTGCTGTTAACAAACATATGTTTACATGATTATTGCCCTTTTCATATATGGTAACATTGAGCATAGCAGAAATGAAAGTTCTACACTACATATTTATTTTTTAAGAATGTAGATGACACGTGTTTCTTTGAGGGTTATTATAGATCTTTTGAATAGAGATTATACACACCAGTACACATAGAGAAATGCATTTGAGACATGATGCAGTTCATGTCATTTTCTTCAGCCAATAATGTGCTTTGTAAGAGCATGTCCTAGCTCAGATACCCTGGGTCATATGTGGCCCAATGCTGTCTCTTCTATTAGTCCTCTATTTCTGATATTTAGTGATAAAGGAAACAAAACTAAACAAACAAAAACAAAACACTTATCCAATTATGCCAAATGTATTTGGGGAATATTTGATGTGCAAATTTTGTTTCTTTCATTTTAAATTGGAGCTACAATGCTAACAGCACAGTGATGGGAAGCTTTTATACTGGAGCTACCATGCTAACAGCACAGTGATGGGAAGCTTTTATACTGGAGCTACCATGCTAACAGCACAGTGATGGGAAGCTTTTATACTAGAGCTACCATGCTAACAGCACAGTGATGAGAAGCTTTTATACTAGAGCTACCATGCTAACAGCACAGTGATGGGAAGCTTTTAGCTTTAGCTTAGTGCAAACTGCAGGCTAAAATCAACACACACTCGCTTCAAACTGCAGAAAGAAACCTCAAGTACACTTGTTTATGTGGTAATGATGCATATTATTTATAAAAACAGAGGAAAGCACTGGCTCAAATCTGAAGGCTTCCACACTTTTGAGCTGTAAGATGTGGCTAGTTCATTTTATTCAGTGTTTTCTATAAAAAGCTTAAACCAGGTGTGATGTCCACTGTGAAACCACAGTTCTGTGCATGAATTGTGTGGATTATGACCAGCTCACTGCATAAGAAACAAACAAAAAGTGAATCGGGTTTGTCAATAACTAAATAAATGAATGAACTAAATAACTAACTAAATAAATTAATGTTAAATAAATCAAATGTGTGCTGAATGGGAGACTTGAGGATAGGGGGCACCTACTTTTGACTGACGGGGCTGGCCTGATGCTCCGGGTACAGAAACTGTTTCTCCAGATCACAGGCACATACTGAAAATGATACACAGGCACATACTGAAAATAACACTCAGGCAGGTACTGAAGATGAGACTCAGGCAGGTACTGAAGATGAGACTCAGGCATATACTGAAAATGATACACAGGCACATACTGAAAATAACACTCAGGCAGGTACTGAAAATGAGACTCAGGCATGAACTGAAAATGAGACTCAGGCACATACTGAAGATATGACAGTTTTCAGCTTCACACCAGCACACTTTCATAACACAGCACACACTGTTAAACAATCAGAGTGAGGGTTGACTGGGAGGGACCACTGAACCACAAGGATGATTAAAAAATACATTAAGCATATTTTTTTAGTGTCATGATTAATACGTTGTACTGAAAATTAACTTTTTTGGGATTAATTAGGGAGTTATATGTGTTGCAGAGAAACTAATGCACCGCTACATTAGTTACTGCACCTAGGGCCCATATCATCAGCAGGTTTCATCCCCTTTTAACCCAGCATGGGGATTTCACCAATAGCTTGTATATACCTCAGGCATTTGGCAAACTAGCACTCTACCTTAAACTGATATGCAAACTTTCGTGACCTCTACAAACCTCCATGTATTTTATTATGTGTTTTATTAGATAACGTCATTAGATATCGATATTTTATCTAACACAGATTGTGCTAGAAATTAATGAACTTAATTTCATTAAAAATTTAATTAACTGAACTGAAATGTTGTGATGAAGGCTGGATTCTGAGCTGGCTTGCGAGCCCTGGCATGCACTGGTGGCAGAAAGGGTTCAGTTTGGTCTGACCACGGTCGGTCTGCTTGCCTTCCCCGGACATGTATGTGTCTCAGAATGCAACAAATACACACAGAGATTTGAGTGAGTTGTGTAGATAACAAATCCTGTGGAATGGGGGTGGATAACGTGCAGGGGCTGGAGGTGTGGAGAAGAGGGTAAATGGTGTGTTTGGAGCACGTTCTCACCAACCTCATCAGTAGGGAACTCGTGCTCCACCACCCACAGCTGAGGCACATTGGTTTTGCTGCTGAAGGGCTGTGAATATTCCTTCAAATGCTTGTCCTGAAGTAAAGAACATTACATATGAGTATGAACACACACACACACACACACACACACACAGGCCGTGTGAGGTACACATATACAAAGCACGCACCAATTTTTGCTGAACCACTGCTAAGTCCTGGAGCACTTCCTCAATGATACTTTCGACCAGAGTAATGCTGACTGAGAGCTTTAGTTCCCTGAGAAACAGAGAGACAGGAAAAGAGACAGAGAGAAAACAGAATAACAGATCAGGGGAAAGGAAAGAGAAGGTGAATGAAAGATGAGTGCAAAGCAAGAAGCGCAGAATTTTTTATTACTTAGAGAAACATAGCATAAGAGGACAGAGACAGAGGATGGTTCTAAACTTGAACAGCCACTCACTTTGCCCATCACAGTCTTTATGCTGGCAAGTCAGTTATTATAAAGAAATACATTAATATCAAATTAATGTAGAACAATGTAGAATAATGTAGAAATGTATTGTACAGCTGTTGCCCATTCCACACCAGAGATAAATGTTGTCTCCAATTAATATGTAGGAAACAAAGACTTAATCTGTGCTGTATTAGACCCAGCTAGACAGTGTGTGTGTGTGTGTGTGTGTCACCTGAGCTTGTCCCTGATGCTGTTCTCCATCTCCTTTGCCGTGTTCTGGATGAAGTGGGCGGCCTGGCGGGTTTTGCCGAGCACGCGATTGGCCAGCTGCTCGCTCACACTGTTACGCTGGACAAGACGTGGACAAGCTGCCTGTGCCTCCTGTAGCAGCGCCTGTGCTTGTTCCTGCACAGCACACGCACAGCCAACGCAACGTCTCACACCAACACACAGAAATCGCCACTAAAACCACTCAAAACCACTAACACGACTAGAGCTATGTGAATGTATGCTGGGACAAAGTTACGGGATGAACGTGATCTCACTCTACCTGGATTTCCTCAGACAGCTCATTGGTTATAGCTTTGGCAGCATCATCCAGAATGTGCTGGATTAAACCAGCAGAGGGCGACCTCCCCAACTCATAAAGCCTGGGCAGGATCTGAAAAGACAAAGCTCACAAAATTATTGTGTTCATTCATTCATTAATGACATATTCATAGATTATATACCATACATTATTACATGCTTCAATCAGAGAAGGTGTAAAGACTAATTCATAAGTGATGATGATCTTGGTAAAGTCATACTGAAATGACTGTCATGGTATTCTAGGTAAGGTTGTAATGATGTTCGAGGTAAGGTCATACTGCAATGGCTGTTTTGGCATGCTGGAGAGCTTCTTCAGCAGACAGGATGTCACTCTGAACTTCTTGGATGTTGTAACAGGACAGAGGTGTCATGGTCTCCTGAAGCCTCTGACAGATGTTCTGTACTAACTGGAGAGAGGGAGAGAGAGAGGAAGAGAGAGAGAAAGAGAGGGACAGAATGTTTCCTTTCCTATTATAATGTCACATCTTCATGTGGTCTAAAGCCTTAAGATAGATTTCCTTGATTCATCGTTTCATTGTTGTTGATGAGTACAACGAAGCTGAACTGACTGTGAACTGGGTGCCAGCTGAGCTGAGCTTGGGAGACGTACAGACCTGCTCAGAGCGATTGGTCTTTAGGCTCTGCTGCAGACTGGACATCTCTTCTGGTGTAGTGCACCGCCTCTGACTGTTCCTCTGTAAGCACACCTGGATCTGTGTATACACACACACACACAGTGTGGGTATAATGCTTCATCCAGGTATATAGTGCCCCATGGCTGTTAGGCTCTACCAACCTTCTGCATTGCCTCCTCAGTCTTCTCTGGGTTGGCACGGAAGGCCTGCGCCATATCCGTTATTGGGATGGACATGTGCTGTAGTGTGGTGTTCCTTCAAAGCACCCAGTGAAACAGTGTGCATTCACAACATTATACACAACATTAGAAGTAAAAATGGTAGACCATTTGCAAAGTTTCAACCCAACTCCAACTCCAACCCAACACACACACACACACACACACACACACACCTCTCCAAAGCATTGGCCACGTCCATAAAACCCACAGCGGTCACACTGTTCCTGTCCCACACCAGCGATCTGTGCCAGACAACACATCACATTAACAAGTCACACATACCATTTACATCACATTACATTCACATTGACTGGAATCTGGGGGCCAATATGGTTGCAGGGGAAAATGAATTATAAATGGCAGATATAAAGGGGATATAAATTAAGTCAATGGGAAACTTGCCTTAGTTTGGTGTTGATCATGAGGGCTTTGGCCAGCATCTTGGCACCTGTGTCTCCAATGCAGTTGCCGCTAATGTCGATTTTGGAGAGGCTGGAGTTGCTGCCCAGGCTGTTGATGAGGATGGTGGTGCCTGTTTTCAGCTTGGAATCACACACAGACAGGGACTCCAAAGGCTAGGAGTGGAGAGGAAAGGTACTGAACATTGCATGGGCTTTTGGTTTGTCTTCTAGTCATGATCAATGTCTTTTGAACTTCCAATATTATATTTTTTCCATATTTTTAAAAAATTGTATTCTTATCATTTATTCATAGCAGAGTAAGAGAGAAGCGGAGGGAGGGGTTAGCTGCATTTCAGTTTTAGTTAGGACTGCCTTAAAATGAGAGCTGGGTAATTAACAAGGCAAGTGTGCCTCGGAGGAAAGGGATTGTGGGTAATTAAAACTCCTATGTTGCTGGAAGGAGGAGGCATTCTCATCTTGGGAGGATCTCCTTTTAAAGGCATTCTAGGGCTGCACTCATGTGCACTCTCTCTCTTACACACACACACACACAAACATACTCACTTTCAGACAAATGGCCACTTAGCCCACACAAGATACACCTTTTGTCTGTATTCATGCACAACTGGTCTTTAGGACATTTACACTTATTGTACAAGAGGCCATATGGTGTTGTAATAATGATTACAGCAGGGGACAGCAACATTATGGTTCTATCAGGATCTCACACACATACACATCACACACACATCACACGGTTGATAGTGGCTCTGCATGAGTGTGTGGTGAAGTGTTCCTTCAGATGAAAAGATCCATTACTCACACACTCCTCCTCTTGAATAAGCTGCACGATTCGGTGCAGAACGTCTGACAGGGCTCTGATAGAGAGAAATAAAGGGAGGAGAAAATGGCAATGGGAATAGAGCAGCAGGTGAGGAGCTAGAAGGATGGATGGATGGATGGATGGATGGATGGATGGATGGATGGATGGATGGATGGATGGATGGATGGATGAATGAATGGAAGGATGGATGAATGGATGGATGGATGAATGGAAGGATGGATGGATGGATGGAAGGATGGATGGATGAATGGAAGGATGGATGGATGAATGGAAGGATGGATGGATGGATGGATGGATGAATGGAAGGATGGATGGATAT
>JAOXYF010000027.1:21182528-21212456 GCA_028565775.1 Sternarchorhynchus goeldii | reverse complement strand
GTGTAAACGGGGGGTGGGGGGGGTGGGACATGATCCCTATCTCTATGACCTACTGAGCAGCAAACAGCAGAATAACTGGAAGTGTGATAACTTAATACACAAATAAGTCGTTACTCTTATTTAGACCCAGTATATCTTACATTCATTACGATTACATTCAAAACCCTTACTAGCTCTCCATGAAATAATGAGCAATATCTAACAGCTCAGCAACAGTGGAAAGAAGTACTCAAATATACCAGTTTAAAGTCCTTGCTGCAGATCTTGGTAAACCACTGGTTGAATGACAGAGCACCTACAGCCAACGCCAAATCTCTGAATGACATTTACAGGAAGAGAAATCACCAGAGGGAGAGAAATCTGATTTAAAAAGTTATGAATTCAGATAGATCACTAGGACTGTACAGCTGAGCCAGATTAAATACTTGTTTGGATAGATCTTGAAATTGACAGTTAACATTTTTTAAATACGTGAAAAATACAGCAAAGTCAACCAATTACCTGCTTTCTAAATGACTGAAGTCCAGAAGGTTGAATTCCCGACAGTTCTGAACGTGGTAAATATTGTCTATGTCCTAAACAACGACAGAAACAGACGGCAAAACAAACTGTAGAAGTGAGAAATAATTAGTTAGAATTGGGCTGCATTGCACATAGTCATTGATGAGTGGAGGGGAGTTCTGACCCACTGGACTTCCTCGCGACACGGGAACTCGTTGAAGTCACACAGCGCAGCGTAGGTGTCTGAGAAACCACCTACAGCAGCCCATCCGAGAAGCGAGGAAACAGTCAGACAATCTACACCATTACTCTCACTAGTCAAACAATGAACCAGCTGCTTAAGCGATCACTGTAGATCACCTCAAACCCCTCGACAACACGAGGATTTAAAACAATGAACCGGCTGCTTAAGTGATCATTGTAGATCACCTCAAAACCCTCAACAACAATTAAAAACAGCTCAGATACAAAACAAACAGAATGTCATCATCACAGGGTCTGTATGAGGAGCTTATTATAATATACTGAAATTATTAAAAATATGTAATGAATGTATTTATGTATCTATTATATATAAAGTATTTAATTTATTCTATATAATTACCGTATATATCTATTAGCATATATATATTAGCATATATATATATATATATATGCTAATAGATATATACGGTAATTATATAGAATATATATATAATATATATATATTCACAAAACAGAGGCCACATTCTTTATTCAAACAATCACCACAGGGTGAGCTATATCTATAATATCATCTATTTTAATTTTGTATGTTAACTGTATTTAAATGTGCAGTAGGGTGAGGTGCAATGATACTGACCACAGCGTCTCTGAGTTCCATTCATCTGCTCCTCAACTTTGGAGGCTAGAGTCCAAAGCTGGTCCTGGAGATCAGGAGGAACCTTCTTCAATAGCTTCCTAAGACAGAAAGAAAGAGAGAGAGAGAGAGAGAGAGAGAGAGAGAGAGAGAGAGAGAGAGAGAGAGAGAGAGAGGAACAAGTGTGTGTGTTACTTACCAAAAAGAAAAAAAACAAAACTAACAAACAAAAAACAGGAGAATATTTCTTCCTAGTCCATTCTTCCAACATGAATCACTCACCACTCTTTATTAACAGGTTTCATTTATCACCAATACACAGCCTCTTGGTGCTGTTTTACAACAACTGCATGAGCTGAGTAGTACGCTAGTCTATGAAAGAGGAAAAAGCCAAATGCCTCTGAGAATTTATTCAGTGTTATGCAAGTCCATCCACACCCTTAACAGATACATTTTAAAGGTCAAAGTATTCCATGTCGACAAAGTGTTTAATTGTGGTTTGTTTGAAACCTAATGGTTGCCCTGGTTTCTCTCTGGACAGGTGTTATGGAGCATCAAATTAGTGTGCAAAACAACAACGGGCTTTTCTGATCCGTATATGTACTGTAGTTTTGATTTAGCGGATTTTTAGGATTTTAAAGTATATCACCAGGGAGGCGTTACAGAAACTTTGATTCCTGCATTTTGCGAATAACTGTCACAAGTTAACACTTAGCTGAATAACGGCGTAAACTGCCTTCAGAGACTCTGAAATCTCTCGTATTGACTTGCACGTAATAGTGGTGTATCTGTTTTAACTTAATCGTTCTGGAAGAATCGAGAAATCTGTCTAGCCTGTGCGCTTGTTTTTTCCTGTTCCTTACAGTAACGTCGTATACGCAACGTTGCTAACGTTGTCGAGGAACAAACAAACAAACAAACAAACAAACAAAAACCAAAACAAAACTGGGCCAAACTACCCTTGCTTAACGTTATGAATTATGTATTCAACAACATTCCGGCTCAGATCTTCCACAATTCATTTTGGAAGTTCTGTAAATGTGTGTGTATATGTATGTATGTATGTATGTATGTATATGTTTTTGCTAGCTAGGTGTTTTTATCATATTTTTATTAACATTGCTTTCTGCTTTGTGTGCAGGGGAAGAGTCATACTGTTATTGCCAGGGATTTCCCCTAACAAAGTTGGAAGTATATCATTGTTCAGAATGTCTTTGTTAAGGTTACCTTTCACTGGACTAAGACATCTAAGCCAAGACCTTAAACAGCCTCAGACCATTCAGACATTGTCTGTCCTCTGCCAAATTTTACTGTTGGCAGTGTTCATACTGGTAAGGAGCTTCTGGCATCCACCAAACCCAGACTCACCCGTCCTTCACTACCAGACATGATTCATGATTCCAGAGTATTGTGCTACTGTGCTTCACACCACTCCAGCAGACACTAGACACTGCGTGTGGTGATATTAGGTTTGTGTGCAGTTGGTCGCTCATGTAAAACCAATTTCATAAAGCTCTGAGTAGTGAATGATGTAACAGAGGACAGACGCTGTGATCAGCAGTCGATGGCACCTGTTCTGTGAGTTTGCATATTCAATCCTACTACATTGTTGCTGAGCTCTTGTTACTCCTAGATGCTTCCATTTCACCATAAAACTCTTAGAGCTGTTTGGCACAGATCTAGCAAGGCAGTTTTATAAATTTGCTGGATCTCTCTTCCTTCTTTATGTTTTATTACCTCAAAGTTTAAAACACTCCTCAAAATCTCTTTTCTCAGCACTTTCTTGCACCCTTTTCTTCTACCATCCATTTTACAAGTGGATTGAAGACATCTGAAGGGATGCTGAGCCATGCTACCTGGATACCCACCCACACCTCTGTGGTATTTGTAGGTGCTGGATCTCAGGTGTGAATGGACCTCTCCACCACATCCCCAAAATCCTTGACTGGACTCATGTTGGGCAAACATGCAGGCAACACCATTCATTGGAACTTTCCAGAATGAACCAATTCTGGACATTATACTGCAGGAACATCCCATCATTACTGTGGGACGCGAAGGGCTTCAAATGGTCACTAAGCAATGAAAAGGAGTCAATGACTTGTATAGGTGGACCACTACACTCATCCCATGCTATGAGAACACACCACCAGTCTGCACCATGCATCGGTGGCTCTGGTGCCTCTTCTGCTCCCATATCCCATGAAAGCTGAAGGACACTGTACTGACCTGCAGGACATGACCTGCGTGTGTGGCCTCTTGCATTGAATATAAATGTGATTTCTACCAGAGTCCCTTGTCTATTCACACAGACATCGCTGGTCACAGTCATTAAACACCCATGGGTGCTGACTGCACTCTACACTGCAGTAACGCTTTCCGTGATATTTTCTTTGCACATTCATGACACTGTGGATCAAGGAACGTTAAATGCCTGCAGAACTTCAGGATATCGAACGTCCAGTCCGTCTGGCACCCACTATCATGCCTTATCTGAACTCATTCGAAGATAACTCACATCGTCTAGCCATGAACACGTTGGGCAGCGTTCAGCCTCACTCACAAGATAACACCTCACAACTTATACAGGTGTGGGCATTCCCAAGCTGATCCCTGAGGTAACACCATCATTCATTTACATACTTCTATTCCATGTGTTTTGGCATGTTAGTGTAATGTACAATAGTCATTGATTGGACGTTATAGCACATTTTATACATGTACATTGTGTTTATCAAAAGCTAATAAAAAAAATAAGAAACCACTGATTTACATTCCCTTGGTCTTCAAACTGTCTTATACTGTTACCTGTATGATCTGTGACAGGCTGGTAACTTACCCTGGGGACGAATCAGGGAAGATCTTCTTGAGTGAGACAGTTACATGACTGACCATGACTTCCAGGTCTTCTACTAACATCAGACTGAAAGAATAAGCTTGTCTGTCCGTTTCGATAGTCACCTGTTATCCATGCACACAAACACACACAGACGGGCAGATATATACATTTTCCCTCAGCAGTAACTGGGAGCCTACGAAGAGCAAAGCAAAGAAGAGTTGACTTAATGACAACAGCCTGGACGATTGCACGGCTTCTGGGAAGCTTGTATTCCACAGCCTGTGAAACACATCACACTAACAGAACACTGTTCCCTGTAAACAGAATCTCTCTGATACAGTGACTTAGGAAAGCATTCATTATAATTCATGTTCTTTTCCTTCTGACCAAACCGAAGTTCAAATGGTCCTAAATGATTTTGTTTGTCTTCCCTGAGAATTTGAAAATCATAAAAAAATTAATTAGAAATTTTGAAAAAACAGATCTGGTGTGCAGAACCATTCAGCCGCCCAAACAAAAACATGCATTCCCGAAATGATTTGCCAACCTAAAATTTCCATGATACCACAATGACCTCAGCAGTTTCGATTGTTGTTTGTGTTGGAGAAAGTGTCTGGAGTTGAGCTGGATACCAGTTAAATAAATAAATAGGTTAACAACTAAAAATGATGATCAAAAAAGATACAGCCACACGCATGATGGTTACACCTGACAGAGTGATTTCTAGCCGATAAAACACCATAAACAATATATACAACCATAAGCCATAAACAATATATATAGACATTCACCTGTTACAGGTGTAGCCAACAGGCTAGAGCGACTTTTAAATCTACATCTTTAAATAACACATACACTACTGGCTCAGATGCAACTCTATCTGAACCAAAAGCACTGACTGCACAACACTACAGTCTAAGCGTCTGTCAAGGAAAGGGATGTGAGACAAATGAAGGAGACACTGCTTTGAATATCTGCTGTATAATTTAGAAATACATATTTAAATAAGATGGTCTCTCAAGAAAGAGGCTAGCAATGACTGACACAGCATATATGAAGTTCGGTAGACTCAGGGCCAGACAGGTGGCTGATGTGAATACTTGGAACAGTCTCGTCATTTTTCATAGACATTTTAGATTCTGTAATGGCTATATTGAATAATACTTCCAAACATGACTGGTTGAAGAATTTCAGTCTCTGAATATATAACATCATATATCACCATAACATCCTCAAAACATTGTGCATACAAGATACTATGTCATCCTCCAGTGACTCAGACGACTGATGACTTTCCTTACGAATAAAACTGTGCACTTGCCCTGCTTTTAATTACTTATGGTATCTGATGTTATGGTATCTGATGTTATGGTATCTGATGTTATGCATCCTGGAGTTCGGGTTTATGCTTCCCTGAACTGGCCACCCTCCATCTGAAGAGCCCTCCATCCTCCATCTGAAGAGCCCCTCCACCCTCCATCTGAAGAGCCCCTCCACCCTCCATCTGAAGAGCCCCTCCACCCTCCATTTTCACACAGACTTTGAGCAATTTCCTATGAATATGATTCTCTTGATTGAAACCTTCAATGGAAACAGGAAACATAAAAATAAAATCCACAGTCCACATTGCACAAAGTCTCTAAGTGTTAAACCCCTGGCCAGGACTCACCTAGACTCTCATTCTTCACTTTACTACATAAACTTCATTTTAGTTTCAGTCATGTTTTCTAGTGAATAATTGGTAAACAGTAATCCTGTAGTTTAAGGGATTCCATAATAAAGGAATAAAACATTTACCTTCATATTTATTAACCATTAACCCTAAGAGAACCAGAGCGGTAAGTTAATATGACACAAGATTACATAGATCACATGTTTCACCTTCAAAGTGCAAGTTAGATTACATACAACAACTAGAGAAAAACAACAAAAATAATGAATAAAGTTTACCTGCTCAAGACTTTCGATGAGGATGGCATGGATCTCTAAATAGCTGAAGGAGCTTTCCATCTACAGTGAGACATTGGAGTATGATCAACACACACACACACACACACACACACACACACGTACACACACATACACAGACCTGCGCATGCATTCATACAGTCAATCAGACTTACACCTACAGCAAAGCTGGTGACTCAGGAGTTAATGAGTGACGTTGTGGGAGGGAGCACGGAGAGGAAGCAAAGTCATTTTGCGAAACTCAAACACAGAAGTTGAGTGTAGAGGCTGGAGACCTTGGCTAGGGTCACCTAAACATCAACCGGTTACTTCTACTTTTTACAGCAACACCCATTATCAAACAACGCTCTGGAAAGGAGCCTGGTCAGAGGCTGCAAATGGCAAAGGGTTCTGCAAGAATGCACAGTATGTTGTGTGTAAATATGCAGTACTGAGATTAACCATAGAAATAATGCTTACAGAAACTCTCGTAATCTCTGGCTCCATCATAATCTTCGACACATCCAGCATTTATGTTGAAGATCTAACATGAATCCCTTTTTTCGTTTTTGTCATACAACCATAGCATTGCAGCTCCGTGTGACACTGCATTGTTCCATTTACTAGCAGTAAATTATACTGATCATAGATCATAGTTATTCTGTTTCTGCTGATGCTGTGTTATTCAGTCCCAGGGATTTGCTGAATTATAAGATACAGAATGGCATCTGTTAATGTTACAGCACATCTTTTTAGTGGTGCCCTGCCGGGGGGGAGGAAAAATCATATATTTTCCCACCTGCTGAGGAAGTAGGAACACATAGGGAAACACATCCTCTTTCAGAGGCCCAGTGGTGGGATTTGAATCGGAAACCTTCAACTGAGTACCTTAACTACTGAGCGAGACGGGGCTGCAGTACTAAAGAGTGTGGTAAACAGGGCTAAAAGGAAAGGCTACTAGTGGTACTCCGACAGCTCACTAATAATTAATTCAACACTCTTTATTCATACTGATAAAACACTAACACACTATCCAATGTCCGAAACTACAGCCAATGCACACAGACTATAATAATCTGAAGAGTCACACAGTGCCTGAGGAAATGAGCTAAGTCTGGCCAGGGCTGTGGTGTCTTTAGGTATTTTTCAACTATGCATCTGAACTCCTGGTCTCCAGTTCTTTCTTTCTTTTTTAGTGAGATCACACGGGTTTTTTTCTGGGATTATAATTAATACATGTAAACCAGAAGTACCTAGGAACCCCACTAATCTATTTTCTTGCAGAGTTTCGTATTATAAACTGACATACATAGCTTTAACATTCAGATAATAATACTGAAACTGATGATTGGTTATGGTTTGTTATAGGAGTTTAAGTGTCCACAGTATATTACTACTATAAATGCTGGAGTGAGTTTTCAGTACCATTCTGTATCATGGCTTTTAGGACCATAGGAAATCTGGCAGATGATGTAGAGTTTGCTCATTTAACCTCACTGAACATTACATTTCTTATAGCACAGAGGAAACAATCGTCTTTTTCTCACTTCCAGTGGGACTTAAACCTAAAACCTTCTCATTACAAGACCTGACAGATTTTTCCACTAATCATCAGTTTTGTACCAAATCCGTAGCAAGGCTCCGTCTCTCACCTTCACTGGTGGTTTGCTGTGGAATATATGAGCTCTCCACTGAGTCAGTACCTGTCAAACCGAAAGAAAGAAAGAAAAGTGAATTACAGAGAGCAATAAATAGAAGGAGAGCTCCACCTACTGGATAAGATGAGTAACAGCTGGATACAGAGAACTGCAAAGGCACTGTGTGTCAATCTGAGTTGCTGGGTAAATCTGCTAGATACAGGCCTAACTATACATCGACTTTTAAATAACTTACTAGGCTACTATGCTAGGATGAGAGGAAACACAGTAAACTGTGCAGATGGGAAGATATTCACGAATGTGCTCATGATTCAGCCAGGTCAAAACAAAGTAATGAAATGCAAAGCGAAACTTGCTGTTTCTACTAGTAGGCCACACACAAAACCACAATCATTATGTCTGTAAAGGTTCCCAGCATTACTGGTAAAATGTGCAGTAACAATTGTTCAACATAATTGTTGAATAAGTTGGTGACACCGTCTTAAAAAAAATTAAAAATAAAAGCAAAATAAAAACCACTGGTGAATGGCTAAGCTAAATATTAACGGTCGACTTACAAGAACTCTGCCTTCGGACCGGTCCTTGGACTGGTTGAGTTGCACAAGCCTCATGACTTGAATCCTCTGGGGTTTCAACATTTGATTAATGCCATCTGACAGACAGACAGACAGACAGACACACACACACACACACACACACACACACATAAACAATACATTGACTTTTATCTGAGTACAACAAAGTAAGCAGTGGGTGACCTTACTGAAGAACTGCAACCCCACAGCACACTGACCACCTTCGTTAAATCAAATAAGATTTGGAATTGGTTCTAAGTAATATACAAAGAAATCAGTGATAAAGTTCTGTACCTTTCAGACAGAAGGGAACCGCCGACTGTGAAGCCATCATATCTGTTCTGCAGTGTCTGTAGAAACTGGGTGCATGAGAGGGCAACAGCCAAATCTTACAAAATGCAGGTGAAATGTGTACTTTCTTTCTCTCTATCACACACACACATCCTGCTGCATTGTGATTCATGCTCAGGGTGAAAAACCACAAGGTTCTGAGGCAGGATATGACACCTTCATGCCTGTATTGCACCTATATTACACACTGATAACCAAACATTTCACATGCCTTTTTACAGTCATTGCAAGTTTTAATACAACAATAAACACTTAATATGTTCCCCTTAATTTTTTCCAAAGATATGCAAGACTTAAATGCTTTTATTTTGCAGGTTTTGGCACATAGCAGCTTAAATTAGTAATTGCTTAAAAGGTTCATACTGGACTTCACAAAAAATATATAAACTCACTTCTGATGTTCAGAAGTGCCAGATGTGAAACTGCCTTTAATGCCCAGTTGTCTAAATGCAGTTTAGTGCCCCCTAGTGGATCCCACTAAACCAGCAAGCCCTCAACTGTCTGAAATTAACCCTGCACAAGTGTTCAATTTACAGTTAGCTATAGTAACTTACAACAGAACCCTCAGACCCTTTAGTAACTGCAGTTTATTTAAAAAAATAAAAAAACCCACCATTATTCAGGTTGCAACTAAGAAAGTAATTTTGAAGTGTTAAAAGCCAAGTTCTTAGGTCAGCTGCAGTCATTTTTTGACTCAAGATGTTACACCCATGGTATTTAACAGACAGGAAACCTGCTGCTTTAAAGCTAGTTCAGACATTGCTAGCCTGTCTGTACTTCTCCCAGCTGCAGGCTACATGACCAGCAGCACTAACCCCTACACATGCTACGGTGTTACTGGGGAGTGTTTCTAAGGAACTGTAACAAAAGTATTTTAAAAGGTTTGAGGTTAAGGGTACGTTACACATTTCAGGAATCAAATGCCAAACAGAACTTTAATATTCATGCAAAGTAAAGCTCAGATTTAAAATAAAATGCACACAACTCTGGAATAGGACAATATTTTTTATTAGCTGTACAGCAATACATTCTCCATACCACCTTTTCTCATATGCCCTCAATGCCCCACCCAGCCATAATAAATGTCTTTATAATGTTGGTGTTCTAACCATTGTAAAATTCACACAGTTAAAGCTAGGTACAAAAAACAAACAAACAAAAAAAGAAAACCTAAAATTAAGAGCTTAACAAAAGAAAAAGCAAATTTAAATGCAAAATACAATTATAAGGAAAACTTCATTCCGAGTCAGAAAATGTTCAGCAAAGATACTATTTTAAATGGGACAAGCTTCCTCTCTTAAGCAAATACCATTCCATCTAAAACGGTCCTTTTGGAACAGAACACACTGAAATGGCTTCACCAGACCATAACCTCAGCCCACTATCCAAAATGTGTGTGTTCTGAACAGAACTGTTAGAAAGCTACTGTTGACAGTGAGACACCATTACCCAAAGTCCTTCAGTTCAGTATCAAGGATGCTCTCGAGAACACCGGTAATGTCTGCTAGTTTAAGACGGTCACCTGCGCTCTGCGGCAGGTACGAGCTTCCTTTTACAGTCCAGCACGGAGCGTGTCCCTCAGACAGAAGCAGTCCATAAACCCAATTTCTCATTTCTTAACTCATGGATTGAAAAGGAGAACGTTTTATCCCCCCCCTCTCCAAATAAACGGGTAAGCTGAGGACACCCAAAAACAAGGTGACATTTTAAGCTGTTGGGACAAAGAAAAGGAGCAGGGGGTAACTTTGTCTACATGATCTTTTAAGGTAGATTCCCCCTCGAGATTTAAAGTCTTCGGTGGTACGTTTTTTAAATGACTACTTTTTAAAATGTCATTGCCCCCAGCATTCAAGGTCATCAATTCACTAGAAAAAGATTAAAACGTTCATAATAAAACAGAAAATAAAAATTTATTTACAAGCAAGACCAGCCAAGATTACCTTTGCTTTGTACAATGTTATCAACTGCAAATGATTTTATTTTTTTTCCTTTACTTGATGGAAGGAGATCAACCCTGGTGAGATAGTCATATGGCTACATTTCTAATCTTCCCTCTCTACTACTGTTAACTGTGGCCAGTGAAAACGAAGGAGAAATACAACAGCGAATAAAAGTTGCCGTATATGTCAAGACATTAAAAAGAAATCTGTTGGACAGATGGGATAAAATGCCCATTTCTACAGCAGTGATAGCAATTCTAAATATCAAGGCTTGACCAGGCACAGAAAGTTTTCCGTTTTGAATATTGCCGTGGTAATGTCACAGACTGAAAGGTTGAAAGCATATCAGCTTGTTAGTTGGTGGAAAGAAACATCTAGATGCATGTGGTTCACTACAGTAAATCTGAAGAACTGACTGCAGCCCCCCCACCTCCCCAGTCAGCTCCAAAACCCCGCCACACACTGGATGGTAGACACTCGACAATTAAATCAAACCACCTAAGTTAAAAAAAAAAACAAAAAAAAACAAATGCACAGTTGTACAGATGACATTGTGAGTCTAAATCACGCAAAGAAAACTAAATCAAGCTGGAAGTTAAGCAAGAGAAACTAACACTGGAATTTCCATTCCCACATTCATCAAAAACATTATGGAACAAAAGACACCATGGAAAGGGGCAGAGTGGGCCTGTGTAGAGCACTCGGGTGATGGCATGAGTGAGGGGCGACGTGAGTGTAAGTGTGTGATGGGGGGGGATTGGGGTCTGTGTGGCGTTGGCATGTGGGGTCCACATCACCGGTCCATCATGCTCAGGATCATCTCAGGGGTGAGGTCTCCATTGGGTGCAGCCTCCGAGACAGCAAGCTGCACCGCCTCAACTCCACCCTCCACGGCTTCCACTTCCTCCACCACAGGCTCCGCTTCTGCAGCCGCTGCCACCGCTGAGGAGTCAACACCATCCTGCTCCTTCTTCACTATGATGTTCTCAATGGCCCCCGTGCCCTCATCCTCCACCTGGATAATGGCAGTGGCTGCGTAGAAACGGGGAGACACACACACACACACACACACACACACACAATCAAGGCAAAAGTAAACGCATTCGTATGATACACTTCACACACAGACTTGATCAAAAAGAGCTTTACATAACACCACGAACGTGGGACGCCTCATTTCCTTTACAGGCCACCGCCTGCCAAAAGCATGGGAGTCTTGCGGAAGAGCAGCAAACGACAACAACACTGGCACATGCTGTATTATCGAGCAGGGCTGTGCCTTAGTTACCAGCAGGTGCAATAGATGTAGGCTTGGCAGGGGAAGCCTTGGGGGGGTTCTTTGGGGGCCTGCCACGTTTCCTCTTGACAGGTGGCTCGACGGGGGCAGGCACAGGGATGGTGGGCGGGGCCTGTTCTACTTCCAGCTGCACATCTTCAAGAGCCTCTTCCTCCTCGTCGTCTTCATCGATGTCGTCCAGTTCGGGCTCTCCGTGCTCATCTTAATACAACAGAGGGGTTGGGGGTTAAGCAGTTATTCCGCCGTTCACCGGCAAGCTGCTAAACTGCAGGCCTTCAGCAGCTCACCACTGTCTTCGTCGTCATCCTTCCTGGAGCGCATCTTCCTCTTGCGCCCGCCGCGGCCCCTCTTGCTAGGAGTACCGTTCTCTCCATCTCCGCTGTCCAGTCCAGTGCAGTTCTCGGCATGCCTGGCCATGGTGTTCTAGGACCCCAAACATAGCCTTGTTAAGCCACACGTGTGCCAAGCCAGTATATTCAGTGTGTAACATGCAGGAGGGGGGGTGGTCTTGTTCATACCCTGCGGGTGAAGGTCTTGCCACACTTGGTGCACACGAAGGAATTGGGCACAAAGGTGGGGTCGTGGTAGCGCCGGAAATGCATGTCCAGAAGCTGCTTCTGCCTGAAGGTCTTGTCACAGTGGCTGCAGGCGTACGGCTTCTCCCCGGTGTGGGTGCGCTTGTGCATTACCATATGCCGCTCCTAACAAGGTGTCGGCAAGTTTAGTCAGGACTAAAGCCGACAGGACTAAAGCGTGCTCCAGTTCAGACATTAGCATCAACAATGAGCACCAGCACGTATAATCATGGATGATTTAGTCAATATCTGTATTTTCAGTCACCTCTGGTAACTGAAAAAACTACATTGTTTAGGTTTGGTTGTCCAAACCCAAAACCTTGGGAAACTCTGCTAAACTACTAAATGTCATGCAAGCAGATTTTCACAACTGGCAGTGCGGTGCTCCACACTAGGGTTAGGGTTAGACCTGTCTGCAGGCGTAGTCACACTGGTCACACTTGAAGCGCTTCTCATTCTTGTGGGATTTCTGGTGCTGGATGAGTGCATAACGCTCGTGGAACACAGCCTCACAGTAACGGCACTTCCTACCCTGTTCAATGTAGGAATGCTGCTTACGCAAATGCACGCCTGCAAGAATGAATGGACAATGAACAAATTAATGAACCGAGGACTGAATAAATTCAGTGGGACAAGACATTAAACCTCTGCTAGAACGGACATCATACAGCGAGAGTTCTCTTGAGTGGTGTCAGCTAGCGGGAAAGGAGTGGAGGTCCCTACCCAGGTCACTCTTGCGCGCGATGACAGTGTCACAGTGGGGGCAGTGGAACTTGGCCACATTCTCTGTGTGCTTCTGCAGGATGTGCATCTTCATGGTGCCGCTCTGGGTGAAGCGTGCGTGGCAGATGTAGCACTCGTATGGCTTTTCACCTAAAACACGTAAAAACAGGTAAAGAGTGACAGCCACTGAATGCTGCAACCCGTTTAAAAGTAATGCGACCTTAATTAAAAAATGTGTTAAATCAACACTTCATGACAGGAGCCGGCATGGAAGTTAATTCAAAATCGACATTCACTTTTGTGTAAAGGTGTGGACAGTGTTTGAATGATTGGTGCGAGTAGGCGGCCGGACCTGAGTGGGTTCTCATGTGTCTCTTCAGCTTGTAGGTGTCTCTGCTGGCATAGCTGCAAAGACTGCACTGGAAAGGACGCTCTCCGGTGTGAGAGCGAATGTGTCTCTTCAGCTTGCTGACCTGATTTTAAAAAATGTTTTTATTAAACTAGAATGCAACAAGTTGAAACAAATGTTAACTGCACATCACCGAGTTCACTGGCAGGCTTGTGGTTTGTCAAATCACCAGAAAGGACAGCTCAGAGCCTGGAAACTGGTAATTTCCCCCACAAAATGAACCTTTCGATATTATCCAGGTAGCAAACGGATCTCAATCTTTCAAAGCCTAAACCTGATAATATAGAATAATAAAGACTCACCTCCACACTGGCATAATCGCACATCGAGCACTTGAAGGGCTTCTCATGGGTGTGCTTATAGCGACGGTGCCGTACCAGCTCACCGCTGGTCACAAAGGCCATGTCACAGTCGGTACATTTGTGTGGTCTAGTGCCTGTCAAAAGGCAAAATCGGAGGTCAAGTAAGCCTCTTCAAATCACAGGCCTCAAAACATGAGGTGTACGTTGGAACAAGTGTGCACCTGTGTGGGTGTTGAGGTGGTTCCTCAGCAGGGTGACGGTTCTGAAGGCACGCCCACACAGGTGGCATTTGTGAGGCCTCTCGTCCGTGTGGCTCTTCATGTGACGATCAAGGTTGGAGCGCCGCGGGCAGGTATAGCTACATAGCTCGCACTGGAATGTCTTCTTCACCCCTGGAACACAAAGTAGCATAATTACACACAAGTCAGACGGAAATCAATCTTTAAAACTGCAGTCAAACGCAACGTTTCAGCTACTGTGCAAGCACACCATACCCTTCTTTTTGATTTTAGTGGGTTTGGGAGGCTTCATGTTGCCCACCACCTTCTCAGCGTTGACCTCAGAAAGCAAACCCTCCTGCTGCTCTTCCTCAAAGTCATAGACAGACACATCCATGTCCTTCTCGCCCTCAGTGTTGTAGCGTAGCTTGCTCTTCTTTGTCTTCTTGGTTTTCTTAACAGGGGGTGTGTAGTCAGGGTCCTTGGCCCAAGAGGGGTCGTCATTCTGGGCCTCGGGCAGATCCTCCTCTTCCTGCTGTAGTGGCTGCTCCTCGTGAGGTTGGAGTTCATCCTGCTCCACCGTCTCCACCTCGCCGTTAGCACCTACCTTGACCACCTGTAGACACAAGCCATCTAGTCAGTACAAACACACAAAAAGAAATGGGGGTAAACCAAGTCAGAAAGTTGTTTCAATTCCACACAAAACTACACAAACCTGGAACCCCTCAGGCAGAGGCAATGTGTGACAGATGACAGGCTCTCCATCTTTGGGCATGGCGGTGGCATCCACCAGGGTGCCTTGCAGCTCCTCTACGGTGGTGGCAGTCACTGGCACAGCAGAAACAGGCACCTGCACCAGCTGCAACTCACCAAGGCCAAGTGGCTGCTCCTCCATGTTCACCACTTGCAGAGTGATGATCTGGGTGTCGTCCACGGTGGTAACTGTGGCCTCGTGGGCTGCCCCGGCAACACCCACCCCAACGGGAGCGCCCACGCTGGCCTCCATGACCTCAGTCTTCATCTGAAGCAAAGCTGGGTCCAGAGAGTCCATCACCATCATCTCCACGCTGCTGTTGACACCCACCACACCCTCAACCAGCTGCTGTTGGGCATCAGCCACAGCAGCTGCCTCCCCAGCACCTGGGGGCTGCTCCACTGTCTCTAGGCCAGCAGCCTGTAACAGCTCAGCCCCAACCTCCTCTTCTTCCCGTCGCCGCTGGTATGTTTTGCACTCCTTGGCTTTGAACGCATCACCTGCCTCATCAACCACAGCTTCAGTCGGTTCCCCTTCCATGGGTAATACCTTAAGAGAAAGAAGAAAAAAAAAAAAAGAGAGAGATTAAAACAGCAATTTGTGCCTCCTCTACAGCCACTCAGTAAAAATCATCACAGAGACAAACAGTAATTACGAAGTAATCATTAAACTAAATGGTCAATAAAATTAAATAGAAACAGACACAATGGGACAAAAGCAGAAAAAAGAACAAGAAAGGCAGGAAAATCTGGCTAGTCTTACATGGGACAGTCATAAGTTGGATCTTAAACCTTACTGCCCTGCTGGTGTTACCTGCACCAAAATTGAGTACTTCATCTCTACCCTTGTCTCCTCAATTCTGTCTTCGTTGAATGAACTATCTCCCTCAAGCTTCCTTCTTACTAACAAGACAAATAAAATCAAGACATTGAAATGAACATAGGCAATTTTAATGGATTCATAATAGTATTGTTGCCCCCCCCCCCAAACAATGACTCGCAAATTAAACAAAAGCCCTCCAAAATATTAATTAAAAAACATTAAAAAAAAAAAAAAAAAAAAAAAAAAAAAGTCGTTAACAGGTGTTTTTCAACGCATGAAATTATCAAAGAAAGCTGGTTTGGCTGGCACCTGCCATCACCAACCGCGAGAAAAGTCTTACGGAGCAATTTATGCGGCCAAGAAATTCAACGTTGGCTTCATACTTTCTGCTGGTTTGCGCGCCAGAAACATCATTTGAACCGTTTCACGTTCAGCTAGCTACCCCAGCTAGCGGTAGCTAGCTAGCCAAGTTACTTCCTTGCCAACTCCGTGTCTGGAGGTTCTTGCCAAGACCAGCCTTCATGAAACAATCAAACTATCAATCAATGTTAATAAGTGATTAATCGACAACTATTTATGATTTGAGTTATGCTGGTGATTTTCTACTGCAGCAAGAGGGCATTCTGAGATGGTTAATCGTGTTTTTGTACCACTACCAGTCGGGTTATAGAGGGAGCTCTCCACAGTTTTTATCCCTTCAGTCGTTTGTTGCTTGAGGTAGTCTTTCAATAAGTGAGCGGTCACTGGATGCAGCTCGCACTCCAACGAGACCAACGAATACTGCTTTTCAGACGATTTTAGATGAGAAAAATTGCTAGATATGCGCGACGAACGACAGTGAATCTAAATTGCATTGTCTAAAGTTATCGAAAATGGCCATCGAGGTCATTTAGCAGCGCATCTTCCTCGTTTGATTTCCATCTGCGCAACAACCTGGCTAGCAGAAAGATGCTAACCAGCCAGAGCATTTAACTTTAACCATCAACTTGACACATTTCAAGGAGAAACGAAGACAGAAGTACAAATCGAGGCCACCGCACTGGATGTATTTTAGTACCGCAGAATATCGACCATCGAAGTGGGTCAGTGCCTGCGCTGTGCGACTTGTTTGCGCCTGGACCAGGAAGGGTTGAAAATGTTTGAATCGAATTTGCTTAGCGAGGAGGGGCGCGAACAAATCGTTAGCAGGCTATGCTAGTTAGCCAGTTTGTTAACGTCACGGTTAACAAAACGATTGACGGAAAACAAAATTACAAAACGCCACCTAGCTATCTAATATGTATTCAACTAACATATATGGCGTTTGTACGTGTTCATAACTCGGGACAATCAATCTTTACCACTAGTATTAGCTGTTAGCTAAGCTACTGCTACATCTAGAAACGGCGGGTTTCTATCACGGGTAAGACAGGAAACAAAGAGAAGAAAAAGAAAATGGACGCCTGGCCTAAAGACAGGAGCAAACATCGAAGTGTTAAAATAATACATCTAGGCGAAATGCCGTCTAATATAGGTTCAGATACACTTAATACTTGGGCATAACCCTGAACTTCTGGGTTATAAATGTTTTTTGCTAAATTTTCGATAACGATAGAGGGAGACAAACACCCCCCGCCAGCCGCCTGGACTGGGAGCCCCATCGTGACACCTAGAGGCCGATTAAAGCTCCTGCAAAACTCCCCCATTTCTGAAAAGTAGAGCTATTTTACCTGCTTTTCCTTGTTTATTCTCTCGTTGAATTCGACAGAAAGCCCAGGGTTTGTTCTTCCTTTAGTACGAGACGAAGTAAAATTGCGTCCTTCTCCTCCGGTGGTTTTAATCCTCTCCCGCTTTTGCAGAGTAGGCTCCGCACAAAATGGCGGCCCAAGGCAGTTGCTGCGCGTGCGCTGCACACAGGGGGGCGGTGGCGAAGGGGAGGGGTGTAAACACGCACTGTGGCGATTGGCCGTTTGGGGCGCTACTTTTGAATTATTGTCTTGTACCCCGTAATAGACACCAAGTGCATTTTCTGGGTATCTGTGCACTCCTGCATCAAACGGGGATCTACTCAAAGGAATATTGTGTTCTATAAATGATGATTTCCAGAGACCTGCTATTGTACTTTCACTATTGAAACGAATTGTTTTTAAAACACAATGTCCAATGTTTTATTATAAACGGTAGGATTTGTTAAATTCATAGTCATGATTTTATTATTTTAGTCATGATGTGTTATTTTGTCATTTTGGCTGACTCATTTATGCACTTATGACACAGTTGTTTTAAAATCATTTAATTGGGTTTTTTTTACACTTGACATCAGCAAGATCCTTGTCAGACAATATACTTTATTTAAAAAAATGTTAATGCTGCACAATCTATATGTCATAAAGAAAAATATACTTAAATCTGTTGCAGTCTGTCAGCTTAAACTGCTACTTTGTGTTTTAAATAAAGTCTGCTTCTGTTACTATAATCACTCCCCACTCATTTGAGGCACTTGTACATTGAGGGGGCTTTCTTTGTCCACTGAAGTTTTAACATAAATTTGCTAATTAAAACTGGATCTGAGGTTCCGTGCTGAACCTGTGTCGAGCTGAACTCGAAGGAATGCTCTGAAATAAATGGGGCCATTGTAAAGATCACAAGCATAAAGCTCACAATACCTGTATAAAGGCAAATTCCACCACAGTTCATACATTTTGATAAGTTTGTATGTATAGATAGATATATATATATATATATATAAAAGAACAGCTTCACCACTTTAACAGCAGATATTTTTTAGATACATCAGAATTGGCTTGAATCTTAGGAGAAGTATGGTGAACTTTTAATGAGATCATTTAGAACAGGTTTATGTTGGCTTATTTTAATTGTAATGCAACTAAATTACAGAACTTGCAAAAATATATTTTTTTAAAACATACACATCCAATGGGTTATAAGTTCTGTTCCAGTAAAGCACATCATTTGACATTATGGAAGGATGGCACTGTTATGCTAAAACACCCCCTCAGAACACTCAAACCTCTCAGAAAAGTTACACTCCTGAGTGCCCCCTACCAACATACATATGCACTCTTCCGAACCAGTTTCCTCACACACTCAGCTTATTAAAAGGTGCACACCTTCTAAAAGTCACACGGCATCACATAAAAATAACACTTCTCATCCCCCATTCTGTTGCCACAGGGCACGGTAGAACCATAAGTGCCCGTCTGTGCACACAGCCTCCAGAGTGCATGTCGAACTGCGAAGGCGAAGTCATAACGGTGGCAAAACACTAGCGGTAGCCCTGCCCCATCCATATACGCAGTCATTTAACAGAACCTCGTAGCTCAGGCACATCGCATCCAATCAACATGCAGATTCATATCTCGTGTGAAACGTCCCGATTCGCAGACACCGGTGCCTTTCAGAGTTCCAGAGCGGTGGTGATGTCATCTCGGCGACCATGTCCACACGCGCTCTTTAAAAGACGGAGCGCGGCATACGTTTGATCCCAAGTCTTCCGTCGTCGTGATCGCGGCCGTGGGCGCGCGGCGGCGGGTGTACAAGCGTCTGTGGGGTTTTTTTCTCGGGGATGGTGGGGTTTAGAAGGCGGTGCTGGCCATGCTGCCAGGCGTGAAAAGGCGGGGGAGGCAGTCCTGTGCGGACTCCACGTGTCGATGGGCCATCTTCCCCTCTTCACCTGGACAGGACACAGGGCAGCTTCCATCAAGCATCATATCGAACGGATAGGGCTCAGCTCTTCTAGTCTCCTTCTGACTGACTGACTGATTGATTTATTTACAGTTTTTCTCTTTAGTTTTTGTAAAACGCTGATTTTGTCCTCACCTGCCTCCTTTAACTGCACTCCCCAAGTATGGATTTACCCTCCCAGTTGAACATCTACCACTCTCCCATCTTTCTGTTGTTTAACTGTTTTGTGTGTGTGTGTGTGTGTGATGTGACGTACTCACCCAGCAGCAGCAGTGTCTGCTTGGCGGCTTCCCTCACGTCCTCCTTGTCCGTGCGACACAGGTACACCAGCTGTTCGATGCTCTCCTTGGCCTGCCAGGCGAGGAACACACTTTTACACACACACTCCTATATATCAGAAAGATTAGGCTTGCGTGGTTCATATGGGTTTCGTTGTTTTTCGCCTTGACTGTGTGATAAAGTCATTAAATGATCTCAAATGTTACACGCCTGAGTTTCCCCCAAACGTCAGTGTAGGTCAGTCATTCCAAACATCTTTGATTCAGCTACAGAGTCATTTGATGTTTTATAAACAAATATATTATCAGGCCTTTAAAGAATTTACAAATGGATAAATCACTTCTCCCTATATCCATAAATGCTGTTGGAGTCCCCAAAGTCGGCCCTGGACTACGTAACATTGCTTTAATATGGAGGTTTTTGCAAATGCCATAGTGGTAGAAAGCATGAAGAGGAAGATGAACATGTGGGGCTGGACAGAGGCTGCTATCACCTCTTGATTGTTTAGGAGACACAAACACACACGCCGAACAAAGAGGCTGACCTTAAGGCAGGCGAGAGCTTTGCATCCACACACTCGCGTCTCAACACACTTATCTTCTAGCAGCTCCAGACAGCTCACCAGTGCCTGAGACACACAGACAGAGAGTCAATAAGAACTCGGGGTGATTCAGCGTTCAGCGTCCCGTCCACCTGCTCAGAGACCCAGCCTGATCAAAAACAGCACTGGGCTCTCTAAAGTGGTCAGCGTTCTGCTGAGGTTTGTCCCACTGCATCCATCTGGCTCACACTGGAATTCGATCACCAGACAATAATGCACAAACTGTGTTCTGGGATTACGCAATACAATCATTTTAAAATGTTACTTTCATCTTTTGAAAGAGGTGTCAGATTGGCAGAGTGCATGGAACAAGTTTGGATCACGGAAGAACGCATTTTCAAAAAGACAAAGGACTTACAGAGTTGGGTGGTGGCATTCAGTAGCTATTTGCTTCCAGTGACGAGTCTCAATGTCAACTAATAAAAGGCACTACCCTATCCTACATTTAAAATATTTAGTCAAGGAAACAGAACACTTTTTTTATTGCTGATTTCATGCTGGACTTTCACATGCAGCCCCACAAATATCTATACACACACACACCCCATGTCTCTGATGTAATGCTTCTCTCCCCACCAGTCTTCATCACTATGGCCTAGCCCAAGGACAGAGATTTGGGTTGGATATTTGGGAGAGTGAAGATAAACTTCAGTAGATGTTGAACCACAACAGAAGTTAATTTAAGGCTGTCCTCCTTCTTACCACAGAGAGGTTGTTCTGGTTTTAATAACAGTGTTGTAACAGAAGTGCTGCTGTATATTTCACTTCAGGAGTTTCGTTTGAGCGGGTTAAACGTGACACGCGTCTTAATTAAGGGATTTCGTGTTGATACTTCATAAAGGTACATTTGTATCAGTCCTGAACCTAAACAGTGTATATGGAGTATATGGAATACAGAGTGGCTATACAAAATGAAGGGTTGAGACTGCAGAAAAGAACACTTTTACCCAATTACTGCACCAAAGATAAAAAAAACCAACAACAACAAAAAAACTTTCAACAACAGAATGTTGTTGAAGCAGGAGTGTTGGCCAGTTTTTGGGCCTATTTTTAGAGGACTGGCAACATGACAACATCCTGCCCCCTTCCCCAAAACCCACACACGATCCAACTAAAATGTGAGTGAAAGTGCTACAACTGAAGTTCACGAGAGTCTTCACAGTAAAATAATCGAGATGCATGTCTGATTCATAACCCTCTCTGGTGCAGGTACGCTCAAGGTCAGTTACAAGGGTTTTCCTCACCCAGATCACAGGGGTGTTTTGTTTTGGTTTTGTCCCATGGTTGTTTTCTTCCTTCACCCCAGTGATTGGTGAGAGGTGAACTATAGGGTTCTGTCAAGCTAAAGAAAAGCAAAAAATCTACTGGCTCATTTTCATAGAGCCAGTAGATTCCACATGACCCTGGAGGGTGTGCAGGCAGGGCCGTACCCTCTCACGGTGGCGTGGCTGGTCGGCAAGGCTGCGGAGCAGGGAGCTCGCCCCACTGCACACCTTCCCCCGGGAGTCCTTGAGCAGCAGACTGACGGCACGCAGGCCCTCGCGCTTCAGAGCGCCCTCTGGAGGCCTCTTCAGAACCTTCAGGCACACGTCCTGGTCCCCAGACTGCAGACACTGCACCATCCACACTGTAGCCGGGGAACGGAGAGGGGAAATTTGGATAAAGCGGATGAAGGGACGTGGGTGGGGTGGGGGTACAGAGAAGAGAAGGGTGGAGCACAGAGAGAGAGGAAGATGAGGTGACAATGGGAGGATGGGAGGGGAAGAATTTATTTCAGATTTGTATCACCATTAACATGTTGAATTCAGTACATATTTCACATCCCAGGCCAGCTTAACAGTTTTTAAAAGTTAATAGTTAATAGCTCTTAGTAGTTAAACAATTCAAAGCTGGTAACTTGGCATAAAAATCTAAAAGCCCTCTTTGTCAAACACCAAAACACACACACACACAGAGAAAAAGGTCACACACCCTCTTCAGCCAGCTCGGTGATGTGTGTGTCCAGCTCACTCACACCCTCAGCCTCCAGGTAGCTCCAGAACTGGAAGATTGTGACCATCTCCTTGGCTGCTCCTCCACCACGCTTGGGCAGCCTCCTCTCGAGAATCTTCTCCACCAAACACAGAAATACTAACGCACCCACACACACACACGACACAGCGGTCATTTCTCAACAAATATCACAAGCGTCTTCCTAATGAGTGTGGTAGGCGATGTCAGCTAAGTTTAATGTGGACAGCCAGAAAGCTGATTTAGAAGTCTATATGAAAAGCTCCAAATGAATATAACAGAACTAAAAATAACACTGAAGAAAAATATCCCACACAGAAACAAGAATCCTTAGTGCCCTTAGAATTGCAAAGCTGATTTAACTTGAGTACCAGCATTTTTATATTGATCAGAATAGAGAAAACCACAGATCCAGACACACAGGCACCCAAGCAGCAGCCAGTCACCCACCCACCCACCCACCCACCTGTGTTTGCGGGGATGCCTCTCTCCGGTAGCCTGCTGGCGAAGGTATTGCTCAGTGTGTGTATGAAGGCCTCTGTGGAGGTGCTGAACACACTGCTGCCATCCAAACAGTGCTTCCATAGCAACACAGCCCCCTGGCACTGATCTAACTGTGGAATGACTGCTCCAAAACACACGCGCAGCAGCCAGAGAGAGATATATGGAGGTGGAGAGAGAGAGAGAGAGAGAGAGAGAGAGAGAGAGATCATATGAACAGAAGAATCTAGGTTGACCATTCCATCTTTTGGTTGGGCACACCATTATCCCCCACTCTTCAGTGGACCATTCTATCATTTCGCTCATATTGAATTTTTTACAACAACAACAACAACATAAACCCAGGATCATAGATGCTATGACTAAAACGTACAAAAAAATCAAGATTTAAAACACATTAAACTGGATTTCCCCATCCCTTCACCAGCACCAGTAACCAATGGCCCCACCTTCCTCTGGCTTGGCGACTCCGCCCATGGCGTCCTTGGCGGCGCGGCGGATGAGCTCGAGCACGCGTGCCTCACGGAGCAGGCGGTCCAGAGCGTACATCTCCCCACAGCGCAGCGGGCCGAACGTGCCCAGCCTCTGCACACAGACCAGGGCAAGATGAAGGACTGAACCAGCACTAAACACCAGCCGGAATATACCAGAACATTACAGCTGCAAAAAAAGATGCGTGTGAACAGACAGAAGAATTTTCGAGAGAAATCATGCCTGAATTTCGAAGTATTTTCCTGAAGAATACATTTGAGTGATAAATCCATTTCGGTATATTGAATACATTTCCTCTGGAAATTATATAAATCAAAATACAGTCAGATATCAGAACTGTACAGAGTGGACTTTTCAACATTCTATTACTCACCGTCATATGAGCATTCAAAAGTACATATAGCAACAAAATGTCGTATCTTCTCAAGAAGACATCACATTATAAAAATGGAAGTAGCCATATAATATTAAACAGGTGGTGGTGTTCACAGCATTTCAGAAATGAACAACAAAGAAAAGGAAAATAAATTGTTTTAAATTAACACAAATATTGTGTATTCTGAAATTATTTTGAATTTAAACAGGTTCAAAATGTTATAAATATGTATAACATAGTAGTTACAGTATAATATAGTATTAAATTATATAATAGAGTATAAAGTCAGGATTGTCTCACCAGCAGTTGGGAGCTGCAGTTCTGTAGATGGACCAGCAGGGTGCGATCTAGAGTTTGGCAGCCTGTGCTGAGAGGGAGCTCAGAGGGAGCATCCCAGCAGTGTTCCTCACAGCCTTCGTCCTCTGCCACATTCTCGGCTACCATTTCTGGCTGACAACTGCGTACACAACAGAGGTCGGAAAACAGGCAAAGTCTATAAGAGTTGACAATAAAAGAACTAAAGAAATCAGCTTCTATTAAATAGACAAAATGAGTTTTGAAATAAAAACTCAATTTACTTACAAATCTGAAAAAAAGACTGCAGTTTTCTGACCAGCCACTAGGTGGAAGTATTACACCAAGATGCATGGGCTCCATTTCCAAGAACGGAAATCATCCATAATTCCTTTCTTTTTTTATGTACATTATTCATCAGCAAAAGATGAGGCATTTTTAGACTCTGACCTGTTCGTCATACTGCATTTCTCGCCATCGCCTTCCTCCTCTTCGTCGTCCGGATCTGACGAGTTGAGGAAATCGAAGCTTCCAAGAGCAGTCTCCACTGTCAAACTGATACTGGAGGCGCGACTTCTGCTTCGGCCCTATGTACACATCCGCACACGAAACTTTTAAACACAGTTATAAACCCCTCAAACTCCCATATCATCTTCATGGTAACGGGCTCCAACCATCTCAAACTACTTGCTATAAACGACCGACATACATGATCAAAGAATCTTCAGGGAACGAAAAACGTCTGTTGATTCTGACCAGTTTATGAGCTGAGCAACCATCTCTAAGCCCTTGGCCAGGTCTGAAAGGCTATCAGAAGATCTGGAGCTTGACGCCTGACGCCCAACAGGCTCGCCCGCAACGCACACACGCATTGTTAGGAGCAGGAAGGGAGGAGCCTCATGGCTGTCCACAGGCTGGGAGACTACACTTACAACTCCTTACATCTTTCTCCTCTGCAGAACGGTGAGCACACAGATGAGGGCAGATAATCATTCGCCGTCAATGCAGATTGCAATAAAACAAAGAAAGAAAGAAACAAACAGACCTGCAGACTCAAGCCCACATTTATCTTGCAATGCTTATGAGTTTCTTACCCTCAATTCAGAAAGAGTAAATTATTAAAATAACAAAACTATGCCGTCCAGACACCAGACCCCAACTATAATTGTTCTGTGAAAAGCCCAATGTTTTGGCTGTTTGGACACGTAGCAATAAGCCAATGTAACACTAGTTTGTGCATTATTTAAAAAGACAAATGACTTAATGTTTACAACACAACAAACTCAGTTACTCACAGTGAGAGCTTCTTCCAGCATTTTCAGCTCCTGCTCCAGCAGTTGCAGTTCTGGGAACTGGCCCCTGTAGTCATCTAGAGAGGAGAGAACAGTAGCAAGAGCCTCCTCCAGGTTGCTGCTGTCAGGGGCCCGCCCTGCTATGCCACCCTCCTGGCCAGCCTTTACTCCAGCCCCAGGCTTCTCGGCCTGCACAGGGCCCGTGTGGGCCTGGGAAGGGCACAGAATGTCCTGGACCTGTTTTACACTTTCGATCCCAGTGAGATCAGTATTGCTTTGGCCAGACAGGGCGTCTATCCTGGGGGAGGTGCAGATAGAGTCCTTCTCGCTAGGGGTTGAGGCGCTGGCCTCAGAGGGAAGCTCCACTGCAGGCTCCTCAGGCTCAGGCGTGGAGGCTTCCTTGGTTGCAGTGGGTGCAGTGGTGGAGCAGCTCTCAGAGCAGGAGGAAGACCCTGGGCCGGTGAGGTCAGAGGTGAGGTTGCCTTCTTGGGGCTCAGGAATGACCAAGCATGGCTCAGCGCGATGGGGAATGTCCGTGATGATGTCAGTTACCGTCACCGAGGAGAGCAACGATGCAACCATAGAGGGTTCCAGCGATTGGCTGGCAGGTCTGTCTGTCAAAGCAGCATCGATGCTGCTCTCGCTAATGTGGCTCAGGGAGCGGGAGCAGCGGGCGTGGCCGTTGGGCATCTCTTGTTTTTTAGCCACTTCGCGGGTCACCGTGAACGTGGTCACACGGGGCTTCTCCACCACCTCCTCCTCCTCCTCCTCCTCCTCCTCCTTCAGGCGAGTGGGCGTGGAGGTGGCCGACTCGCGGGGGGCGAAGGAGATCTCGATGGCGGGGGAGGCGGCCTGCAGCTCGGGCTGAACCAAGTTCTTGTGGGTGTGGCGAAGCCCCACGGACAACTGGGGGCTGGAGGAATCATCGGAGGATTCGGAGGAGTTGGACCAGGCCGTGCCATTCTCCATCTCGTCTTGCCGCTTCAGCATATTCTACAGAGACAGATAGAGAGAGATCATGCATGAAAGTGGGGGGAGGAGGAGGAGGGCTAATTACAGTTTACTTTTGGGGCAGTTTTTCTTGTAATGAACAAGAGTGGGACGTGCGGAGAAGGTCGTGTGTTGGAGGAGGGCCTGTCTGGACACTTCCGCCTGATCATCCTCACAGGGCTCCATTCAGACTTGCTGCTGTAGTTTTTGATGATCAGAGCCATTTATCATGAACATGACGCACCAGTTTGGGGGGTTTTTTTGCACTTACTCTAAATGTTTTGTGCGTTGGTGTGTATGTAGGGCTCACGTAGACGTCGCACGTCCAGACCGCAGACGCTCGGCTTCCCACCTCTAACTACTGCTATGTCAACTGCAATAACACTCACTGCATGCAAGATGAAGACGGTGTGTGTTTATACGTCTGTGTGTGTGTTGTGCGTGCAAGCATGGGTACATACGAGATGGCAACATCATAAGAGAGGGGTTTCACAAATCAGACTCTTGATGACAGACTTAAGAATTCTAGTTCTACTGATTTACAAGCCATTCCAGCGAGCAACGGTGTATAAGAACACAGTACACCATCATAGAACTACAACCACACAGAACTAGGAAGCACTAGATGGCAGACAGAAGTACTCACACACTTCCCGCCACCAGGTCGACACCGACTACTACCGGGCCCATATGAACCTACAGCGCGGGTGCTAGCAGCTAACGGCTAGTGGCACTCACGTGGCCGTGGGCGTGAGAACAGGAGGAGACCCGGCTGCAGCTGAGACTGTGGGCCAGCTTCTCGGCCAGCGCGTCCCGGAACACAGCCAGGACGGGCCAGCGCCGCCTGGGCTGCGATCGCCGGGGGGCCGTCTGTACGCGCCGTGCCGGGCCAGGGCAAGAGAGGCAGGTCAGAGGACAGGCACACGGGGTAACGGGACTCGCCAGGAGTCCGTAACCACTGCCGACGGGAGTCTACTCCCAACGGCACTTGGGAAAACAAACTTGGAGTGACAACCTGAGATCTTCTGTTTAATATACCAAGGACAACAATGAAGAGGCGTTTAACATTCATTTCACAAGACCAGGGCCTGTGGTTTTGAGAATGGAAGAGGTTCTGAGCTTTTTTTTTTTGATGGTTCTGAGTTATTTGATGGGTTCTTTGTACTGCTATGCTAGAAAACAGCGATCATGTTACTTTTGATGAACCTCCATGCCAAAGTATTCAAAAGTGTGTCAAGCTCTCGAACTGAAGTCTGACTAGTCTGAGGTGTAGAAGTTGGTCAGACTGGAGAGCGTCCAGAAGCAGGTGGGGGTCACAGAGAGACTCACGTAGAAGGCCTGTTCACGCAGCGACGGGGTGTCTGGGGGACTCTGGTTATAGGTGGAGAAACGCTTGTTCACTGTAGGAGGCTTGTTCACCGTGGTGGCCGAAGAGGTCTGGTCATCTTTGTCGAAAGGACTGAGGGATCCAGAAAGAGGAGGGAGGGAGGGAGGGAGGGGGAGAAAGTGAGAAAGTCAACTTTTTTTTTCCACCTTTAGTGCTGTTGGACTTGCGGTTTCAGATGAATAAAACATTCATTCCTTGTGATCCACTGTGCTTCTAATTCAAGGAAAACTGAAATCTGGCACTGATGAAATGTATTTGGCCAACAGCACATGGCAGTCAGACATGCACGAACTAAGAATCAGACCCGACCCAACAGGCTGAGAATCAGACCCGACCCAACAGGCTGAGAATCATGTATTTTCAGCTAAACAAGTTTCCTTAACTATACAAAACACTTTAACCACAAATGCTAACATGCACACAGAATAACAGTTCTAATTAAGATTTCCGATGCTGCTCTGCTAGAATTCGTCATGTGAGTGGGGGTATTCTTAGCTAGAATAAAACGTCTTGGTAAGCTGAGGGAAACATACTTCCATGTGACCTCCAGGCTGAGTTTGATCGTGCCCAGGTCGTTGATGTCCACTGCCACGGTCTGAGGTAGGGCGCTGAACAGATCCTTGGTCTCACACGAGACGTTCCCCACCACCACGTGATTGGCCAGGCTCTTCAGCTCCGTCACCTTGACAAAGCGAAAGAGGCAGCGTGCTTTTAGCTCATGGGACGTGCATTTTCACAGTACAACCCTGTGATTAGCCTTCAAGACTAGCACCTTATCTGTTACATACCCAGTAAGTGCTATATAGAAGGGTTTTTTTTTGTCACACTCTGTTGGCATACTTTGACTATTATGTACTTTCTGAAAGGGTTTTGACCAATTACACTGAGTATCGCTTCAAAGACCAGACAAACTGCATTTAAAATACACAAGTACACGTCTCTGTGTGTTTGACAAGTAGGCTAGCAGTTGGCAAACAGTTTCCTGATGATGGCCTGAATAAGGATGCCAGACAGCACAGTGGAAGCCTTCTTCGTCTCTCCTACAGGGTCAGCCATGTTGGATGAAACACTGTTCCGAGCACAGTTATCACAACATCAGCTGCATTCTCTTCATTCTTCCCCTACAGCTCATCTCTCATTCAGTATCCTTTTATTCAGAAAATGTCCGCAACTTGCTCCTCTCCCCCTCCTTCCTCCCATGCTCATCTCCTCCAGCTCCACCCCCCACCCCCACCCACCCCAGGGAGGAGCAGCACTCTTTGTATGGTGCTGTGCAACTCATAGAGCCACAGACAAAGAAAAACAAGTTGAAGTGCAGCTGCTCACACTGGGCTGCTATGACCATTAATGTTTCACAGACCAGTGCAATCATGCTGTGACAGAGAGAGAGAGAGAGAGAGAGAGAGAGAGAGAGGGGTGAAGGGAGGGCGAGAAAGAATGAGAAGAAGGAGAGATAGAGGTGGGGGAACGAGTGAGAGAGGACGAAGAATGGAGGCAGGAGGAAGATATGAAGGAGAGCGGAGCAGGGAGTCGTTTACAGGTAGAGGAGTTTTTGATAGGTGAAAGGTGATTTCCCTTTCTGAGAGTTCACCTTTATAGAGAGGAACTCTGTGATGAGAGGAAGGAAGACCATCTCCTCACTGTCCCAAACTTGCTTGCCGTTCATCTCAATACGGCCACGGAGCTTCCAGCGCTGACGTCCATATTTCATGAAGATCTGCATGGAGATGAAAGGAAAGGGCTTACACTACCTCAAGCTAAAACAACTTTACAGAGAAAAGCAAGTTTACACCACACCAAAACGAACCATTACACAGACAAGCAAGCCTGGACCACCCTAAACGAACACATCAAACAAGGTCAAGAGCAACAAATTAAACTGAGGGAAAAACTGCTGCCTGGAATCTCTAACAGACCGCAGAGATGTTTTTGCTTACAATGATGAACAATGTAAACCATTACATGTTTAATATGAGGGAAACGGAGGAGGGCAGCTGTAGTGTGTGGAGAGAGAGAGAGACAGAGAGAGAGAGAGAGAGAGAGAAAGAGAGTGAGAGAGAGAGAAAGAGAGTGAGAGAGAGAGAAAGAGAGTGAGAGAGAGAGAAAGAGAGGAGAGAGAGAGAGAGACAGGGACACAGACAGATACAGAAAGTGACTGTTGGAGCTATTCAGAGAACACTGTTATAAAGTGTGTGTGTGTGTGTGTGTGTGTGTAAGTGGGTAGGTGGGACTGCTTCTTCACACTGCCAGATGGACAGAGATCCCTCTACAGC
>JAOXYF010000027.1:21133777-21182428 GCA_028565775.1 Sternarchorhynchus goeldii | reverse complement strand
GTGTGTGTGTGTGTGTGTAAGTGGGTAGGTGGGACTGCTTCTTCACACTGCCAGATGGACAGAGATCCCTCTACAGCACCATGCCATCTGCCCGAGTCCCTCTCTTCTCGCCCTCTCCAGCTCTTATACTAAACAGGTTGCCATGCTGACTCACTTGATCGATGGACCTGTCAATCATCCAAATGGCATGCATTTTAAGCAGGCGGAGGCGGGGCTGACAAGTTAACACCTTTCATTCTTCAATTAGCCGCTGTCTCCCTAAAGCTGGCCACCCCCAACTGGGCCATGAGAACACAGAGAAGAGCATCTCTCTGTCTGTGTGTCTCTCTCTCTCTCTCTCTCTCTCTCCTGCCAGGCCAGACTGATCAACAGTGACGCGAGTGTCATCATAATGAAAACAACTCCCACAGACCAAATTACCGGATGAAAAAGCAGGAATAGATTTTAAAAAGGCGAACGAAAAAGGTAAGAAGCAGAAAAACGAATGAGAGAAAGAAAACTCACCTCATACTGGTCCCCAGCACAGAGTCGGGCAAAGCCAGCCAGACCTGAAGCAGAGGCAAGTCAACCTTATTACCCAAACCCCAACTGACCAACATCCTACTACTATTACAAACTGTCTTTCACAATATTATTGTTAATCTTTAATACTCATTAATTATGCATAAGCATTCAGGTATGATATTGAACTCCACAGCTCAGGGAGTAAAATGTCCACAAACGGCTCAGTTTACTGGGAACATCTGCGCAGTTCATGAAGATGAATCAACAGCTATTGTCCTGGAAGGTGAAGAAAACCATGTTAAGAGATGGAGAAACCAGGCCGGCTCTGCGTCCTACCTTTCATTTTGATGTGGAACTCCCCAAGTTGGGTCTCCAGCTCGCTCTCCAGAATGCACATGTTCTGCAGAACCACGGCGCCAGAACCGGCCCAGCCCGCCGAGCCACAGCCGGGACAGAAAGAACAGATGAGATCCACATTAATGAACAATGCTGTGACAAACCACAGTCAGCCCAGCGTAAACACAAAACGCATATCACACATACCGACCATTATCCACCACAATATATTACTAACAACACGCAGTATATTACCAATTGCACACAGGCACTGTGTGCTACACTGATAAAATACTGCCATTCCCTGAACATGCTTAAGATCTCTTACTGCTAACTTCTCTGTACTTGAAAGTTGTTCACGGTGGGAGCTCTTCACGCCCTCTTACCTCAGTGTACTCTTTGAAGCCCTTGTTGGCCTCGGACAGGCTCTCCCGTGCCTCCCGGCTGCCTGGCGAGGCCGAGTAGGCCTTCACCATTTTATTTGCCCCATCTCTCAGTCTCCGCTGTAAGCAGTATGCCTCAAACAGCTCATCGATCTGCACACACACACACACAAAAAACACCAAAAAAACAGAACGTAGACTGGCGTTAGTATGAGTACATGTGCGTGCACACACATATACACACACACACACATATACACACACTCCCTACTTCCTCTTTTTAGGCTTTTTCTCTGCTAGTTTCCTCTATTCCAGTTATACTTCATTAACATTTTATTCATGGCGTCTGTAGTGCCTTCGGCAAACCTGCTCAACCACACAGCAGAAACACAAACAGCTAAACTCCTTATATGGTCAGCATGGCCCCATGGCATTGATCTAACCCAGGCAAGAAATTACACTATGGACACGCTCAGTACCTACTTTCACTCCCAACGACTGACCCACAGGTCACCCACACTTGTCCTCCTTGAACGTTCTGGTCAGATGACCTCATTCATCTCTCGAGACATATGCACCCTCTGGGTTTACAGAGGACCACTCAAAGAGTATGTAAACACAGCATTATTATAAATTAAATCCAAAACAACCGTCACTTGTGCAATTCTTCTGCAGGTTTAAGGTTACTGTGGTTTTCAAAGCATCCATGAGGTTGCGTCAGCTCCTCGGTTTCTAGCAGGGCTCTATGAGATTTCAGACGTTAGGATGAGCAGGTTGGAACGTGCACAGACTGCAGTGTTCAGTATTCTTGTGTACTCATGGGAATGGACTTTTGTGAGATGATCAGCCTCACAGGCAGTGGCTGACAATTCTTTTACAATAATAATACATAATTACTTACTAAAATGAACAGGTTACTCCACAACTAGCAGTTTGTTAAGAAGTTATTAAGAAATGCACTGTATTTGTTCTGTAGAAGTCAGAAGATATTGTTGGAATTTCATTCCAGAAGACCACACCAAGAAAGGCAGACCATATGTACTGCATGAAAGTTAGACTATCAAGACCTTCTTGCAAGCCTAGCACTGTGAGATGTGACCACGGAAAGTGTGCGACTGTAAGGTGGATTACAGATACAGGCCCACCATAGACCACACAGACCTTCACACATAAGAAATGAACAACACTGAATAACCTATAGGTCACAAAAAAAATCATTAAGTAAAGCTCACAGACCTGAAAAGGCAAACTGGTTGCAAATCCTCGAATGTTTTATAACACGAGAGAGAGGGAGAGAGAACCTCTAACAAATTAATTCCAGCAATCCTCACTTCCTTTCTCTCTCTCCGTTTCTCACATGCACACACACCTCATCTGGAGGTATTTAACAGCAGTGCTGTGTGTACTCCAGAATTATGCCGGAAAGTTAGAAGGCCAGTCATAATTTTCATAGAGTTTTTAGGTCTCCATCACCAACACACACACTTTAGCTAGCAACAGGTAATAGCTTATCACATTCAACACACACACACACACACACACCATATATGTTCAAAATAATTCCACTACTTCAATAACAAAGTGTAAAGGCTTATGAAAAGGCTTGGTAGGTCATGCTAGATACAACAGTTCCTCTGTCTCTCTCTTAAAAACAGCTACATGTGCACGTTGTGCTTGGATCACTTGCTCCTGTGCATCGTCAAGTGGCCAAGCTAATCGCACATGAAAGGAGCTGCAGCAGAGAAGGCAGCAAGAGTGAGCCTGAAGGGCCCATCCTGGTGGCCTATCAGGCTGGGCCTCTACTGGCCTGGAGAGCCGCTGCTCAGTGGGAGGGGGCTGGGCTCGAGGCTGCCCCCTGCCTGTGGCCATTGCAATTCATTTTTAAAATCCACTGAGCTATGCATAAACCACACACACACACACACACACACACACACACACACCTATGTGCTTCATTCCCATAATTACAGTTCAATAAGCCGAGCGTGCTTACCTTACTGAGGTGGAACTCTAGCCGTCTCATAAACCGCTCAATCACCTTCACTTGCTGCAGAAAACAGATCATAGCAGCGTTACGTTACACACCTGCCATTTCTAAACGACACAGACAGACTATGCCTGGAGATTCATTGAATTCGAGACCGATACGGCATGAGTATTTGCATGGGCTTCATTAAACAGCTTCTAAAAGTTTAACCTTGATAGTAGGAATATAGACTCACCTTGTCCAATTCATAAAGAAAACCCTGTAGACCAACAACAGAAAGAGAGAATTAAAACGAACAGCAATCAGTCAATGAAAATATGCATCAGAGTCCCCAGAAGTTTGATCTATAATCAGTTGTTGCCATATCCCCCAGAATCCAGCTGCAGGGCCAGATGAGAGCCGACTTCAAATCTGCACACTTATTCTGGGATGGTGGACACATGCTGGACCATGTGGTGAAGTTAAGGGGGGATTGTGAGATCTTTTGACATCTTTTTAATTTTTTTTCTCTCACCAGTCGAGAGTTCCTCTTTGATTCCTTCATCTGTCGGTTCAGGCTGTCCAGCTCCAGCTGATGGACCTGCAGATAAGACCTGGAAGCCCAAAACACCATCTAGTAACCAGCCTGTCGTATGCTGGCGTATGTGAATCAGTCTCATGGCAGGACAACTGCTCTACTCATATAGACTCTACTTGCAAATGTGAACACAGGAATGTGCACCGGTGTTGTTTACTAAATAGCACACAAGAGGGCTGTAAACTATCTGTGCTTTCCACATGCATGCCTGAACACTCTTAAGTACATGAAATATGTAGCGTGAGAGGGAGCGTGTGTGTGTGTGTGTGTGTGTGTCCACTCACTGCAGTCCTCTCTTCAGGGCTTCATAGACCTCATCCAGTCTCTCAGGCTGGGGTACCTTCGGAGGAGGTGACTTTGCAGAGAGTGTGAACATCCTGCTTCCTCTAGAGGGATTCTTCCTCACACACGCTGGGGTACTGAACACTGAGAGGCTCCTGAAGCAAACACACAAGCACACACATTCATACTGTGACAATACTGCATAGTTCTTGGAAAAAATTCTACTCATCGCCAAGGTGCATATGTAATACAGAAATATTCTCCCCCCATTTTTTCAATCATCCTTTGTTCTGTCCATAAAGTCCAGACACGTTAGTCACTGAGGCAGTTCCATCATAGGCAACAAAAACCATCCTCAATGAAGTCTGCATTAATACCACTTCACAAATACACACTGGCGAATCGATGTGAAACTAAACCCTTTCTTAACAGATGAAAGAGACTTCAATAAGAATGAGAGACTCGAGAGTGAATAATGTTCCACCATGGTAGGAACATGTGCTTCTAAGGAACCAAAGTCCAGATTTGAATATCTCACCACCCATTGTGAAGGGTAGTCAGCAGATTCTGACCGAGTGCTCAGTGCCGGCTGAATTAGCAGGCGAAGGATCCAATGGCTTCAAATGAGGAACTGAGGACTGTAGAGAGGACAGCAGACTAGACTAAAATTTCAGGGCAACGCCCTAGCTAACCAATGGGAACTGAAGTCTTCTCCATGCTATGGAAGTCAAACACTGAACTACCGTTTTTGTGCAGAATACGCCTGTAAATACAGGAAGACCTTGTTTCTGCAGTTTAATAAAAGTTACAAAAAAAATTTGTGATTCTGAATTGTCCTCACAAGGTTCTCTCGAAGATGATCAGTGTGACAATATTATCCCAACACTGGGCTTTAATCTACTGGATGCCAGATATTTGATTGCTGGGCTCGAGCACTTAAGAAGCAAATATTTAGTGTAATTCCCAAACTAACAAGTCCGTCTCATAAAAGAAGAAGAAGAAGAGCATGAGCCCGTTTCCTCCACAAGCCGCTGAAAGCCAAGGCCAGGGAGGTCAGGAGGTCAAGAGGTCAGGCCTTTTCTCGAGCAGTCATGGGGAGAGCAGCAGTGAAGAGGAAACGCAGACTTCACAGGACGTCCTGCCAGCTGTGGCCCCTCTGCACGCTCAAAAGCCACATGATCCGGATCGACTTCACCGCGCCCGAGTTCAGAAAGTGTCTTCTGTGGTGGATTTGTACTCTTCTTAAAATCATACAATGTCTCCTTGCATTTATGACGGAGATTTATGATGCGTTTACGCGTGAGGGTCACTCCCAGTGTGTACAGATGAGTCTGCACAACTTGTCATAGTCGGAAGAGAACGTTAACGCGCTCTGATCTGTAGACCGCCTTGCAGGAGTGGGCATCAATGTGACGTACAGCATGTGTGTGTGTGTGTTTATTTGTGGACGCACCTGTAAGGCTTGTCGTAGGAGTTCACTCCGGCAAAGCTCTGGCTCCTAGTGATGGACCTGGCAAGCACTCGGCGCGCCGGCCGTGCAGAGAGCGACATGGTGGACACCGCTCTGGAGGGACTCCCTACGGAACCACAGGACAAGCAGGACCATCAGGGCTTGCAGAAAAGGGGAGGGAATTCGAGACAACAAGCAGAACGACAAGACATGACATGGCCCAGTGGTCACGAGCTGAAACAAGCCATTAGACTTGCTGATAAAGATCTTTCAGAATTCAGAGCAATTTATGAAGATTGTTGTCTCTGATGGTAAAAGGCTTAAGCTCGTAACTTACATAATTATTTTCACGAATATAGTCATAACATTTTATTTGGTGATTCACTGCACCATAAGCCAATCAAAAAGACACTGGGGAACATTTTCGATGGTGTATCTAAAGATGAATGGTACCCCAAGCCTACATGGAAAAACACGAGTAGTTTATCATCAAAGTGTTTTTAAAGGGACCTGGGGGGTTTTCCCGAACAGTGCTTTAGATACGCATCTACTGTGCTTCCCCGTTTATCCTTTCATCTGCATACGCCTCCTCCCATCACTCAGATCCAAAGGGGGGGGGGGGGTGATCTACCCTACCACACTGAAAAAAGACCAGGTGTTGTTACTGGAAAATGCCCAAGAGATCACCAAGACCACTCTTCTCACTTGATTTGTAAGCCTGGAGCATGAATTTTCATGAACACGTAACCGAGCTACATACGTCAAAATGCATTTATAACACTGACAGACTAAAACAGGAGGTTCTCCCTCAAACAGCACATGTAAACAACTAATACCAGCTTGACAATGCTCCAAAACAGACAAAGCTCCGAGGGTTTCGGCAGCGTCGCTAAGCAAGGGCTCTCCCTGGCCTCCGTGGGCTTCCGGTGACTTCTGCTGGAGAGCATTCACTTTGGGAACAATGGCCTGCTAGTGGCTCAGGAAGCCCGTGTAGATCCATTCAGCCCATCCTGAACACCACCCTAGTGAACCCTCATCCTTAAGAGCTGAGATAGGGCAGTTTGGAAGAGCAAGCGCTGCTGACGAGGTCCAGCCTTTTCTAGCCCTGATAAGCCGTCACAAGGACCCAGGCCTACTCCGTATCCAATTGGCGGCCCATCTTTGGAGACCTTCCAGAACCTCTGGCTCTTTCCTGTCACATGCTGACTCCCGAAACAATGCTTGCTCACAGCAAAAAGGGCACAGTCACCAGAGAAGGCTTGTGGCAGGACAGGAACCAAACTCAGGCAGGCACGAACCAACGGAGGCCAATGCATACCCAAGGCAGCCTGAGCTAACCATCAGACTAAACCAACACCAGCTCTACACAGTGACAATATAGACATATTCATGTCCTCAAAGCCATCGAGCATCTAGAATCTTCCTTAATTCCCCAAAGGTTTGCTCCAGAGAAAGTGAAAACTAATTGTTGTACTAAAGGAGTTGTTTACAACAAACCACTTTTATACCAATCGTCGTTTGAAATAGAGGCTAACAGCCACTCGCCAGTGCTGTTCTCTTCACACAAATCACTCAGCCAGTTCTGTTCCTTCTTCTCTCACTGTGTTCTGCACCACAGAGCTTTAACCGAGACTCGGAGAGCTTTAACCGAGACTCGGAGAGCTTTAACCGAGACTCAGCCACTTCCAGTGCAACAGCTTTGAATGACATCACTCTGCACTACAGATGAGGAAGCCAGGGGGAGCGTGAAGACAAAATTAGCCCCCGTTCAACGCAGGAGCTCCTCAGTGCTTCTTTCAACTAAGACTAGAAGGATACTTCTCTTTTTCTTTTTTTGTAGACTATGCTGTCATAGCATCAGTGTTTTGGTCAACAGAGATGGGCAGATCCTTAGAAACAGATGCATCACTGGGCCGAGGAAGAAAGTTAAGAGTTTATTTTAAACATGAGGAAGGAAGGGCAGGAACCCTTCGAACCATGCTTCTAACACTTTATAAAAAGCTCCAACCTGGTCACCCCACAGCCCAACAGGCCAGAGTGAGGCCCTGAAACACATCTCTCGACTACTGGACACCTCTCGCCTACTACTTTCAGGCAGGATATTCAGGATGTTCACCTGACTATAAGCAGAAGCAGAGCGGGAAAAAGCCACACAGACGGGAGAAAGGACAGACCATCTCTCCTCCCCAAATTATATATATTATATATTTTTAGCTAAAATATCTATAAAAATATTTAAAATACTAATGTTTTTAGAATATTTAAAAATATTCTGACTAAAATGCTTTTGTTGAATCAAAATGCAATAATAGAGAATGAACATTGCTATGGCAATATGATGACACTTAAAATGGTGTTAACCTGTCAGACAAGCAGGAAACAATATCACAGGATATTCTCCCCTGAGAAAAGCCAGAAAAATCACACGCAGCAGGGTACCAGTGTAAAAGCTAACACAATCTACAAAACACGCAAACATGGGGGAAAAAGAGAGAAAAAAAATGTTTGGCCAGCTCTTGATGGTTACCATCAACAATATAAAGCACTTATGGAGTCATGAACAACAGAAAACCACTTTCAAAAGGGATGTCAGAGAATAAAAAGACCACACAACTCCTACCTCATTTGTGTGTACACACACACGCACACACCTTCAGAAGAATCCACTTTTTTCTTGTCCCTTGGTAGACAGCGACACATCAGCTCTTCTCACTGAAGTGTTTCTGAGGTTTGAGCCTCTGATTTCAGTCCTGCCCACGTGCTGAATATAACCCCCAGGTAGCATCCATGGGGAAAAATAATCCTCAACTCACAAAGCTTGAGACCGTTTTATACTGCCATGAGTACATCCATTCCTTTCCTAAGGGTCACTCAATCAACACAGGATCTGGACTTGCTGAAACCACGACAAACAGCGGGGCACAACTGGACAATTTCTCCTGCATATCCATGACCGGCCACTGGCTTCTCGGACAATCGAGGCTGGCCTGACTAGGATGTTCTGAATCCTGTGGATCCGGGTGGCTATGCTGTTCTGGCTGCCTGGCATCGTCCCAGGACCATTCAAAAATAACAATTCGAGGGGTGGGGGGTGGAGTGTGAGTGCGTATGTATGTGGGGTGGGGGGTGGGGTCACACCACCAAACTGTCAGCAACAAAAGAGCACCACAATGTCAAACAAGCCACAGTCACGATCTGCGTTCCTCTGCAACGCTGTGGCCTGTCTTGACCTCGCTAACTCCACTAACTCGCCCATCCTCAGCAATATCAGCACTTCCCTGCTGACTTGCCAACGTTTAGTGCTCGTTCTGCGCTTTTCACAGCACATATTTTCCCTACGAGTGCTGAAAGCATGGAATATCCTTTCCGGATATCTCTTCAATTCTCATCAGCACAAAGAATTTACAGGGTTCGTTTCTGCGGCTGAGTCCAGGCTGGTTTTTGTCAGGGGGATCACTCTCTCAACTCATTTGGTGGGTTCCAGAGGAAAGCCACGTGCAACTGGTGCACCTCCAATAACCCTAGAGAGCTGCAGGGTTACACTCAAGGTCGCCAAAGCTCCCACCACTGCTTGCGTTAACCCTGAGGAAAGGGAGCAGGATCAGACCATGATTCTAGTGCTTAGAGAGAGCTGTAACCCAGAATCTTAACTGTCCAAACACACATCCATATTACATTTACATAATGAAAAACATGAAATACATGAAAAGGGGTTATGGGCGTCGCTAAGTTAAAGGCACCCATGTTACCTCCGAGAAGCCGACATGCACCAGTGACCAGTAAACTTTGCCCTGAGAAGAAACAACATGCAAGAAATACCATGTAATGACCTGAAATTCTAGGAAACATGAATGGGTTCAATTTCAGTTTTGAGACACTTAGAAGGCATTATTAATCATAATCGAGATGTCCCAGTTTTCAGGTTACTGGGGAAAGACTTCACATCACATGGTGCTCTGCAGATCTGAGCGATATTGACCCTCTCTTTTACATTATGTTCAGAGGATACGCTTGAGAAAAAAAAAAATACAATGCATGCGTTAAGTTTTTGGATGTGCAAAACTCTCAAAAAGTATTCACTTTAAACAGTGATCCCTTGAAGACAATGAGACATGAGGTTTAATTTCAGTTCTTTAACAGATAAGCCCCCCTTTCACAAAAGCAAAGGCCTTTTCCAAACCACATCCCCATCCCAGACATGTAGCATGAAATGTGTGTCCAACACACAAGCTGTGGCAGGGCACCAAACAGCACTCAGCACCCCAACCACAGGAGACAAGGGAGAGAGGGCCAGCCCAGAACCCAAACACAGCATAGCATTGCAGCCAGAAAGATCCATGCCCCTGAAAAAAACACGGAAGATTCAGTCTGGCTAAAAATTCATCAGTGGCTTTATGTGCTTAGCCACTCCAAGCAAGACATGCACCTGGTCTGTAAGATGATGGCTAACTGATAATTAAACTATGAACTATATTAAATGCCTGAGCAGCACAATTTGTATGTTTTCTAGGGAACAAAAAAATTATACTTAACAAGGAAAGGCAGACATTTAGGACCAATCATGATAAGTGAGGAGTTGGTCCGGATTAACCAGGGCTCCAAGATTATCATCTGGTTGTATTCATTTCTAGCCATAGTCATGATTGTACTGGAATCCCTGAAGCACACGCACACACACCCACACACACACACCTGAGTCAGGTCAGAAAGAAAATAAACACGATTCCTTCCATGTCCTTCCCTGTGTCCTCCTCACTCTTCTGGAGTAAGTCAACCAAAAGGACCATCTTTGACATTTGAGGCTCTCTCTGTAGCATCTGTGACCAGGACCCATTAGTGTCTAATGCATGCATGTGTTTAAAGCCTCTTCCACAGAAAGGTCAGGGGGAACCTGAGCTGCAGGCCTGGGGAAGGATCCTGTCCTCACCGACCTATCTGATTGGTCATCTTAGCCGACCTTGAGAAGGCAGGTGTGTCCCTATCCAGGTGTACGGCAGCTCTTCCCAGCTCCGGCCAGCATGTCTCTCAAGGAACCTCCTAGAAGAGGTCATATAACCTCCTATAAAGAGGTCAGGTATCTACACCCAACAGTGCTGCTATGATTAACTGGATCTGGTTTCACTTCCACTTTCTGTACAACACCAAAAGTCAATAAGCTATTAATCAGTTCTTCTGGGGAACTTCCACTAGGTTTTCATTGGTTTTCTAAGGACGTGTATCCTAGCAAATGGCCGACTGCTATTCAGCTTTGGATCTTTGTGGGAGGAAACCAGAGTTTCCCCAGTGTTCCTGCAGACAGAAAGCTTTGCTCACCTTTCCTCTAGGGCAGGTCCTGTCTGAACCATACCAGAATATGGAACAATCTTGGTGGATGAATCAGTACTGATGCTAAGAAAGCAAGCATTACAGGGAGTAAAACCAGGCAAAGGACATGGAAACTTCCCAAGATGGAAAGCACAAGAGACCAGATACGCAAGATACCACAAACATAAATTTCTCCCACTGTATACAATGTCCTTCAAAGACAAACAGTCAATAAGATCAGGAAAAAACAGCCAAAACAACAAATCCAAACACACATGAAGTACTGAAGCTCAAGCTCACATACTCAGACCAAAACCCAGAGGCCACAGCAAACACCAGCAACCTAGACTTTGTCAGACGATTTTATAAGTACCAACTTCTGTCACAAATCTCAGAGGTTACCATCAAGAATGGTCAGCGGAGTTAAAGAGCAAACTCCGTAAGTACGGTCCACGTTTAAGAGTACCTCCACATCCACTGTACATGTCTGACAGGAGCTTCCTCCACTTCAGACCAGAATGATTCTTATGGCTGTTCCAGAGTCACCCTTCAAAAATCACAGCAGCTTCACACAGAGATCAGACTTCTAGCTGTGGTGCCCTTCTATCTTGCTTCATCCTCTCCACTGATACTCAACGAAAGAAAGGGCAGAGCAAGATAGATAGAGAGAGAGAGAGAGAGAGAGAGAGAGAGAGCGAGCCCCAGCAGAGGCACTGCCAGGAAAAGGGAGGGCGTTCCCGTCCCTGTAGCCCTCCCCTCCTCCCCGAGTTTCCTGTCCAGCCCACTCTTCCTGCTCCCCCCCCCCACCAAAAGCGCCTGCGCCCAGTTTCCTAATGATAAACCCGGAACGCCCACTTCACAGCTGACTACTCCAGCCGCTAACAATACACCTGACCCTACGCAACGACAGCATTTACCCTGCGCTACACAACTGCAGGAAACGCGCTCACCTCAAAGTCTGAGAAGCCCGATGTGTCACAGTACAGTGATGCTAATGTGCAACAGTCGTCATTCGTCCAGGAAGAGTCCAGTCAACAGGCGTGAAAGAGTAAAAGAAAAAAAAAGTGAAATAAAATGAAAGGAAAGAAAAGAAACGAACGGCCTCTGACTGGAGGGTTTAATGAGAACAAAACCGAACATAAAAAGTGCACAAACCAACACAAAACCTGTAGCGTAACACCAATGACTGGCAATGGTCCAAGAACAGAACATGGTATGAACAGGTGAACACATAACGACATAACTGCCCTCAGGTGGCAAACCCAGTGATGTATGGTGGAAGCTACCCTGAGGGAGACATGAATATTAAAGAGAAGTGATTAATGAGAACACAACAGTGCATTTCTTCTCTGCTGATGCTTGCAGGGGGCCTCCACACCGTGACACTGTTGCTCAGCTTACAGACACTTTAGCCGTCATCTGGGAGTCGAGTGGTTCTCGGTGAATCAGCTGACAAAAAGATTCAAGGATGTAGAGAGTAAAGAAGGGATGAAATGATCCTCGAATTAATGGCTGATAACAAACCCCCAAAACATATTTACTGAATAAATAAACAACACTTAAAAACTATACGATTCGTTTTACCAAGTAGTGCTTGACCAATACTGAACTTCTTGGGTCAATAGCTGATAATCAGCACCTTGTCTTACCCAGTAACGATATTATTAATAACTGATCAGTTTACCTTTATGTATTTTAAAACAAGTGCAAACTATAATCTATATATGAAGTGCAGTGGGTGTAAGATGGTAAACTACAAAATGCATCATTAATTAATTTTACATAACCATGGCACATCATCATCATAAAAAATAGACAATTATTAATAGATCTGACGAAATTATTCCAACCACAGGTTGCACTTTCATCTAATTATTAGCAACAGATTTGCATTTTAGTAACATACAACGCCTAAATTAAAGAGAAGGTATACTCAGAGAGATTAAAAGTATCTATTTTAATTTGTCCAAAATTACAATATCCAACAGACAAATTCTATATAACACAAATAATAACATCAACTCAGGACTCAATATCTGTTTTTCAGTGTATGAAAATTCTGATCGCCCTTCTGCAACAACCCCCCCCCCGATGCCAGACAACGTCCAGCCTCACATTAGACAGGCCTTGAAATGCCGTGAAGCTGCGCGTGAGCGTATAGTGCAGGCACACCACTCTCTTTGATGAGGCACGGAGTAATCTTTACACTACAGTTCGTTAACCCAAGCCGTAATTCAAGTGCTCATGCCAGCCCGGACAAAGATACAGTCAGCAGGCTGTCAGGTGTGTGATGTGTCATCAAGAACATACACCATTATTGACATAAGCCTTATTGTTGGGATTACTGCATTCCAAAATATCACACACAGTTCAGCTGGAATCCCTTATGAGTTTAATGTACTTGACATGAAGGAAAATAAAATACTGGAGAGTGTGTGTGCATGCATGCTAAAACCATGTGTTTATTGGGTAATTACTGCAGCTCCCATCCCTTAAACTGATTAAACGCTGGCAGCTGAAGGCAGATTTTATAAATGTTCAATTAAACACAGTGATAAAGTTTCAGTAATACACAGGCTCGCATATGTAAACATGCACCTTCAGCTTGTATGTAGTAAAAAAAGAAAAAAAAAAATTTTTAAAAATTAAATGAGGGATTTAAATGAGGAAGAGCTGGAAATAGGAGGAGCTTAGGCTGGTGGTGCAGGACAGTGATTGGCTCTGGTCTTGATAAGTCAGTTGCTGTGGTGATTAGCATTACATTAGCCAGTAAGGTTGGGGAGTGGAAGCCCGTCACAGACCTTTATTGGAGGAACCGCCCTGCCACCTGCCTGTCAACCAATCAACCAATCAACCAATATCTGTGAATATGACCAGATAAACAGATACACAAACACAAAGAATGCAATTACCATACTCAAAACACTTCATAGTAATTCTAATACACCTGCGTGTACGTACACACACTTTTACATGGTTTCCACCTTACACACATGGTAAATGTGAGATATCACTCCAGGCCTTTCAGAAGCAGGTTTGGTGACGTTTTCAGCCAACAAAAGAAAAAAAAGAAAAACCCCCCCCCCGACCCGTGACTCCTCTCGCAGCGTGCTCCTGACCGATACGATGGTCCGCTTGTGGAGACCAGCGCATGCAATGTTCATCTTTAGAGCCAATGAAGGCATAGATTCCTTCCCTGCTGCCCTTAGACAGTGAGTGCGTTCACCGCCACTGATGCACAGGACGCTACTTTCACATTACAGCAGTTTTAATATCCGTTTATTGCATCACTCACATTGTAGATCAGCGATTTGTCACATCTTTATTTCATGCAGTCCAATATAGCATGTTTTCCACTGCAGGGCAACACAGTTACTAAGGCCGTATCATGTCACTCTTCCACAGAAATGGAAACTCTTTGATTGAAACCTCCAAGTGAAACTGACTCCCATTCCATACTGCTCCTGAGCCTGAGCTAGACAGAGGTGCTGGCAAATGAGAACCTCTCCTCCCTCTTCCATGGACTCCTTAGTTAGACCCCTTAGCTACGCCCGTCGCTATATTCGAATACCAACACCCTCCGTTCCCCCATCCTAGTCCCTTTTTCATGAAGCTGCTTTTGAGCAAAACCTTAAAAAAAAAAAATTAAAAAAAAACCCAAACATTTACCATCACCTGATCTGATGTATTTTATAGACTGAATGAATGCATGTTTATCCTGAGGCCACATGCAGACTGACTATCTCTTGCTAAGTAGAGAGTCTGTTTTGAGGACTTTATAAGAAGCAGATGCTAAGCTTGGTTGAGGTTTTGTCCACATTTAGCCACACTTGATACTAATGATGCATTACTGCAAAGAACCCGTTTTGTTAATGAAGAGCAGGTGAACAAATGGAATATCCTGCTGCGGTCCGTCAAGACCGCCATGAGATTCCTGCAAGGTGTTTCGGTGGACTCACCAACTTTCAGAAAAAGCAACATACACACAGACAGACAGACAGACAGACACGGAAACCTGCATCCCCCCACTGCATGTTTACTGTCACGGTTGATCTTCTTTAAACACTATAATAATATAATGCTGGTCATATGTTTTTTTAAAATCAATCAATCAATCAATCTCTTTAATGCATGGGTTTAGCCTCAAAGGCCAGCACTGTTCATTTAAAAATAAGTTCAGTTATTTCAATTGTTGGCTGAAATTTGGATATTGGAGCAGCCTTCACAAAAATAGTCAGAGCAAAAGGGAATCATCCGCAAGAAAACTGTCAAATATGCCCGTTCTCCTGGAGTAAACTCAGGACTGTGGAAATACAGTAACTGCAATATTTATTAACTGTTATATAATGACACAGCACTGTCATAATGCAGAGAGAGAGAGAGAGAGAGAGAGAGAGAGAGAGAGAGATAAGTAAGGACTGCAGGCTTTACCCCATCTCTTAATGAGTATATTAGTACTCCTGATTAACAAGCTTCTGGCAGCCTCTGGTTTGCTCCAGGGCCTGCCATTGGACTGATAACAGAAAGAGAGAGAGAGAGACAGAGACAGAGAGAGAGAGACAGAGAGAGAGAGACAGAGAGAGAGAGAGACAGAGAGAGAGAGAGGATGCGTCTGCTGGATCACCATCACACCTTATTTATTGCCTCTGCATTCTATGAGCAAAAGCGTTTTTTTTTCTCCTCTCCAGTCAGGAGTTTTATTCAAGCTGGTCTCACTGACCTGTCCATATATTTTAAAGTGCCGGAGCCAAACTACAGTCTTATCTATTGCTGTAAAACTGCATGCATTGTGCTTACAAATCCATTACACAGAAAAAGACAAGGAAGTTGTTCTCATACTCTCCGTCTACTCTTACAGCCACATGGAGAACCGTCAAGTACAGTAAACGTTTACAGTCTTGAAGACAAATACGATTAGTGTGGTGTCTAGATGCTTCCTTGGCCCAGCTGTCCCGTCTGATGCTGACGCACCCCGTTCACCTCCTGATGCACAAGAGCATGGATCAGCAAGGTTCAACACACAAACAGCACGTCGTTCTGGGGAGGAATGGAGAGGAGCCCTCCCCTCCCCTCCCCTCCCAAGTGGACCATGCAGAACCCAAGGCTTCCAGTTTAAGCCTCGCCTGGTCACTAAGAGGCTTAAGTGTCACTCGATGTGGCAGCAGTGTTTGCGTTCTGGAGCAGGACCCACGCACAGTCATGAGACACTCCTCACAGTCACTGCATGCTAATCTGTGTCTCCACGTCAACGTTCAGTCAAGTAACCATGACGATTGATAACGTCAGCAAGTATACAAACGTCTGCTTCTACATTCTTAGTATAAATCAGTATCACAGTAACTCACAACTTTGACGTTACACTGATCCAGTCATACATATCCATACAGCGCATAGGAGCTCTGCAGAGTTGCTTTCACCTTTTAGTTGTAGTGTACTAGTACAGATTAGTAGTCGACTAATTCAATCGGTGCCCTCGAGATAATTAGCATCAGCTGATCAAAGTTTTGCTTTTTTTCTAAAATGTTTAAAACACCAGCAACATGGTATCAGCATAATATAATCGACCATCAGCTTCCCATTTCTTTAAATATCAGCATTGGCCACTATAACCGTTTCGATTAACCACTCGTACAGAGAAGCAATGATAATCTGCACCTTCATTCTCCTCGACAGTCTAGAATAAGCTGCTGCTTGTAAATCATGTGCTTTCACAGTGTTGGTGCAGTATTTAGTGGTCCAGAAATATATTCTTTTCACTTCTACTTTGTCCTCTACAGAATAGGAAAACTCCAGCCCTGCACCTCAGTTCCTGAACTCAACAACCTTTCAGAAGCTCAGGCCTTTGCTTCCCATCTCTTGCTGTGGTCCATTTCAGGCTGTGTGGAGGGTGGGGGGCGGGTCCCAGTGCGTCCCGTGACCATTCTCAATGTCCTACGCAGCTCCACAACAGTTTTGCATCAATAGCAAATGCAAATGAAGCAGCTCCAGGGAAGCGGGTCTAGCAGAGGTTCTCTCTCTCTCACACACACCAAATTATCCCAAAACTCCTGCTTATATCTACTCAACACACAACTGCAGAACTTCATGTCCACCACAAAAGAAGCCCAGTATATACAGAACAGCACTGGATGACAGTGTACTGCTTCATCATCATCTTCATCTTCTTCTTGCATGCTGTGATCTGTGCGCACCATGTGGGATTCGAGTCGCCTTCCAGGCTCTGACCTCTTCTATAAAAATATATCTCACTCGTTTAAAAAGAGTCTATGACCTTATGAGGACATTATAAAACCTAGCAGTGAAGATGCGAGGTTAGGACACAGCCGAAAATGACTAAGGCTTTTCTAAATATAACTTGGTGAATTTCAGGCCGTCCAAGTCTGATTTCAGAAATTCTTGGCACTTCAGGTGACATACTACTTACATTCAGTACTCACGTTAGTTCATGATTAATAATGATTTAAGAGTGTGAACCGATTGTTTATTTAAATGCACAAGGGCCCTGTTGCTAGGGAGATCTCATTCACATTCACATCTCACAGGGGCTAATGAAAGTGGCCGGTTTTTCTAGCTTTTTCTTAAACACCCCACCACCACCACCCCTACCTTTTTGTTTCTTCACCATTCCCTTCCTGTAAATAAGAACTAGATCATCTTAGAGCCAGGAGACTGACGAGGATCAGATGAGGAAGTCTTCACATCCAGCTTTATTGCTCTACATCTATTACTTCAAGGCTACGGCACATTCCTCCATCTCAGGAATGAAGTACTTTTTATTAAAGTCTGGTCAAACCCGGAAACCTGCAAGAGAGCAGCCTCCAGCACAATTATTCATTCCACGGTTCTGCATGTAGGAAAGTACAGGCCAACGGAGTGTTTTCATGCCCTGTCTGCACAGGTTGAAGAACAGGACTAGTAAAACCTGCGGAAAATCTAGTCCTTGACACTGACTGTAGGAACAGTATGATGGGAGAAGGACTCTGGCACCCAGAAAGATCCGTCTCCGAGTTAACGCTACAAACAGAGGGAAAATAATAAAATGAAACTCAAGTGCATCAAGAACTTAGATTTTATGAATATCACTGTAAACAATCGTGTATAGTCATTAATATTTTTCAACACAGTCATTCCACATCTCTTCATTAACTGCCGTTTCAGTTTAAACTGGTTTCAATTTAAACTCTTGAGACCACTGTATGTACCATTAGCAGTTGTCGCCATCAACAGGAAACACACTCTGCCTCTGTTAAACTACAAACAAACAATTCCCAGGACAGAGCAGTTGGTGGAAGTGCCACTTTTCTGCTGATACAGAAAGAGCCTCCACCTAAAGTATCTTCAAGTTGTTGCAAAGTACTCCCACAACATCAGAAACTGACACCACCCAGAGGAGTTGCACTGCATGTAAAGTGACTTGCCTGCACTAGCAAGGCCCCAGACACCACCGACAATCACAGAAACTTGCTAGGCAGAATCGTAAGGTGCTGCTCTCACAAGTGGGGGTGGGGGTGGGGGGGTTCTAGGGCTAAACGTTCAACCCATGTAGGGAATTTTGCTGTTCCTGTTGAGCTCAGCAATACAGAGTCGGGCCCCTGGGGTTATGTTTCAGGTTCAAATCCCAACAATGTGCCGTCAACCTTCGGTGGCCACAAAGATGTTTTGTAGCAATACACCCTCCAGTAGAGTGCATCTTTAACACCCTCCTTTGAACGTGCTTATTTAGGTTCTGTGTAACCATAAGGATCTCCACGTTAGTGAATTTCAAAAAACAATAAACAAAAAAACCCACTAGTGAATAGTGTAACTAAGGGGCCCACAGTATCCAGCACATTCTGGTCTCCTGTCACTATGCATGACCAGCAGCTATAATCTGATTAACTATGTGCGCAGACTAGTGAGGTGTTGTAGACCTGCCAAAACATGCAGTCCTATGTTTGTGCAGCCTGAAAGCCAAATCAGATGCTAACGAACCACATGGTGCTGACAGGACTCCTTTTGGCAGGGGAGAGAGAGTCCTGCGGGAGAGAGGTTATTTGATGACGTGTTGTGACTCATGTCAAACACACCTGGCTGACGGTGACGACCACAGCCAAACTGACCACCGTAGCAGAGAAACGCGCCCAAGGCTTGATCGGCCTTGGTCACTGGTTTTATTACAAAGGTCAGTAAGACTTCAGTGTCACAGTGTCAAATGCATAACTGTGTTGAAGGGTCTCTTGTGTACAAGTAGATATTTTGGTCTTGAAATGGGAATTTCATGATTATGAAATGAATGCCCATGTAATAAATACATACTAGGTCCAGTTTGAGAGTACCATTTTACTGTGGGTTTAGCAGACGTCTGTGTGTGTGTGTGCGCGCGTTTTTCCCTGGGAGAGTGTGAGTCACACAGCCCAGCTGCATGCTAGGCTAGTCGGCATCTCTCCAGCACCGACTCCATAATAACACACCAGCCAGTCGGAGGGTAATGACATGCTACAGAAATACACTGTAGCATGACACACCGGACACAGAGCTATGAATCAGGGCCTACCCAGGAATTATATAAAGCTACCAAGCAGTGTACATGTTTGAATGCACACGCATGCGCGCGCGCGCACACACACCCACCCCCACCCCAACTACAAGTCTTTGCGCTTCAGAGTTGCAGACAGCCCTGGGCCATATTTAGTCACGCACTTAATGATAAACTGCTATTGCGGCAGTGAGGAGCAGCCAAAACGGAGTGCAAGCGGTGGTCTGAGCCTGCGGAGGGTCACAGGGCCAGCAGCAGGCAGAAGACCAGGTCCTGGCCACGCCCTCTTAATGAGGTCACACACGGCCCCACACTGCTCCGGCCTGCTGGGAACTCTCCGCTGTTCCGAGAGAGAAGACAAGGTCTCAAAAGAAGCAGCGCTAATGGTGGAGGACTGGTGGGGCGGGGGTGGAATGGGGGGAGGAGGGGTGGTGCTGGCGAAAGAACTGAGCAGCATGTTCCAACTGACTGAATTCAAGAGGCTGTTCCCAAAGCCAGAAAATCTGAGAAAAGCAGTGGCAATTTCACTGCTGTAACTCCGTTCTTGCAGGTCCATTTTTGCAGACTTTCCAGGGAAGGAAGAGGAACCGCACACAGGAGGTCGGGGGTCCCAGGGGCATTGAGGTCAAATTACGGATCAATTTCTGTCTTCCTTATGTTAATTATGGACAATATGGAGCAGGTTTTCATTGTAGAGAGCTTGCCTTGGTACAGACATTATATATATACAATAAGCTCCAGCATATTAACTACATGTTAGTACTATGTGAGATAGTGCCTCACTCCGATTACATCACCTATCTGAAATACACCTTAACTTATAACAGAAGGACACGGGGAGAGCACCGCACCTCGAGCGCCCAGACGCAGCAGGTCAGATGTGACTGAGGCCAGCCTCACCGCTGGGGTTCTCGCATGCCCGTTATAGCTCACAGTCGTCACGGACTCCTCCATGTAGCCCTGTAATTTCAGCCACTTCCTGTTTATTTAGGAGCTGGAACGGATTCTGTGGGGCTGGAATTCCGCTTGGGAGGCTGAGCAGGAGATACGCTGCATCCTGGGTGACCAGAGCTGGGGCTTTGAGAGGCGCGAGATCACTGACACTCTGGGCTTGGGGACACTGCACACCCCAGCCAGGAATGAGCAGTGTGCTGGGGAGCTGGAACAACCACGTAAAGGTTTGCTAGCAGCGGATTGGGTATGGAAGAGGGTTCTCTTCTGTGCAGATTACACGGTGTAACCAAACTCATTAAACAGCACTAATTCGATGGTACATTTAGGTTATGGAGATCAGACTGGAAGCGATTCTGCATGTGTGAGAGAGGTAGACAAAGTTGAAAATATGCTAGTATGTTTTAGCTCCCATACTGCAGGAAGTCACAAAAAAAAACCTCAAGGAGCCATCAACCACCCAAATCCCTTAGGACTGGAAAGACGGCATGTTTGAAGAGAAATGGCAATCATGATGTGGCAAACAGGCTGTGTTTTATTATGATTCTTGTCTCATTAGAGGTGCTCACAGACCAGCAGGCAGGTTTCTTAAGAGAGCTCCTCTCCTACATGGCTCCTGACATTCTCAAGCTTGGAACTGTCTGACAGATTCCAACCTTCATATCTAATCTCCCTCCATGGAAGTAAGCCAGTCTATAAAAAGTTTGCATTCATCCATGATAACCGAAACCTGAGAGATACTGTAAACAAGCCCAATCCTATGAAGGCAAACATTCCTGAGTTGTCGAATGAGGAAGCTACTCTTTACAGTGCCATCAGCAAAGCCAAGACTACACTAAACATGTGGTCTTATGGGTTTAGATCAAAAATGACAAGGCCCATATATAAAAGTTACGAGTTAGCACACCACTGGGAACCCTTGAGGTTAAAGCTGGTGTTTGTCATGGACTCAGGAGTTTGCCCAGAGTGGCTCTTCACGAGGACATTAAGAGCACAAGAACAAGTGAAATGAGAGAAGGGGAGAATGGAAAGATCAAGAAGAGAAAAAAAAGGTGGAGTGAACTATTCGCTGGTAAACAGATGCGGTAACGCGCCAATTAAAACAGCAGTTTAAAGAGAGAGGATTTGCACCTGTTAGACAGCATGTGTGCTTGGGCTTTGGTTCTCTTTGCTTGCTGGACCAGGAGCCTCTGGAGGGAGAACACAAGGGAGGGACAAACTGGGCCCACCGTTGACCGCCGGGTGTCACTTGCCCGTGTTCAGTACCACCGGCCCTCGTCTGTACTATTTTAAGCAATTATTGCACGTTGTACTGGCAGTCAGCCACGAGGGAGAGTCTTCTGATTGGTTGTTCGGTCTAAATTTGACTTGAAACACGATAATACACACAAACTGCATGAAGGTTTTTGGCGAATTGGGGCTTAAGGCAGTGTGCTATAATTGTGTTAAGCTATACACTCCTGATTACCTTGATGTTACAATATGCAGTTTTATGGAAAGAAGGAACTCAAGAAGATGTGGGAGATACTCAGAACTCAATATGCTCATCATAGGAAGCCTGCAGCCTCAGGAAGCAGCAGTCTAGTAGTAGTTCATTTTGGGTTCCCTTTATTTCATTTGTGCAGGTGCAGAACATACGTACGTATCGTTCATCGGTTCCATTCTGTTTGGCATGTTGGAGTGCAAACACATACAGGTGCAGAGGGCCAACAGCAAGCTGATGGAAGGTGATCATTAGTCGCTCGCAGTTGGAGTTGATTCTTCAGTGTCAGTCTGGTGTGTCCTTAGCAAAAGGAATCGCTAACCATGCTGGGCCTGAACAGGACCAAACACATCCTACTGGCTCAGCCACAGAGGAACACACAGCCATCCATCAGCAGTTACACAATATCACACACTATTCTCCCATCAGTAATGCCATAGAAAACACTTCTCTCTTTAAAGATTAACTCATAAGATTTTAGACTCGTGTACTCATATACTCTAATAGTTTGTGTCATGTGTGCAGGGGGAAAAAACTTTAGCTGAACACAGCTGAGATAAAGTGCTCCCATTAATCAATGGAGTCTGTAACTATATATGACTGTATTGCAATGGGTGTTTAATGAAATCTCTTACCCAGCAAAATCAATGAGTGTATGTATCCATGCTTTTATGAACAGTTCAGAATCGACAACCCTATCAGATGACAAGTGACCAGTAAGCTCTTACAAGCACAGACCCAAACAGGCACTGTACAAAATATGCACGTGCCCAGCAGGCTGTTCAGACTGCAGGCCTCAGACTAAATACCTAAATACACACACACACATTTCCTTGATCAACCTATTAGCCAGATTAGGTATCTTTATGATGGCTGAGCAGTACACAAAGGGCAGATTGTGTGAAATGTGGTTCTGAGTTTCAAAAAGAACCGTTCCCACAGGCTGCTCCACCGCAAGCACACAGGTTAGAAAGGATCATGAAGCTACACGTCTGTTTCTCCTGATCAGAAACAGCACATGTGCTACGTTGCAAAACAAGTGTCTGTTGAGCACATGGACGTGGCGCAGACACGTTCTGGCCTTCTCTAGTTCTCTTCAGTGAGCATGTGGCCACAAACAGCCTGTGGCCTTTCGACCACTTAAACCCGCAAAGCGCCGGACAAGTCAGAAGTACTCTTCTCAGGTGGTGGGTTTCGAGTGTCTATGACGGCAAGACATCTTTCCCTTCACTAAATCTATTCCTAACTATTGTAAATTTGCCTTACTTGGAGCACACAGGACTCCAATTAAGTCGCTTTCATTATCACTCATCTGTTCTCTTGATCACTTCGGGAATGAATCCTCAAACACAAATTGGAAATACTCTATTCGTTTAACACCAAGATTAGGATGCTCAAACCGTACGATTTCAGAGGTGGTAATGCGAACGGTTAAATTGCCAAAGTATAAATCTGCGGTCCCTCGCATTAATAAAAGAAAATCCAGCAGCGTGATTAGACTGTGGGGGATTAGCGCCAGGGAATATGCGCAAGTGAGTCTTGGAGCAAACACACGAAGGCAATGTCTTCACTGGAAAACAAACCGATAGACTTTCTAAAAACGTCTCACATAGCGCCGACTGCCTCATGTATCGCGAGGAGACGTCATTCAAAGCGCACCGATTTCCACTAAATCTGGACACGTTTAGGTTCTGGCACCGCTGACTTTGCAAAGTATGCAATGCATGCTTAAAATTAATAAGGGAATGTCTGACAGGTCCTTCCCATAGCTCAGTGTCTGGTCATTAATGCTGGTTGTTAGCCGACATTTCTGTCACATCCATTACAAATATCAAACAAAGCTTTCTTTGTCATCAAAACGGAGACTGAACCCCTCTTCGTCCTTCGCTGCCACAGAGCGACAACCGTCTTGTGACCACGACCAAGCCATCGATATTTAATACGAAAACAGTCCATGAAGATTAACAAAAACATTCGCAACCCCCGCTCATATTTCTAAAGTATAAAGGGTAATCCTGACCCGTTCTTCGCCAGTGTCTTAAAATAACGTACTGTAGCATAAAAAAGTATTCACGAAGACAAATTTCCACCAGTAAATTAACAGGCCCAAGTTACAACTGATACACTGTGACAGGCATACTTAATTTTTGTAGCCTATAGATTTATATCAAAACACCTACATGTCTGCCGCCAGCGTGGGTATCATCGGTGTAAATCCAACCCCAAGTCTTCAAACCCGTGTGGAGAGCGATATTTTCAGACAAAGAAAATAAGACAAGATCTCGCATCGACCAAGGAACACGCAAAATACATCCACTTCAGAAGTGAATTGTAAATAAGCCTTCAGTTTCGCTGTCACTTCTTTTCTGCTGTAGGCGAAGCTGTGGGCTCTTTGCCGTCGTTATCTCATGAGGGGTGTGGACAAACCAATGCAAATGAAATCCCCACCACGTCCTCCTCTCTCAGTCTGCGCGGAAAGTATCAGAGGGGGGTGATTTAGAGCGGAATGGGAAGTGCCACATATCAAAGCCTTGCTAAAAAAAAGGAAACAAAAAACATAACAAAACAAAAATCAACGGTTGCACGGCGCGGTTAGAGGGAACATTTCGTTAAGCACATGGGTGTCCTCTGTGGGTAGTACACTCGCGCACACGCACGCACAGAATTGCACGGTATTTAGTGGGCCGCGTTCTAAACAGAGACTGGGGGAAGGGAGAATTAGAGTACATTTTCTTAAGTGAAAGTTACTGCACTGAAGCAAGCTATCAGCTTCGTTATTAGATGACTCATTTTGATCCAAAGGAATAGAAAAGGCTTAAAATAGCTTTCTGCCCCGCAGAGTGACATCTAATACAATCGCTTCTTAAGAGTGGAGAATGTGACCGCTATTCATGGAACAGAGGGTTAGTTCTCAGCACGTCCACGTGCCTTGCACAACGGAGACCTCATGGTGGCATGCAGTATCTCAGAACATTCTTAGAAATAATACACGTCTGGCAATGAGCCAGTGGAATCAGTGGCCTGCATCCAGTAAGGATGTACAGAGTAAGGTTAATGATTATTCTTGAGCAAAAACCTGTGGCTTATTCAACATATTAATGTGTGTCCTACCTTTCAAACATGTTAAAACCAAAAGTTAATCATGACCGTGGTAATACCAAAATAATATCACAGTTGCAAAACAATATCAAAGTGTCACAGAGTTTCTGTACTCTGAAATACTGTGTACTTTGGCATGAACAAAAAAAGGAATGGAGAACCAGTCCTGCTGACAAAGATGGTTTGATTCCCCCCCCCGATGCACACACATCCACAATTGCTGGTGCAAAAGCATGAATATCTCCCAAGCTCCGTTCAGCTGTTACTGCGGCAACCTTGCATGATGTCATTTGTTTGGAGGGTCAGCATGCCTGGCCGGCTGCGTGTGTAAGATAGCACAACCCACTGAGTGCTGAGATCAATAGAACCCTGTCTCCCCCACCCCCCCCCTTCATCAGCGCTGCATGCTCGCCCCATTCAGAAGGAGACAGCCTTTATTCCCCCATTTGAATCGTTCTGCTGCCCTCACAGTGGCAACGCCACCCCGCCCCTCTCACCCCACAACGGGGCATCTTGGGCAAACTGTTCCTGGCATGCTCCGAGGAGAGCAGGAGCTTGTTCGCAAGTCTGATCTGAAGTGCATGTGCAGATAGGCTAATGAACCTGACCAGTGTCCAGCTGATTGGACCACATTTCCCAGCATTCTGTCATCATTCCACTTATTCGTACACACCAACACTGCGCAAATACATGAAAGAATGATTCTGGTTTGGAAATGGACACAGTGCATTTAAACGAAACCTCGATGTGGGGGACTGGGGGTTGCGGAATTCGAAGGTTCATTCCAAAACATCTGATATCTTAATCTCTTAATGTCACTCTTTCCTCACTCATCTCCCCCTGCTGTTTGTGTCTGAAATCCATCATGCTGAGCTTGTCTATGCGTGAGTCGCTCGGCCTGTGCGGTTCCTGTGCTTGGGGCGGCAGAAGCTTGGATTCACTGGTGTGTTCCTGGAAGGGGAAGAACAACGGCAACCCCCACCACACCCTGGCACTCGGTGACCCCTGAACCCCGGCCTGTCCTGCTTCACCATGCTCCCTCAGAGCATGTCCAGGGGTCAAGAGGGGAAAGGCTTTGATCAATTTCTGTTTTTCTTGGGTTTTCTCCCTCCCTTCCTCTTTACACCAATCCAGGGAGTCGAAGGCAATTTTTCTCAGCACAACTCCCAGCTCTTACTCAGATGGTACCCTGAAACGGTTGTATATCTTACGTAGCAGCACTGGGCCAGACGAAATATTAGTGCGTTCATAAACATTCGTAGTGTTTTTTTGTTTTATCCTGCTCCCTCACCTGACATGCTCTGCCCATGCCCTGCCCAAGGGAGGAGTACTGGAGTGGAAGAGTGTTGATGAGTGGGCAGGTTTCACACAGGAGGTCCAGTGATCAAGGGGCTGTTTTTCATGTAACACCAGATACATGTGAGGCAAAGGAAGTGGGAGAAACTCCCCACAGCATTTGTGGGCGAGAGAGAGAGAGAGAGAGAGAGAGGGAGAGAGAGAGAGAGAGATGTGTAGGAAAAGAAAAAAGCCCAGAGAGAAACCTTAGTCGTTATGTAAGGCTTCCCGTTTTACTGTGCGTTTGCTTTGAATGGTTTGCCAACCCCAGAAGACCTGCCCATTTACCCACCATAACATGGTGAAACACGAGAGCAGACATGCTCACTTACCCACACACGAGTTACATAACACTTGATCAGTCCATCTGTTCCTCTTGCATTTCAGAACACACATGTACACGCAAACATGTACACACACACACACAAAAAAACTAGTTCATCACTAAGAAATAAACATATACACAGACACATAGACACATCATGCATTTTCTGGCCTAGGGAAAAAGACTCAGAAAGGAACTGTGTGATAAAACCTTACCCTGGGGCATTAGCCAGAGTATTTGGGTCAGTCATACTGAGACTGTGTGTACAATCACTCGTTATTCATGCAGACCGGAGAAGCAAAGCATTCAAGAAATTTCTGGAAACATTCTCATTCACATAATCTCAATGTTCTGGAAACATTCTCCAAATCTTTCACCTCACTTTGAATTTGAGGCCAATGGTGAATCGATCAACATTATATCAGTATCTGACTGTCAACAAGCAGTATCACACAACTCTTTGCTTATATATACCATGTATAAGCAAACATCTTACATGTATATTTGTGTAGTACTCCAGACCCTTCTCAAGACTCAATATTATTTGTCTTTGTAATTGGTTTTGTCCCAGACACTGAGGACTTTTTCTTCCTGAGGCCAGTCAACATCACAATATCTGATCCGCTAATGCAAAACTGCAGGAACTGTAACTGAATTACCATTTTGTTTCAGTGACAGCTTCCAAAACGTAGCCATGGGGTCCTCTGACCAGCTGTTATCATGCTCTAAGCCCAATCTGAATTCAGATTCATGAACTGAATGATTTAATCACTGATTCATTTGGTTCTGGTTTGAATAAGGGCATGATTTATACTCTGATTTATACGGCCTTGGTTTCAAGGCAGATTCATGGGCATGATTTAAGTTTCCATTTTTATGGTCTCAGACTCGGACTTCATTGGTAAAGATCATGATATTAACTCACTCTCGTCTAACATGGTCTCAATATTAGCTTTGTGTAACTGAGTTGGATAATGGATTTTGTAATATTACTGCAACTTTGACATCATTATGAAGCCGAACTTTGACCTGAATCATTTGTTGCTAGACTATAACCAGTTCTGTAGTGCTGATTTGCTTCAAAGTACTGCACAAAACTTACTGTTCCTTAGCTAACGTTTATAGATTAATTTTCCATGTTCTCATTCAAATTTTTTAAATCTTAGTACATGTTTAACCATTGAATTGGTCAAAGATGTTCATGCTTATCTTCCTGCACTTAATTCAACTAGCAGAACTTATCATGTCCACACTGAGCCACTGCTGGAGATGCAGCGTGTGAGATCCACTCTGACCTCTCAGCTGGAGCTCAAGGTTGGCCCAGCCCAGAACCCCTGACACATCATGTTTACACCCTCCCAGGCCTCCTTGACTCAACTACCACACCCCAGATCCCCGGGGGGGCGGACCCTTTGACCCCTCGGCCTGGCTAATCCCCCCCCCTCCCCAGCCAGAACTCTCCTGCTTCCCTTGAACGATCGGAAGAGGGTGGGGATTAACTGGTGCGGATGTTCACCGACAGAGGACAGGAAGTGGCTCCTCAACGAAGCCTGGCCTACACAGAGGCAGCCAGCACGTCCCCACAGTGTAGAGAACACAAGTGTGTATCACTGTGTGTGTGTATGTGTGTGTGTGGGATATTTTCTGAACACGTATGTGCTTTTGGTATGTGTTTGGAACACAGGTTAACCTTTTTGTCTGTTATAAGGTTTTGTCTGTTATAATGAGGTTAAATGAGGTTGCTCTTATGCTTTGGAGATAGACTGAATGTGCCAGTAATATCTTGGCAAACACTGTTGGACACTGGCAGAATGAAAGCAAAGAGCAGACCTGATCCAGGACCTGTAATTAAAAAAAAATTTAAGCGTTCACCTTAATGTTCATGTTGAAAGAGTAGAACAAGCATTGAACATTAGCATGAATGGGATGAGAGAGGAAATGCTAGAGAGGAGGAGGGAGGAGTGAAAGAGAGAGGCGAGTGAAAAGCTCACAGCAGGAATGCACAAGCTCGAATCTCACACTGTCTCTATTACTTTGGGTTAAGGTTATGGACCCCTAACAGTATTTATTCAGAGAGAGAGAGAGAGAGAGAGAGAGAGAGAGAGAGAGAGAGAAACACAGAATGTCTTAGACAAGAAACTGAAAGGCAGGAATAGATTTCTTAAAAATCCAACAGCAGACCAGAAAAGAGCACAGTTTCATGTCTTCAGTGCCTGTGCTTGAACAGACAGCAAGAAAGGGCCTCCATTACTCCATCCTCTGAAACCCTGTTCCATCCTACCGAGCACATGACCCTACTGTGCTCAGACCCAGATAGCAGCACTGCGGTCCTGCCCCAACCTCTGCAGTAAACAAGTACCGCCACACAAAGAGGCCATTGCTTGGTTTATTTCCCTGTGCTGGCTTCCTGGTGCCGAGGCACAGCCCTGTGCTTCCTGCTTGGCCCCTGGACTGTGGAGCCTCATTAAGCTCCGTGTTTACAGCCGCTTGGGGCTCCCCGACCCATGTAAGGAAGTGAGCCGCCGGAGCAGGTTATGGATGCGCCACGTCTCGTTTTTCTGCTGTACAGCACACTTGAGTTTGGAGGATCCCAGGCCAGGGAGAGCAGCTCACCTTCCCCTGGTTCCTGTCTCAGGAGCCCATGGAAAGAGAGGGGTGCAGTCAAAGTTACACAGCTGGTTTGCCAGACCCTCAGGAAGCCAAGCTTAGAGCAAGATGAAGACCATTCTCCACTCGATAAACACACAAACTAAGATGGAAGTGAATTCATTTTTATATTAATAGATTTTTAAAAATTGTATATCTATCAGAGGCATGGGAGGGTCCTGTGTAGTATTCTTCTTGGTGGAGATCTCAGATGTTGTTCTTGGGATCTTCTGGAGCCACTCTCCCAGTCTGGGAAAATATATTACTATGCTAGGGGGGGTCTCAAGCTGGGGGGTGTTGCCTGGACAGAAGGATAAGATAAGGCCTTGCTTTTCGATCTGTACACACAGTATGTACTCTCATGTCAACATACAGGCCTGCTGAATGTTATCTGTTTTGTTGCTCCTTCTGTTCTGAAAAGTCTGCTTTATCTCACTCACTGTTGCCATTTTGATTTTCAATGTATCCCCCTCCTGCCATGAACAGTTCATCTTGCTACACACACACACACACACACACACACACACACAAAGGTCATCTTTACTCCCTCTGTGGAGATGTCCACACAACTCCACATATATTCTATAATCTCTTTCATATGTAGTGAGACACTAAAAGTGAGAGACATAAAACATCATTAACAAATATCAGGCTCGCTGTGGCCACTCAAACGTTCTTCTGATGTTTCACAGTGTACTGTGAAACATTTAAGTAAGGAGTCTATGTTAAAGGGAACTCATATTCCTATTCTCTTATAGCAAGATTAAGAAAAGAGAAGAAAATACCTTGAAAATAACAGATGCACAAAAGCAATAGTAACACAAGACTGCCCTCCAGTGGACACTTTAGGAAACATGCTGTATCAGATCTTAGTACAACTGAGTGCACTATAATTGTAACAGCTATTTATTGGTGGCTTCATGACTTCATGACAAAAGCATCCATACATTTCATGGAAAACCAGTTATATAAATGGAGGTGCGGTGACTGTGTTTGCAAAGATGTTTGATAAGCACACAGTTAAATGGACTTCAATGAAACAAGACTTCAGGGAAATGATGTCTGTAAAAACGTAGGGGTGAAGGACAGGTAGCTTAATCTGCGAAATGTCAGAATGATACACAATACCACACCCCACCCAGACACATACTTGGCCTTTTCTTTTCACAGAACAGTTTAAGATGATCTCAAAGGAATTTCTCCTTTACTTGTCTGACACACTTTCATTGCTTAATCTTTAATTACATTTAGAGATGGTCGTCAGCAGTGTCTCCACTGATTTTAAGATATGAATGAACGGACACTTTTCCTATAAATGGCTATGGAGCCAGGAGATGTTTGTCAGACCTCTGTACCTCTACAGGCCAGACACTGCATCTCTAAAAGTCAGTTACTGGATCTCTAAAGGTCTGACCGACGGCAACTAGCAGGCTGCCATTGAGCAGAACCCTCCTTCACTTGCTGTTCCTGAGTTCAGAAAGTTAAAAATGAAGACGTGTTCCACTTCACATGCATTAAAACAGAAGAAGGGAGAATACTTCACCCATAAGTATACACACACACACACACACACACACACACACGCACACGCACACATACTCTCTCTCTCTCTCTCACATACATACCCACACACACAAACACATTCGCACACATCATTTTCTATCATTTTACAAGCACACATGATGAGCCCAGATAATCATTCACACACACACACACAGACTCTCTCTCTCTCTCTCACATACATACCCACACTCTCTCTCTGTCTCTCACATACATACTCTCTCTCTCTCTCTCTCACATACATACTCTCTCTCTCTCTCTCTCACATACATACTCTCTCTCTCTCTCTCTCTCTCTCACATATATACTCTCTCTCTCTCTCTCTCTCACACACGTACATACCCACACATGCACACACACACACACACACACACAAACACATTCACACACACTCTCTCTCTCTCTCGCTCTCTCACAAACATACTCTCTCTCTCTTTGCCACCCATAATGCCTTTTTTCAGGACGTGTCAAGCCAACATAGACATTTAAGCCTATATCAAAGCAAGGAAAATCTGGCCACACGTTTCCTGTCATTGTGCCCTGTGTGTATCACTGCTTGCCACCCTTAATCCTCTTCCAGCTCAATCCAGTGGGCTTTCCATTAAGTGCATAAGACAATAATGAACCACCCTTACACAGTCATGGCAAAAGATCAGAGTGGTAACTTGTTCTTGCATGATATTTCAATCCCCTGACATCTGTTGTCATCATAATGAGTCAAGGTTCCAGGCATGCCAAGCCAAGCTTTTTTTTCCAAATGGGCTGAAACATCAGTTTGAGGAACAACATCAAAACAACACGGGCCTCATGATGTGAAGACAATATCATGTTTGCATATTATGCTCATCTCCACATTCAAACTTTCCACTGATGCCACAATCCTGTGTTAACACAAGGCCTTCAAGTCCAGCCCACAAGGCCCTCAGGCCAGCCCACAGGGCCTTCAAGTCCAGCCCAAAAGGCCCTCAGTCCAGCCCACAGGGCCCTCAGTCCAGCCCACACGGCCCTTTACCATCAGGGAGTAGAAAACATTTAAGAGATACGCTAAGCTTTTACATATTATAGAAGATAAACACACACACACACACACACACACACACACACATACACACACCATTATAAAGTATTTTCCATGCAGATTATTTGCTCAGCATTAGTTCTAACACTCCTGACTCATTTGGTAACACTACAAGAATCTGCTTATCCCTTTACTCCCCCAGCTGTGCTGATTTATGCATTTCATCAAGCAGGAAGAGGGGCATCACAGGCTGCTGTTCCCCTTTACTGCCCTCCTCACCCTGCACATATGGACCAATGGAACCCCTTCCCTCTCCTCCCTCCACCAATGACAGCCCTCACCTATCAGTCTCATGCACCAAAGGCTCTCTTCCGATTGGTAGTATATATCTGTGTTTGGGCATGAGTGTGAGTATGTGTGTGTGTGTGTGTGTGCATATACATGTGTGTATTTGGAAGTCGGAAACAGGCATTGCAAAAGATAAAAGAACATCAACAGAAAGACAAAACTAAACAGGCTGGTAGAACATCAGCAGGGTGAGAATGGCGAACACAAAGCCAGAGGAAGAGCGACACTTTTCCAGGGTCACAGAGCCGCCCACTGAGCCAGTTACATCCGCATGTAAACTCTGATGCCTGGGCCCCTCTTCCTGTGACAGGGGGGTAAATCATTGGCTTTAGTGGAGCACGTCGTGGCCAGAGGTCAGAGTGGAGCCGTGCTTTTGCAGAGCTGAGCTGTACAAGTTAATTGACTTTATGGACAAAGGTGCTCATATGTACGTCTCAAAAGCCACAAGGACACTTTGGGACTGGCATCAAGAGGACTAAACTGACTGTATGTGTGTGTGTGTGTGTGTGTGTGTGTGTGTGTGAGAAAGGTGACCAAGACATATGACACAGTCAAGCTCCCATTACAAAATAACTTAATAACTTTAAAATGGTCCCCACTACTTACCTTCAGCAAACTCTAATTAATCACTTATACTAAATTAATCTAATCACAAATATCCTTTTATGGAAATAATGACAGTTCATAATTCAGCCAGTAGGCCAGTGTTTCATAATGTCATATAAGGGTGGGGGTTCCACTGCAGGTAGTTTTTCCAGAGGGAACTGCTGAAAAGGTAAATAACTGTAGAACAGACATTGTTTACTGTAGAAACTCTTCTGCTCTGTTTCTTTCTTATCTCTTTGACTTGAATGAAACCACACGCGCGCGCGCACACACACACACACACACACACACACACACACACACACACACACACTATTATCCTTGCAGGGTATTTCCATCGACTTGTGTAACACTGTACCTAAATAACGTAATGTTAACCCCAACCCAAACCTCAATAAACAATTGGAAATATTTTTGTTCTGTTAGAGAATAGTCTGTTTGTGTGCGCATTCATGTTAAGGAAAATATCACATTGTTTAATGTTTAATCTAAAGTGGTATTTACCGCTTCCCAGAGTATTCCATGAAAAAACCTGTGAAAACAAGACTCGGGCTGTAACATTTACTGACACTAGTCTAGGAACGCAAGATCTTTGTTACACTAAATCTGATCTTCTCCGTCTTCTCACTGTGATATTTAGTGGCATCAGATTTTGTTCAGTAACCAGTTATCACCTAGTCCTGTGTCCATTTGTATCAAAGTTCACAGCCTCAATTGAGGCAGGCAGTGTTAATACAGTTGCACCATTTTAATATTGAGAATGCTGCCTGAGATCACTGGCCTTTGACCGCATAGGTCAGACAAAAGAACCCCCATCTTCCCTGTGTACACTCTCTAAATTAGAACAGAAACGAATGCTGTGTATTATTCAAATATCAATATTTGAAAATCTGAATTACCTAAGGACTTTAGTCTTCTATGTACTGGATTACAGATTAAAAATTGAAAGGTTTATCGCACACTTTTGCCAGTGAGTGGGTTACACAAGCACCTTGGACTCCACACTTCAGGCTCCTGACGATTCCAGCGCGCACCCAGTAACAATAGAAATAAGTAACATAATTTAGGCCAACAGTGACATTCATATGCTGTCATGACTTGTACGCCTCGCGCACCTCGACCTACCCACCCCAGACGTGAAACGTCCACCTCAGATCCACACGAGGGCAAGTTGGCAGGAGAACCACAGGACTCAGGTATATTTTTCAAGTGTAGGAGGAAACCTTTTGACGCCTAATTAGATAGGATCCAGTTTACTCCTTAATCCATCGGGAATATCCGAGACTGGCGCAATATTCTCTTTACTAGAGATCTAATAATTAACGAATAGCCCTGCTAGGTAAGGTACATCTGTTGTGTGATCCATGCTAAACGGACGGACCGTGACAACGCGATCTTCGACTACTCGGGCATCTTTTCAATCATAATCTAAAACATAAGCTTATCATGCGTTACCATGCTTAAATGTTCACAAGACACAAGAGCATACCGTGGCAAAATCGAAAACCCTACCTTAACGAATTCGGTGTGGCAAAAGCCGTTTCGAAAACATCCAAAAGTCGTTTGCGGCGGCGTGAAAAAAGTCGCTGAGAACTTTAAAGCCTATTTTACGCAATACATTCCAAGTGCTGCGGGACTGTGCGTGCTTGTCGCGCGCCCTAACGTTTACAAATGTCTCCGTTCCCACCTCTTCTGAGACGCATCGCCCAGCAAAAAAGCAAAACAGACACCTCCCTGTCTGCAGACCAAGCGGGAGTGCCACTAAGAGTAATTAAAAGTCAAAGCGGCCAATGTTAATTAGTATTTGCCAACAAATCATTGAAATTCCCGACACCGACTAAACTGCTTGTCTGTCAAGTGAATGAGAGTACAGTAGTCGGTGGTGGTCATATTACGATTGATCACATTTAATAAAATTCTGTTAATCTGTTAATTGAGAATATGTTTCGTTTGTTTCATTTGCCACATACTGTATACTTTTTGTAGCTTTCGTTTTATTTTAATATACAGAATTATATAGAATTATATTTGTGAAATTCATTAATTAAGAGATTCGTCACAGGGTGGGTAACAAAATACGCCCACAAATAAGAAGAAAAAGACAAAAACACTAATGTGTGGCAGAGGTGTCGAGTTTCCAAAGCCACTAAATATATAAATTTAGATCTACAAATTTAGATCTTTTCAGTCCACTGTAGTAAATTCTTTTTTATTGCATTCAGTATGGATAATAAATTCAGTTTAAACACTTGATGAACAAAGTTTTTGATTACTGGGAACTTTTTTAAAAAAAGTTTAAAGACTTTTCGGATTCTCTTAGAACTAAAATTTGACACATAATCCACTTCCTGAACATAAGAAAGAATTCTGCCGAACCGCCAAGAACTCTGAGGGCCACAGTGGCTGGGATCAGTACTGGCCTGTACGGAACCCTCATCAACACAATGAAGAGTTGGAGTTCCACATGTTTCCACTAGAGGGCATGTATTTCATTTTTGGATGTTGCTGTGAAGTAAAAGATTTGTCTGATAGTCTGAATTATTATGTGATACCACTACAAAACCATCAAGGGTAAATTAACATACATCACTGTAAAAGGCTTATTGATCGCTGATGTTGGCACTTAACATATCACAAAGAATAATTTCACATTGGTCACTGGACACACTTCAGTTTTTCTACTGACTGCTGGTGGCTCATGGGATTTAGGATCTGTACCACCAATAGGGGGGAAAAGGGGAGGCTCCCTGGCTAACCTTCTTGTTTTTATTCCAATCTTATCTTTTTCATCCCATCTTCCTTCCTCCCCCCCCCCAACGAAACTGGCTAATAGGTGACTTTTAAAGGGGAAAGGAAAGCTGACTCTGGTTATGCCACTTCTCTCAGGAAACATCTCTAGAAAGTTCCTCAGCAGGACACACCTCCATGACCATATCCCTCAGGGCACTGTACGTCAAACTCAGGCAATGCTCAGGACTGTGTTTAGGTAGATCATTTTTTATTTTAATTAATTTATGGCGTACATTGCAGATATGGACAGTGTGTCAGGTCAGTTGTATTTATAACAGTGTGCCATCAACCATGTCGGAGGCACCTGTACGGCCATGTCTGAGAATCACCACGGGGTGCTGTTGCCTTCCCAGTCCAGCAGGGCTGGACTGTGTTTTTCCATTAGGGAGGACATCACCCTCCGCAATGCCCAGAAGTGCTGACAATAACCATTAGGCCATCAAGGAGGTGGGGTGCTTTACTGGAGGAGTCAGGAAGACAAACAACTGTGAGGTACACGAAGCACCTTAAATAATTGGGGAGCCAAACAAGGGAAATCAGGCTAACAAGCTCTAACAAGCTGCAGTCTCATTGCCTCCCTCTGGTGGCCACCTGCTGGTGCTACAATTAGGGCTTTGCCTGACTTTGTTTTATGTGTAAGAATGAAACCACAAGCAACAAGCCAAAACATAAAAAATTACTATTCACACAGGAATGGAGAGAGACAGAGAGAACATCCTTTTGCTCAGCTTGTGCAATTATTCACAAATTCCCAACCCATGTCAGTTTTGTACTGTCATGACAAGATGCCTGTCCTTTCGAAAGTCTTCAGCCAAGCCTCTTGTAGGCCTGAGAAAGGACCAGAAGGACAAACTTGAGACCCAAGCAGACCCCTGTACAGCCTTGGCCAAGAATAATGGGAGACTGATAACTTGTTTTAATCCCATCACTGATTCCCAGGTCAGTATGTGGGTCACTGTGAAACCTTGAAATGCTGGAGAAGAATATGATGAAATATGTGGAAACTACTGTGTCTGCACCATTTTCTCAAAACTGGTCGTCACAGCGATCTCACCATGTTCCAGATCCACTAGACGTGGCATTTTGCTGTTCACTGGGGAAAACCCAACCCATGGGGTAAAATTTAGTCATCGAATGATTCCACAGAAGACTCACCTGGTTGGTTCTGTATGTGTATGTTGCAGCCAAGGTGAATGTCTCGGGGCACCTCTCGGTGTAGGGGAACATCGTGGAGGTGTTGATGACTGCTGCTTGCCTGTAGGCTGTGCCTGTCTGGTGAGTGGAGAGTGACACAGCCCTGTTTTGGGCCGGGAGGAAGTCCTGCAGTCAAAAATGAATCATAACCCAGTTTTCCCATCACACGCCTCAGAACGTAAATGCAAGCGATCATCGACATTTGACTGGCTGATCAGGTTTTTGCTTTTGTCACCACAGTTTTGTTATAACACTTGGAATAGCATATTATTATGAAGGGTTATGGAGCACATTCCATTGACTTACACAGGATATGCCAAATATGGACAGTGGCTTTCGTGAGTGATTTCAGTGACCTCTGAGCATGGACCGGTTATGACCAGATTTAAGCCACTGCCGTTCAGCTTGGCTCTCCCATCAGCTGTGCGGCCGGACGGATGCTCACCTTACTTGCCCTGTCTGTGGAAGTCATGGAAACACAGAGACAACATCCACCAACCCCTCCATGAAAATGCCTACAGCAAGGCTTCCACCACTCCGTACACCAACCCCTACAACTACCTACAACTGTGACTCTCAGCTGCTGTCATGGACACCATTCCACTGCATAGATCCTGTGCTTTTCATAATTTAAGAGACTAATAGAACTTGCCAGCTTGCTACAACCTTTGTACCACACCGTTTGTGATTTGGGTCAGATGCATCAGATCGCTGATGTACTTACTAGTTTCTACACTCATGGTTTCTGACACTGACAGGTTGATGGTTTCTGACACTGACAGGTTGATGGTTTCTGACACTGACAGGTTGATGGTTTCTGACACTGACAGGTTGATGGTTTCTGACAATGACAGGCTTCTACACTTCACATGAATCTTATCACATTCATGTTAACATGGCAGAGATCCACTCACCAAACTGACCAATGGTAACCGCACGGCTGTGCCCAGTTCTTTGGGTTCTGTGCAGATCTGGGGGAATGTGTCCTGCAGGAATATACTCGCCCATGACTTCAGCATCCTGCACCTTTATACATCTGAGTTATTGCTTTTAGTGCAGTCAGTTAGCAAAGGAAAAAGAATAGCTATTGGTTCTCTCTCTATCATCAATAACAACAATTATTGCTTTTCAGTCTGTACTGCAGTTGAATTATAATTATCAATATTGTATTTCCCCTCCATGTCACAGTCATCAACAGCAATGAATGAATTCCAGGTATATACTTTTCATTTGCCCCCACAGAATATAGAATATAAGCTATGCAGATTTACAAAACAATTAAATACTATATATAATATAATATGAATCTATATATACACAAAGTAGCAGCATGGATGGGTAAAGTGCAAAAAACGCAGTTCGTCGTGTGAGTGAGAATGTGGTGGTGTGCAACATGCAAAATGCAGTTGGTTGTGTGTGAGTGGCCAAGGATGCAGTTGGGTTGTTTGTGAGTGAGGTGGTGTGGTGTTGGAGCCCTCGTTGGGGAGTTTGAGTGTGGTGATGGACTAGTCACTGTACTCATTCAGGGCTCGGACAACTTGCGGGAGGAAGCTCCTCCTCATTTTCTCTGTTTTTGCCTTCAGGGTGCGAAAGCGTTTCCCAGAGCGTAGCAGAGAGAAGAGTCCATCGTTGGGGTGACTGGGGTCCTTCAGGATCTTCCTGGCTCTGATTCAGCACCACTTGCTGTAGATGTGAGTGTCCAGTCACCAGAACACTCACACAAATCCTGGAGTCCATTTTCCCTCCCAGCATGAGTCAGTAGTCCAACATGACACACTCCATAGGTATGGAATCTATATGATTGTGTGTATATATATATATATATATATATATATATATGTGTGTGTGTGTGTGTGTGTGTGTGTGTGTGTGTGTGTGTGTGTATGCAAATGAGCATGTGCAGTCTTTCCCACCTCTCAACTCTCTAAGCAACCTCACTCATTTTATATTTATTTATACTGTGCTTCTGCATTACAAATCATGCCTCATTCAGTATGGTCAACAAGTACTTTTGTGGGCTTGAAAAAAGAATAAAATATCTTAGTTTGTGGTAGTCTGGTTATTCCCACAATGCTGTAATTTAAACCCTGTTACATGATAAGTTCAGTGTGTACAGTAAGCTTTTACTCAGTAACACTCGTCAACAGTGATTTTTCTGGTGACATTAAGACAGATTGTGTAGTGCTAGATTCAGACTGAAAATAATCCAGTTCAACAGCCAAGCTACGATCATCTTCCACTTACACTGGTGTAGTTAAGCAGTAGTTAAAAGTAGATTTAGTGTTGGTTTATGTAGTTACCAAGCCACTTACACAAATATTAAAATGAAGTCGTGTTTTTGTGTAGTTACATCTTTATATGGGCCCACAATTCTTATCCTGCGATGGGAAACTTGAGGAATTATTGGAGTTTTGTCCACTAGATGGCAGTAGACCGTTATATGAGAAGTCGCTCACTGTCCAAGTAGATAAAGCAGTATCCATTATAACCACCTAGTCTTATAGCCGTTATTAAGAGTATCGAGGCTGCAACATAATAACGTAATTTATATAATAATAATAATCTCTGTCTCTCTCTCTCTCTCTCTCTCGCTCTGTCTCTCTATCTTTCTGTCTCTCTATCTTTCTCTCTGTCTCTCTCTCTGTTTGACTCTCCCTCTCTATATCTCTCTCTATCTCACCCTCTATCTGTCTCTGTCTTTGTCTATCTGTCTGTCTCTCTCTCTGTCCATCTCCCTTTAAGGTGTGACTGAGAGAATTTCATGACTCCTAAAACACAGAACAGAACGTGATTAAACACAGAACAGAACGTGATTCAACACAGTGTAAGATGTCAAACATCCTGCTCCAAACTCAGGTTCAGTATCTTTAGAAAAAAGCAAATACCACTTTACTTTCTTATTATGATTTGTCACATCTGACTTTACCACATTTGCGGGGATATTCAGATGAAATGATATCATAAAAAAAAAAATACACATATACACACAACAGAACAATGAGCAGCTGTTTCAACCAAATAATCATGAAGGGGCATCTTCCGTCCAACCATTCAGGTTTCTTATTGTGTGTAGAGCATGTGATCAGCAGAATGCTAATCTGAACCTGCCTGCCTGTCCATCCACTCCAATTAAACAAAATACAAACTACAAGGACTGATGCTACTAGGACAAGGACTACCACGAGCGTTTTCATAACCATGAGCAGCTATTTAAAGTCTTATTTCACTCCTGATCAGCAGAATGCGGAAGATCTGATCTTGTAGATGGTATCAGTGTTGTTGTTTTTCCCCCTGTAGCAGACACTTTAATCAACAGAGTGAGAAATTGTGTTTTACAACAGCATAGACCTGCTGACAGCTTTGATCCCTGGACACATTTGCACAGCGAGCCCGATGCCCAGTCTCCTACCTGTCTGACTGCATTGCTAAAATTCTGCCTCATCACAACAAGATGAACTAAGTGGACCAGGAACCTTGAAGCTCAGTTATCACTAGTTACACAGGCAGAAGGAATCCGAGATCATTCCTCAGATTTGCAGAGCAAGAGTGCTGAGTTACACTCAGCCTTTCTTCCTAACCATTATGACTGCATTATTTATTTACATTTTATTTCATTTACTACGATTCTGCCTGAGTTCTTGATTACATTTGTGCCACAAGGAGAAAATAAAAGACAACATCTTTACAATATCTCCACTATGCAATGTGCTCTTCAGTCTTGACATTTCACCAAAGTAACCAGTGCCTCCGGCCTGAATTCATACGGGTTCCTCCCTATTCACCACCATCTATTAAACAACAATAACAGCGTAGGTTTCTATTCCTATGGCTACATGCCTAATTAGCGGTGTCATGCTACAGAAATTGACGGAGGCCTCTAGTGGTTTTTGTTTCTGATGCAGAAATGTCTGATCACTAATGGAAGATGGCGGGGTGGGGGGGGGGGGGCGAACTCGTGCTGGAGGGCACTCATGCCATGACTGGGATTCTTTTTTTCAGTTTTTTTTTTTTAAAGCTGTAAGCCTAAGGAATGCTAAGCAGACAGCTTATTGGCTGATGAGCTGGCAGGTTGAGTCCAGTAACCTGCTGAGTAGACGTGGGAGAACCGAGAGAATGCGACGCTCTCTCTTACGTAGCCAACTGCTCCGACAGCATTGCTCTCTCTCTCTCTCTCACACACACACACACACGCGCACAGACACACACACACACCCTAGCTGAGGAATCCACCGGAACATTCCGCATCACATCCCCGATGACCTGAACAGGTTCCTGATTTAACCCCCCATGCTTTGCTTGAGTGTTTTTTGGTTTTTTTTTATCCCGTTTTTTTTCGGTGCCTGTTTCAAAAGTTTCATAAAAATACGGCGAACCTTCTGCACTCATTTCTCATGAAACCTTTATAGCACAGCAACATCTGCTAGATGCAGGAACTGTACAATTTCGCTCACCTACATCAGCAGGGGGAGGATTACTTCTCTCTCTTCTACATGTTCATTAGCATCCACTGATGCACCTGCATTCAGAACGTTAGGGGCTCAGCCACTTGACTGGCACAGCTACATTATAAAGTTATTATCCCTTTATTAAAAAAAGAGAAAATCCTGTCCAAAAGGACATTTTGTTATTCTCCTGAGAAGAAGACCCTATTATGCAGAGGTGGTATTTTCTAATCCATTTCATAATTTTAACTCATTTTATGATGGTACAATTGGGGCGACTGTTAATAGTGCAATGTAATAACCTTGTCTTCAAAAGATCTCTGACAACTGGATTTTGAATAGAGATCATTGTATGTGAATTTGTGCATGGCACAAGATCACGAGTGCATTCTTCCAGGTAGATAAAAACTCAGATGGTTTACTGGACTTACATCAAAGATTACCTTTAAAAGTAAATCACAGAAACGTGATGCCTAGCTTTGTTCTACCCTGTATGGTAACAGATCATATCTAGGATATATTATGTTACAGTGGAGCAGTTACTCATTGAGCCTAACAAACGTACATTTAAGTGCTTTGATAGGGTATGCAGTGGAGAGTAAGAGTTTAAATGTGGTGGAGACTCAAATGGAGTTGCCAACCCTCCTGGGGACATCAAAGGCAAAATGTTATTTTGTGTTTATTTCAAAACTACAGTCAGTGATTTGGGAATATAGTTCCTTCTGTTCTCATTATACATTCTGATCTACCAAGCCAAATTTCAAGAGCTATTTCAGTGAGCAATAGCTTGTAGAATTATTAAAATGATCAAACAGGTCACATGTGCCTTTAGAGAAAGGTTTTACTGTACCTGAGGTAGAAATCTCAACCCACCATTCACTAAGTGAAGTATTATGCAGAAAATATTTAGACTGGCATTGTTATTGTTTGCTAATATTGTCAAAGCTGCTAAACATATTCATTATATTGTTTAACAAACTAATAGGAATCTGTTAAATTATATAAGTAATCTTTTACATTAGACCCTCTGATTCAGTTCTCTGCTCTGATGTTAAACTTTGTGCTACAGTCTCTTCCACTGGGTGAGATATTGTGTTGATGCTTATATGCCCAGTGATTTAAATCAATTTAATCCTCAAACGTTGTTCTTTTTAGCCTGTCTTAAAATCAGAAAAGCTGTAAGACAAGACTTCATGAGCTAGTCAAGCAAGTTATTAAATTAGCCTTTTCCCACACTCACATTTTACATTTGAGCCTTTGAAAAAAAACCCTCCATATCTGCCTTTGTTGTTAGCTGGTATTCTGTTACACACACAACTTCTAATCTATACTTGCTTTATTACACTTCAGTGGACACACATGACTGCACGCACGCAAAGAAATATAAATTCAGATACAGATAGCATGCTCAACAATTAAGACAATATTTTGTTGCTGTTTAAGCTTGTCTAGGTCACCCAAGTCTGTCTTTCACACCAGCAATAATATAAATATTTATCTAAGAAGTATTGTTAAATTGAGGCACCATAACGTACTAACAATGTGTTAGATTACTAACATTATATTTTGTTCGTTTTACACCTCAACGGTGACCTAGTGCAGCTCTATCACTACGTCACTCGCGTTTGTAGCCTAAAAGGTGAGATATGAAGGATCGTTTAAATCAGATTTTATTCTACAAATTGGTGCTTTTGGTATTTTTTGGTATCGTTTACTAACGACGAATGCTTGACGAGGGAGACTCGAATGCTTGACTAGGGCAACATTTTACGAAATCCTAAGTACACGTGGCGCCTGTGGCATGTCTCTGCATTCCCTGTGTCAAACGCACCTGTGAGACGCAACTTCTCCAGATGTAAACACTTTTATTTGACGAGGGTATGCTAAGGAGCGCGCGCCTGTCAACAGACATTCTTTGCTTTTCTGACTAGTACAGATGCCACTTTTGAGTTGTTTTCTTAAGGTAGTGGAGTGTTGGTGCAAGGAAATTTACTTGAGTGATTTTAAAACACGCTTAATTTTGATAGAACGATTCACACCGGTGTTTTTTTGTTGGGGTTTATTGGCATATGATCTAATAAGAATTATATGAATCAAACACTATTCGGTGCTGGAAATTTCGTGGTTTTCGCGGAATTCGGGGTTGTTGGCATAGTAACTTTCTCCGACGTGAACATGCGCGCGAACCAGCAGGGCGGACCAGGAGTGGGAGTAACGCATGTCTTATCTGCCGCAGTGCCAAGCAGACCTCTTTAAAATAGCTCGCATTCTTATGCGTCGTTCACTTCTGCAGCTGGAAACTGTGTGCCTCGCGCACAAGAGAACGTTGATTCGGCACGGCAGAGTTGTGCCTAACAGGCACGCCCTTTTTGTGGAAAAACTTCAGCAGGACTGACAAAAACAGCAACAGAAACCTCGCGCGCACGCTAACATGTGCGACTTTGGCCAATTACCTGAAATTGCCGTCGAGAGACCTAAACAGTTACAAGAATTACAACACATGCAAACAAAGGCCTCGTATATATCGGGGGTTTCGTTAATTGTCTTACTACTCGTAAAACTCTAAATGAACCAGTGTCGAAGCTTGTTGAATCATTGAATCGATTGATGCTTTATTTCGAATAATACTGGGGTTTGTATTTGCGTGTAAATATGTCTCCTGCATATGTCTCCTGCAGCAACACTCCACACGGCCGTGAGTCAAAGCCGTCTCCACAGGGCCAGCTATGACTAGAAAATCATAGCAACTGCGATGAGTAAGACGAATACATTTTAATTAACGATCGAGTTCTTTTTGAGCGAGAAAATTCTTTATGGGTGACAGAAGCATGGCCGTGAAACAACACAGATGAGAATTGTCCAAATTGAAACAGGTCTACCAGTGTTTTACACATCGTGAAAAAATGTACACTGAAATCTATGCGATGAGGGTGTGTTTAGGATGTTTTGCGGGTATTCTGACTTTGAGGTCCACGATTACCTGTGATCTGCTATGTAGAACAATGGGACCATTTCTATTCCTTTCATTTTTTATTTATTTTTTGCTCACTTTGTGTATTCCGGGAAGTTGCTGGGCACGGTTCCAGGGGTGCGCGGATCAAAGCGCCCGTCTGGCCATGAGCGTCCAGTGAGTGTCCAAGATTGGCGTCTCGATCCACGTTCCCGCATTCCTCTCCGTCAGGATCATCTGAGGCCCGTGGTGTGGGAATGTAGAGGGAGAGAGGGAGAGGGAGAGTGAGAGTGAGAGGGGGGTGGCGAGGAGACTGGAAACAAACGACCTGAGAAAATTAGAAAGGAAACACAATTTGATGGTTTCTGATGTGTAAAATATCAAATTGAATCAATAATCATATTAATAACAGAATATTATTAGCCTTGTCACTCAGATTCGGGGATGCGGGGTTCTGGCGCATCTGTTATTAATAACCTAGCAACAAGATGTACATTTAGAGGAACTGAATCAGCTATGGTTTGGAAACAAGTTTATACTTCTAACTCATCCAGAGAAAGAAGGAGGCATGCGGGTTCGGAAATGAATATTTGAGAAAAGACCAATTACATCTCACAGGTTAAAAAACATCGTATAAGTAAAATCAATTGAAGTAATTCAAGGCTGTTAAATATTTGTTAAATATCTGCCAAATTTTGGTCATAATCCGTGAGAGAATAATATTAGCAGAAGCCTGTTACTAAAATAAGCCTTCATTTCCTGAGGTTCTGGCTCAATTGATTTTATGCGAGAACTGCTGACTTAACCTGCGTCATTGTTTTTTAACATTACATAATTAATTTCGATTGTTCTTTATAAATAGCGTGCGCTTTACTTTCAGTGACGGTTGTATGAGTCAAAAAGTATTTTTGTCCCACCTACTGATCTCTGAGGTAACGGCACCGACCAACATTTTATGCGATACTACGCACAGGCCTTTCCTGGCTGGACGCTTGACGTCATTGTTGTTGAAGGGAACTAGCCCTGCCCATTTTCAAGAGAACAGCCTCTAACAAACCAGTTGGGCTTCACAACTAGTACTGCGGATTGTATCAAGCTGCACGCCCGTCTGCCTCCACGCTGCTGCGAGCAAATGCGCTTACAAGGACCTGACGGTTTCTAGGTAAAGCCGTGTACGCGACTACCTGCGGTAATAGTCCACACGACGACAACCATGTCAAGAAATCAGAGGACGCCGTTTAAAAACGCCGACAATGTGGTTGAGGTGAAGAGCAAAGTAAGTGCAATAATTGATGTATTAGGTCGCATCGGTGCCGTTTCACAGCTTGTCTGTGTACACTTTGCGCACGAATGCGCGAAGGCTCCTTTCATTAGCAAATATACATCTGAAAAAAATAAATGCGAGTTAGCCTATTTATGGTTTTCATTTGTTAATATTTATTCTCGTCTGAGTGGTAGACCGTACAGGGCGAGAAACGCTGATGATGTCGATTGTAAATATGTGTGTCGGCACGTCCTAGGTGCTAGACGAGAGCTTGGCTCGAGTTGTGTTTGGCTAATTATGACACGTTGTACCGAACGGCTGGACCAGATGCTCTCTGCGGTGCTGTTGGGAGTAGATGTACTGGGTTTCTGGTGCATTGTGAGTGATCGAAAACACGGTCGAAATGAGGCGATAGGGCCCCACTGATCATTGATACGGTGCAGTAATAATATTATGCCCCTTAATAATATTATACACCCATCTTAAGCATATGTGTCCTCTAATGTCTATTTTCATTAAGGTGGAAACGATAAATCACACGACCGCTGAATATATTAAACCACAGCTCACGATATAGACTAATTTGAGGCATTGGTATATAAATTTAGCTAGTAGTTTAAATATTCCCCTATCAACACTATAAATAGCACAGTAAAACATCCAGCACTGATTTCTTTATTTGCAAACAAACTCGGACTGTCGTTGACAGTGGAGGCCAAATTGATTAATATTTATTTATATTTATTGACAAGTCATGATTTCACTGCGAGCACCAACCACATGGCTTGGCCGACACTTACATTGTATTTTGTGGGTCTTTGGTTCAGTGTGTTTGTTGTGCTTCCTGGTATGTCAAGGATTGCGGGCAGCCACAGTCTCCCAGGCATGTGGTGGTCTATCACTCTCGTTGCTAAAGGAATGTTAGGCGATCACGCAGTGGAACTGTGTAAACGCTAAGAATAGGGGAAAGGAAGATTGCATTTCTTCGAAGCAGCGCATGAAATTAGAGTTTTCGTTTTTTGCACAATACCACTTCATCTGGGTGAGGAGTGAAGTGGAGAGATGGTCAGATGAGTTTTGACTGTCTGACGGAAGTAAGTGTGCTAGGCCTTAGACCGGGGCACTGTCCGCGCAAGGTGCCGTGTCTCTTTCCACTGAATTTGAAGTGTGTCATCCTGTTGGTCAGAAAATACATATAATATATTGTGACATTTATAATCTTTCTTTCTTTTCTTGACTCTATCCTACCCAGCTCCGCTCACTCGTCCTGTGATGGATGAATTCCTAGGGAAATCTGAACGATTTCTTATAAGAAAACCTTCAATCTCAGTGAGTCAAACTCCTGAGGTAAATGTGAATTACATTTTAAGCTGTTTAGCGTCAGCCTGGCTGTTACACCACGTTGACGGCTCCCCTACTCCTTGTGCTGGGGAGTCACAGCAGAAGACACATTTAGGGTCACTCCAGACCTCCAGTTTTGTGTGGTTTGGGTGAATGGGAGCAGTAGAGTGACACAATGCTCCCTGGAGGAGTGGCACTTGTGGAATGCTGTTCGAGGCTGACGCTGGCATGACTTTAGCAATGGCTGATGTGGCTTTTAGTGTTTGAATCGCTCTGCTAGAGGCGCCAAGCTGTGGCTCAGCAGGGAAACAGGAGATAAGGCAGGTTCTAGGCTCCTGGACCAGGTGTACACTGAATGCTTCTGAAAGGCAGGAAGCCTGTTTTCACAGTGTAATGTGTAGGCATGTCTGGTCTACGTTGTAAAATATGTACTAAAATAGAGACACGGAAGTACCTCCTTCCAAAACTTCAGCCCGTTTCGTTAGATCAGTAATTGATTAAATGATATTTCAGTCGATGTTCAGTTGCTAGTCAGTGAGAGGGAATATGTATGTGAGAAAATATGAGAGAGAGATATCCAGATGAGCCAGAAATAAATCAACTGAAAGTGCTTTGTCAAAGTCAGTATCGACTTGCTGTAGACAGCCATTGAATTTTTGTACCTGAGACCAACCTGGGAGCAACCAAGGACTTGGACTTCCTTTACACTTCTTCTGAACATGAGTAAAGGGGTCATTATGAGTGGATTGGCAGTTTCTAGAGTGTCTGTTGGGACACCCGGGGCCACGCTGTTAACCGTTGGCATTCTCAAAGGGCCGTCCTATAGCTCTTTTCATTTTATCCTGTCTCTCACACACTGGACACATCTTTGTGTTCAAGGAAGTCCTGGGTCCTGTGGGGACAGCAGTGTGTTTGTGTGTCTGTGTGTGTGTGTGTGTGGGAATGCTATGTTTTGATGCCCGTTTTCTCCTTCTCAGCCTGTATCTATTCCCGTGCTCCACTGACCCTGCCTCTGTCCCTCGCTATTCATCTGTCATCTCAGCGGCTCCTCACAGAGCCGTAAGTGCACATCAAAGAGAGAGGCAGGTGCAGGCCATCCTGAAAATATCCTGAAATAGCCAGACGAGCTCCCGCCTGTGTGCGTGCGTGCGCACGTTTGTGTGTACACGGCTGTGTGCTTGTGTGAATGAGTTTGCGTTTGTGTGTGAGTGCTTTTTATAAGTGCTTGCGCATGCATTAATGTGCTTTTTTGATGCCCAGTAAAAAAAAAAGTAATCTCAGACTGGCTTTACACAAAAGAGCAACTCCAATTCACTCAGTTATTACCAAAAAAACTGTATCACCCACTAAACCGAATACATTTAAAACAGATTCTAGTAGGAATTATCTGTGAAAAGAAGGCATCATTGTCCACTAAATCTAATGCAGATAGATTCCGGGTAACCTGGCTAATCCTCCTGTGCTTGTGTGCTGCAGTTTGAAGCGGAGTACCGGCGTTTTGCGCTGCAGAGGAACTGCGCCGGTGGCTTCCAGGAGTTCTACCGCCTCGTACAACACGTGCACCGCATCCCCGGCGTGGACGTGTTGCTCGGCTACGCCGACGTCCACGGCGACCTGCTGCCCATCAACAACGACGACAACTTCCACAAGGCGCTGTCGTCCGCCAACCCCCTGCTACGAGTCATCATCCAGAAAAGAGGTGAGGGCGCTGCTGATCTGGAAGGGTGGAGCAGGTGGAGGCAGTGGTGTTGAGTCTGGAGTGGGCGTGGTAGCTGGTGCCAGTCAGGCCCATCTCAGTTGCCGGGCTACGTTTGGCTCCAGGCCAGACCAGAGGAATGCTGATAGATATGCACAAGAACACCAGAACACAGAGTGTTCCTCTCTCTGTCTCTCTGTCGGTCTCTCTCTGTCTCTCTGTCGGTCTCTCTCTGTCGGTCTCTCTCTGTCGGTCTCTCTCTGTC
>JAOXYF010000027.1:21078223-21113504 GCA_028565775.1 Sternarchorhynchus goeldii | reverse complement strand
CAGAAGCCAGGTCTGCACTGCAGCTGTGTGGTTACAGCGGGACCCAGAAGCCAGGTCTGCACTGCAGCTGTGTGGTTACAGCGGGACCCAGAAGCCAGGTCTGCACTGCAGCTGTGTGGTTTGCGTTAATAAGACTGGTGCTGGTGCCTGAGGTGAACAACTAACGACAGTTTGAAAGTGAGGCGCACAGAAAACGTGCCTGTTTCCACAGATCTCACACACATACTGCTAATCCAATCAGGAGGAAAAAATATAGATTTATATAAACTATTGGAAAGGGGACTTTAGAACTGCCCCTCACAACAGTCTAATGCCTACAAGCCAGAACGTGGAGGTACAGTAGCCAACAGGATTTCAGTTCTAAGAGGGCTTACTGTGAAGCCGCAGTATTACCTTAGACAAGTCAATACCTCATCCAGCTGTGTTCCCAAACTAAAATGACACGTATCTGAAAATACCTGAGTTCTGGATAAGTTCTGGATAAGGGAGACGTGCTACTTCTTACGGTTTCTGTGTATAAATGTGATATGGTGCGCGTTTAGAATACTATGCACTGAATCCACCCATAAACCTAAAAGACGGAAATCTGGTTCAGTTCAAGATGAGCACAACAAACTGACAAAACAGAAACTAAAATAAAAATGACTAGATAAACGGAATAATAATAATTAATTATCTTTAAATAGTGTCACACAATCTGCATTTGATAATACTAAATTAAAAAGAATCCTCTCTTCTCATTCGTCATCTGGACTGCCCGTGGTAAGCGGCAGGCAGCACACTAATTCAACAGGGCATGTTCCTTATGGCAACCAACTGGAAAGCCCTCTTCTGCTGTCCTGAACATCACCTGAGGAGAAACGCACACATGCACAGTTCAGCGGTACACATTAAACATGCCACCAGTCAACAGCAAGCAATGGACCAGTGCCAGCTATCTATAGCTTGTGTGTGTATAATATATATGAGTAAATCCGATGATTGTCCAGATGAGTAACTGTGGTGTACTGTAGTAGTACAGTAGATGTATTTAAAAATGTAATGAAGTACACAAGGTTTCCAAAGAAACAGGACATTTTTGGACCCCATTTGACCCCATTTTGACCCCATTTTTGGACCCCATTTGAAAATATTATATATATATAATTATTTATAATAAATATTATATATAATATTTTCTATAATAGATATTTTAAATATGTCACACAGACAGAGTGAGAGTGTGTGTGTTAGATGGCTGGATCTCATCACCTGGACTGGGGCTAGTGCAAAAAGTTGTCTACTGTGGCGAAGGAGCAGGATCCGGATCGCACCCGGGCCATGAGCTGCACACACTCGGTGGCCTGGCCCAGAGCCAGCATGAGGGGAGGCTGCCTGGGCAGGTTCTGAGACTCTGCAGGACAGCCAGGGAAGAGGGCCTGCAATAAACACCAGCACCACAGACCTGCAAGTGCATGTGTGTGTGCGCGCGCGTGTGTGTGTGTGTGTGTGTGCGTGTGTGTGTGTGTGTGTGTTGCCTGGGCAGGATGTGGTTACCCAAGATAGCACTGTTGAGGGCAGAGCAAACAGCCTCTCTCTGTGTGGGGTTCAGCTGTTGGCCAACTGGGCAGTTCCATGGGTCTGAATATGCTAGGAGACTGAATGCATCCTACATGCACACACACACACACACACACACACACACACACACACACACACACACACACACACACACACACACACACACACACGCACACCACACATACAGTGGTAAATGAAACCACACAGAGACCGCAGAGAACACTAAAGACCTGCGATGTAACTCTGCTGTAACACAGCAAACTGTCCCTGTGCTCGGCAACTCGTCACAGCAACAGGGTAACATCAACACAGCAAAGTGATTAACAGCTGAAGCTTGAATAATAATAATAATAATAATAATAGTAAATAATAATAATAATATGAATGGCAAACGAGTACTGGAGTAAAGTTTCGTGTACAGCCTTGTTTGACATTTGTGGAGCAGAGCAGATTCTCGCTGAATTTACGTCACTTCCTGGTTTATTTGTATAGTGCTTAGTATATATTTTTTATAACTACACACACGTTCAGAAAATGCGGTCATCATAGAAGAATAACCATCCACATGAAAGAATAAAACACCACCAGTGTCTGCGTTACACAAGACCCCCCCCAAAACCCCCCACAATACCTGCAGCATCTTTTTGTGTGTGGCGTTCTTGCCGTACTGCCGCGAAAGCTGCTCGCTGAGCGTCTGGAGCTCGCGGCCGAAGTGGATCATGCGCTCCGTCGCGGCCCGGTTGCCCCCGCACAGTTGCCGTGACGCACAGCCGTCCTCTGGAGAAGCAGAGCACGCACCGTTGCTCTTTTAAGACTTTTAAGGGAAAAAAAAAATGCTCGCCCTCATGTCCACACGCGTTTCTAAAGCCTGTGCAGTGCAGTCGTCAAGCAGACTGGAGAACGCAGTGCTCCGTTCTCCATCGCTGTAACTGGTCTCCGTTGTTGCGGTTAATATGCAAACATTCCGATCATTCGATCAGCCGGATTTCATCCCAGATTTTAGCGGCTACAGGTGCGTGAGAATAAACAGATGAGGAAGAACAGAGCAGAGCGGAAGAGTCGCTCTACTTTCTCTAATCACTGGGTACCGACACCAGGTCTGGGTTTGCAAGGGTTAACGTTATGGGGTTTGCAGCAGTGGGTGGCTGTACTGAAGCCTGGCCTGCTAAGACCAGCGTAGTCTGGGTTCCCCTACTGCTGTACTCAGCACCTGAAAGGATCATCTGCTTCCCTCCAGACCATACTGGCTTGGATGCAGCCCAGGTACTTAGAAAGCTACAAACTCCCAGCCACTAACAGACAGCTCTGCTTCCTGCACTCAGTAACCTTGGAGAGAAAACATTAAATGAGCTGAATTACAGAGATCTTAGTTTAGTAACACTCAGGAAGGGAGGAGAGGAGATGAATGGGTGTACCTGGCCCTCTCCTCCAGAGGACAGACAGAGGGAAGAATGAGTGCCAATACTAGCTGGAATTATCATGGAGCTTTTCATGGATTACTGTGACAAAGTCATGTGTCAGTAATTCAGTAATACCTGCCACTCCATTGCCCACACTGTTGTCGTCCCCTTGCAGGATCTCCTGGTGTTTGTAGGTGCCGTTCATGATGCGGGTGGAGGAGTTCTCCGTCACGCCATTACTGTAGTGCTCTGCCTCGATCTCCATCTCACTGTCACTGTGTGCATACACATGCCCATCACACATGCGCCCAGGCAGAAGTAGAGAGAGCCGAGAACTCAGCAACGCTTACAATACACAATCTAGACTACACTCCAGAATCCATGAACGCAAACCTATCTAGAGGTATATAATGAGTCCTTCTCCATCACACATATGCAACATTGCTCATGCATTCACTGAAGCACGTCACACACACACACACACACACACACACACACACACACACACACACACACACACACACACCTCCACCTCCAACCCCTCCACCCTACCTCCACCCTGTCATACCTAGTCTCCTGGTTGCTAGTGGCACTGTGGGGCTGGGACTTCGTAGAGTCAGTGGAGTTGGACTCTGAGTAGTTGACCGAAGAGGGTGAGGAAGATGGGGAGGAGGAGGCGGAGCCAGCTGCAGGATATTTACTGTGGCTCTTGGGTTTGTTGGAAGGGGTGACTCCATTACTGCATGCAGGACTGTCTGCCCCTAGCCACGATGGAAGCACACGGTTAGACACTTCACCTGAATCCCAGTACATTCTTCAACTCAACACGCACAAGAATCAGCTAAACTGGGCACATGCTATGAAGATCTGCACAAAGTAGTTATGCATGCATGTAAACTCAGTTTAACTGCTGGTCACCTGTTAAATATAGCATCTGGTCATAGTATCCCAGAAGATGAAAGAAGACCAACAAAGGCATGTGCCGATATACGATATTGCGATATATTGCGATATATTGCGATATTTTGTGAAATTAAAGACCTAGGTAATGTTATCATGCAGACTTCATGATATCATCACTGCAGAAAAGCTGCAGAAGACAAAGCAGCGCAGTTCAAATCCACATGGTGTGTGGAGAACTGGGGGGGGGGGGGGGGAGTGCCAGCCATGTTGGCCAGTACTAGTAATACAATGGCACATCTCTGTGGTAATCACCCAAAAGAATTCTGCACACTTAATGTTAGTCTGCAATCCTATCTGAACAGCATGGCGCTATTTTAAGAGTTTCATTTTTCTAACAATAACATTTCCCCAACTTGACAGGGCAGACAGGTATCAGGTTTTCTAATGACTGAAATACAGTAAACTGGCATGAATTCAACGCACTTGCCAACGTACATGTACTTTCTCTCATGACAGAGAGAGCATGTGCAGCAGGGAGAGGAAATACGTGCCCTTTGGCGTATTCCACCGAATCTTCCATAATCACAGCAAAAGGGCAATACATCAGCATCACGGCGCGCTGATCTCCAGTCAGTTATAGAGCAAATGTTACACAATGATGAATGATAAAGGAATGAACCTTTATGAAGACGGGTGGATCTTAGGGATCGTAGGGAGTCCTTGCTCCAAGTTCATGAGATTTTTTTTTTATCCTTAACATCTATTACCAGCTAAAGTGCTGATAATGACAAGGATGGTATTGATGCTTAAAAACCCCCACAAAATATTTCCCAAATAATTATGTGGAATGCAGTTTGGAAACTTTCAATAAATCATAGTAAACTCCAAATAGAAACATGCTATATATGTTGCATGAATAGATCATGCTAAAAAAAACAAACAAACACAATTTAAAACAATGTTTCAGCCTGCTCAGAGGCTAGCAAGAGCAGAGAGGCCACAGCTAATTCACAGCACTTTTCATATCAGCCCAGCCATACCAGAAATCTGTCTGACTCAACCTTTCCTTGAGCCTTTATCTTTTCAGTTTCGTGATCACTTTTCAGCTCGTGTTTTCATGGCATTTGCAAAACATTTCACATTCTTGAGAAAGAACTTGCTTCCTCCCCAAACCACATGAAAATATGACTTGCTTAATAATGTAGAATTATAACTTTATATAGACTTCAATTTCATTAAGACCATCGGCCAAATTAAATAACAAACCTGTCATATTTAAAAATTTTATTAAAAAAAAAAAAAAAAAAAAAAAGCCATGCAAAATACAAATACTTTCTTCAAAACAATTTTTTTCCCGTAAAATCTTACATGCATAATAATTTGGAACATGGTGTATAGGTCCAGTTTGTGTTTGTGTGCGTCACCTGTGCTGTGCAGGTGGGGGTTGGGGAGTCCGTGCCGGGGGCTCTGGCTGGGGGATCCGGGGTAACTGTCCTGGGGTTTGGGGGAGCGGACGTTAAAGCATCGTACCTCGCTGTCCGTACCGTTCACCATTTCCACAAACTGCCGACACCTGCAGGAGGGCAAGACTGCAGACTGAGAGAGATATCTACTAATCAAAAAGCCATTAAAATGACCACCCACTTCTTTGCAATCCATTATACCCTCTAACTGACACATACAGCTTGACACTGCATTAAATTACCCGACAAGGATTTCTCTCGGTCACTGAACGACACGGTAAACACTAGAGGAATTCACTCCCATGGAATTCACCCCCTTTGTCTATGATGGCGCAGATATTCAGGCTGTTTGGTTTCATTACAAATTCTGCTTCATTTTAATTCCAGACAGGCAAAAGAACAGCCCTTTATGCAATGTGCCATGGGACCGATTCCATTTGCAGCGTGCTTGATAATAACCATGGGTGGATGAGCCCAGACAAGCAACCCTGAAGAGTTACTGAAGAAGCACACAGCAAATAGGCCCCTACTGACATCCCACCATGTGTGAAATGGTGTTTGACAGACTATTATATTTCAATCAGGCCAGATGGTCACCTGAGCAACCTGATGAGGACAGTGAAGCTCGGCTCTACGTTACAGTCCTACAATGACCTCTCTGTGGTCACAGCTCTGTGCTCTGACAGTTATCGCATATATTGACAAGTGATTCCTAACAAATTAGGTACGATACCCTGCTACAAAAGTAAAAGCACCTAGCAAGCATCACAACACACGTCTGATGCAACACGCTCTCTCCCACAATGGAATCTCCATTTTGTCAGCACTTGAAAACCCAAGACTACGTTCAGGGTGGAAGCAGAAAACAGTGAGGTAATAGAAGTGGGTGAAAGAAAGTTTAGCTGTCAATCAAAACCAGACAAATCAACTAACGTGATTGATCCAGGGAGTAAGACCTTTTAGAGGCAGTCAAGTCTATACGTGTAGAGTCAAAGTGTGAAGATGTGAAAAGAGTTTCAGTACATTAAATGAAACGTATTTTAGCATCCGTCATGCTTTTCACTGCTTAATCACACCCACACAACAACCTAAACAGAAAATATCACTCTAATGAGCTTCATCTCACTGCACTCATGATTTCACTTCAAAGACACCCACACCCACACTCAATCACCTCTTTTGGAGTTCTATTTATTTGAAGGCAATATATAAAAAAGGAAACATTCAAAGTAGATTCTCAGTTTCAGTGAAACAAAACCCTGTGGATCTACCAAGAGCTGAAACAGTACAGCCCTGGAAGAGCCCATGGGAGGAATAAATTATAACGCACACCACTGCTCAGTGGTTAAGAGATCTCATAGCAGAGTATCTTTATCTCCCAGCATTCCAGGAGTAGATGTCCAAGAGTGAATCACAAACATGTTGAACTAGGCGAATCCTGGCTCTGAAATGATGCATTACCAGCTCCCATAGTGTAGGCCTAAATCAGACCTCAACCAGATCGTCAATAAGAATGGGTACAGATCCTACAAGAGCGGGACTACCAGCAGCAAGCTTCCATGCATGGATAATCTCAAGATGCATCCAGAGACAGGAAGGAATATTCACTGAACCATAGTCCCCATGGAAGTAATGTCATGGCAGATTAAGCTCCTTCAGAGAATGTACACCCAAAAGATAGGAGAGGTGGCTGGCTAATGACAACCAATGGCTGGAAAACGCAGGAGTGAAAGAGATCACAGAGTTGCTAATTATGTCACCACAAGATCAAGCACTAAACACTAGGTTGATCGAAACAGGGATGTCTCACACCAGAGGAGACCAAGATGCAGAGGAGCCTCTGAAACAGTCCAGTACCTAGTAAGGAGGAGTGCAAAATGCAGCCAGAGAAAGCAAACACAACCAAGTCTACCATGTACAAGAACATATGCACCGTACATGAGCTGGACACACCAAAGTACAAATGGGAAGAACCACAGAGTGGTGGGGAAAACCAAGGATAAGGTCCTTTGTGACTTCCATATCCAAACAGACATAATGATAGTGGACAATACGCAGAAAAAAAACGTCTCAAGTGATGGACAAACAAAAAGCTTAGAAAATTCCAGGGGCTGGAAGGAGAGAGAGAGAGAATATGGAAAGTTAAAACCAATGTTCTCGCAGTGGCGATAGGGGACCTCCAAGCTGGGGGACCGGCTCCAACAGATCCCAGGAATTACATCAATCTCAGACCAGAAGAGCGCAATCCTAGGAACGGAAGCAAATACCGTGCTGCATGCTTGAACAACCAGGCCTCTCAGGCCTGTCTGCTAGAAGACCAGAGTATGAGAGAAAAGATACAAAATACCCACTGGAAGGGTAAGACAAGAATATGTAAGTAGTATTTTCATGAGTACCACTTAAGAGTACAGTTTTTAAGTGTTTAACGAGTGATATTCCACCTAGCCCTTGCTGACAACCTGCCCAGCAGGGCTGACTAATCAAATCAGGAACAACACATCCTAAGGTAGTGCAGAACATTTCACAGGAGCATAAAATGAAAACCGCAGCTGTTTGTAGTTAAAAATTCTAGAAGACAACGTGCTGTTGTTTTTTCCTACCGGACAAACACAAAAATGTACTTTATTAATAGAACCAAATGGCTCAGGAACACACGCAGTAATACAAAGTTTTAAACACTCTGTGCCAGGGTTTGAGACTAACTGAAGTGATCAAGTGTTGGTTCTCACAGACCAAAAAAATGCAAGTAGCAACAGGAATGAGAAAAAACAAATTTTGAGGGAAAAGGACTTATTAGAAAACTTCAGTTGTTTAAACGGGCTCTGTAAACTACTTCTTCATAAATCATCATAAATCAAGAAATCTATGATTTCTTCATAAATCATCACGACGAAGCAGCTGTTAGTACTTCCCCCTCTGACCGGCTACTTAAAACGAACATTTGAGAGGTGACCATCAAGTACAACGGTTTTCATAACATTTGTAGGGGAGGAAGGCCTGATATATCCAGTACTGGAGGACGTGTGCTTTCAGTGCCAACGTGTTACCATATTTTAATGAAGGGCTTGTTCGGTTTAGAAATCGTTCCAGGCTTGGCATGGTGTGCTTCCATTACACCAGAGTTATGGAACTCACAGTCTACACAAGCTGGGCCTTTTGCAATGCCAGATCAGCTGGAAGATCTACTGCCAGGCATGCAGGTGTGTGTTTTTGTGCGTGTGTGTGTGTGTGTGTGTGTGTGTGTGGGAAGCCCCTCACTTCAACATGAAGAGTAAATTGGGGTTGTGTTCTAGGAGCCCAGGGTACAGCTGCTGTGTGGCTTCGATGGCCTCCCCAACACGACCTGCCAAGACCAGCTTCTGTATTCCTGCACACACAAACACAGGAGAAAAAAAAAACACCACATGCTTACAATCCATGCGGGTTGCCAGATCTATACAAAAGCAGCCTCAACACCAATATGAATAAGCTAAAAATCATGCCCAAAACCCAGTCTGTGTTTAAGGATATTTTCAGAGGAACAGGGTTTGTGCACGGTGATCTAGGGTCATTATGTCTGCAGAAAAACTAAAGGTAAACTTCTGGCAACCTTTAATTTGCATACAACCTTTAACCTTTAATTTGCATATACTACATTTGTAAATAACTGTTGCATTTGTAAATGTCTGTTTGTATTGGAAAACAGATCGCATGTTTATTTCTAACAAGCCTAATGCTACAGTGAATACCTAATAGGACTCCAGTCAGTAACACTGCAGTGACTTATTGGTGTCTGAACTCTCTTAGAAAATGAGGACTGGTCTAGGATCAGATTTTCTGCATTCTTTATCAGTCCTTTGGTACTACGTGATAAGAACAGACTACTGTGAACTGAATTTTTGAATTTTGTCTCACAGCCTACAATAAAGCCAGGCTTGCACCCGACACGTTGTCAAAGGTGTGAAGAGCCAGCAGCCATAAACCCAACAGTTCTTCCTGAGTATCGGAGTTCAGGACTATGGGGAGCCCTGTGTGATGGATTTTCAGGGAGTATGTTTTTGCACAGTCAACTGTAGAGTACCGAAGAATACTGCTAGGATGAAAGCAATATCATGAACGCATATACGTGCTCGTCAGATTCGCACACGACCCGTACATCTAGGCAGCAAACATATATAATTCAGCCTTAATCATATCAGACAAACACGTAATTCAGCCTTAACCATAATCAGACAAAACCACATCAGACAATGCAGATCAGACAAATATAAACTCCAACACCACTGATTGGAATGTCACTGATGTTCTAAGCGTCCATGTATGGGATAAGATCACAGATATGATGAATGGATGGAGAATATGTAGAGCCTGTGCATTTGTGTGTGTGTGTGTGTGTGTGTGTGTGTGTGTGTGCGCGTTTCCTCACTCTGTCGGTTCTTTATGGAGGTCTGGTCCTCCTGGATCAGGGTCTCTGTGGCTCGGGCAAAAGCCATGGCCGTAGCACAGTACCCATGATGCACCAGGTAGCTGGACACCATGCTGGAGACAGAACCGTACACAGTTACTGCAGAGATGCCCTTCAGCTGCACACGGTGAGTTATGCCTTTAAGATACAATGTATTTCTATATTACTAATAAATGAGCTGAGGACTCATTTATGCTTCAATGAAAAGAGCAAGATCTTGGGTAATACAGCCTGCCCTCACAACAGATATGGTGACTACTACAGTGGGTGGGTGGGTTGTGCAATACATCGTTCTAAACTTTGATCGTAAGCACTTACAAATGATCACAGTTCTTGATATCATCGCAATCAAAATACACATAAAATTAAAAGGTACTAATATATATTGAATTCATTTCACCATGGATACATTGATCACAAGCTTTTTTTTGGGGGGGGGGGTACATCCTGTGCTCTCTGTGCTTAATCTGTAATCTGTAACTTAATCTGTAACCTTTTAGTATCGTTTAGTCACTGTGTGTCACTGAGGCTGCATAATTAGAAAAAAACATGGTAACCATTCAGAGTCCAAGCTAGACTTTTGGTTTGGTTTTATACTGCAGCATATCATTAAAACCAGTAATCATCTGGTTTTAAAACCATCCCTAATAATCACGCCTAACGTGAATGTAGGATTTTACATGGCAGGAGCGTATTTATGTTGCAGTGCTGTAAAAATATGCCGCTCACTTCTGCAGCACAGTCTGCCATTCTCCCAGCCTCTCTCCGATGGGGAAGCGTGCGATCATGCCGTGGATCTTTGCCCTCCACTCGCTCATGTAGTCCTCTAGGTCGAACACAAATGGTTGCTGGCCAAAGTTAGCATCCACAATCTCACCAGGAGTCTGCAGGCCTACTGTGGGATACAAGTTGGGCTGGGGACGGCATAGAATGGGGTGGAAAAACCAAGCAAGAGAGAGAACACAGAGAGAGAGAGAGAGAGAGAGAGAGAGAGAGAGAGAGAGAGAGAGAGGTACTCATGACTTCTGTGCAGGGTATTCTTTTAATTCACCTACACTGGCAAAGCATCACTTGAGACACAGCATTCTCTAATCACACATTCCAAGCGGAGGACCCAGCCAAAGCTATTTAACCCCCTCTTAACCTGGAAAGACAACACGTGCTTTCCAAAGATACGACAGGTTGAGTCAGTTCACTTACAGGAAGGTCTGTGAACGCCACACCTGGGAAAGAAAAGAGGCAGATAAACATCAACTTAGACTAAAGCTTTTTGAGGTTCAGATGGATTTGGAAAACAGGTTTAACGGGACAGACGCTTTTAGCATTATTGATGACTAAACACTTGGCATTAAAAGCAGGCCTTTTTTCCAACAGAACTGTACTGACAGAACAGGCCAGATTTTTACTACATTACCTAAACTATGGCCATTCTTGGTGTAGAAGCATGTGTTGTTGATGAGGTTCACGCAGCAGCCAATCACATCGCCCGTTGTAAAGGTCGGGCCGTACGGTTGGCCTGTCCCTGAGGAGCAGAAGGAGTGTCCGTCGTCGCCGTGGTAACCGTAGGAGTGCTTGTCCCAGCCTGAGGGAGCACATGAATAACAACAACAATCAGGGCTTGTATTAAGTAGCTGGTTCTGGACCATATCAAAAGGACCACCACAGAATAACTCAGCTATGTGGAATCCACACAGGGAAGCGCGCAATATCTCGTCCGTCCAGAAGAGGGCGTCAGACCACGGCAGATCTACCCGGGCCTCGGTGAGTCACTCAACTCCCAGAGACACTTCTTGTGCACCCCAGACACTGTGAATCCCCACGGGGGCCCCACACATGCCGGGCCCAGGCGTCACATATGGCAGAGTGTGAACAGTGTGGAGTAAAGCACGCAGGCACTGTATCGCTTTAAAAACTAAATACAATACATGGAGAAAAAGAGTAAAGCACAGCAGGGAGGGAAAGTAGGTCGCCTGTGAGCTGCGAGGTATTAATCTGCAGAGCAGCCCTGACAAGGATACTGCTGCTAAAGACACGTTCAGCGTGCCTTAAGCACTAATGAAATGGGCAGACCTCCACTACAGGATCATACATGGAGGGGTCAACAGAGCACCTAGATTTGTGCCCCCCACCCACACACACTCACACACACACACACCCACACACACATCCTCCATATCAACAGCAGTGTCAAATCAAATAGTGCCATCAAACACTTTTTTTTAATACCAGTAACCCTTTACCAGTAGCGCACGCACGCACGCACGCACGCACGCACACACACACACACACACTTGCTAAAGCCTATGAGAACTGAACACAGAAAGTATCAGATGAGTCTACTTAAAGCCTAGGTAGAGCCCTACACAGGTGGCTAGACTGGAACGTTGCCTCAAGCAGCAACAGACAGAATGGTCCAGCCTGCAAGAGTACGAACGCTTCAACTTCCATCGTCCTTCTGAAACTTTAAAATACAGAGCAGCAAAAACCCCGAAGCAGAGAGTGAACGCAGCTCTCCAACCGTAGCCAGCATGTGAATACAGCACTGGCTATATGGCTCTATAGCATTTCAAAGGCCTCAGGTACCATGGAGAACCCCGGCGACAAAGTCCCTGGCTGGAGCTCCCTGATTGGCCAGAGAAGACTGGGCACGCTATGATTGGCCAGAGAAGCCAGTGGGCCTAGAACTGTAACTGGCCGATTCGTTTCTTTCTCTCCCTCTCTTCCATTGTTCACCACACACATACACACACATTCTCACATTCCTCCACCCTTATCCAGCTCTTACACTCTTCATTTTCTCCAAGTTCTTACAGGGTCAACACCACCCAAACAGCTTCCATTTATTGCTAAATTCACTAAACAAAATTACCACCATTCCATCAGAAAGAGCTCTCACACGAGTTTAAAACACTCCAACCGAATTCCTATGTTCACTTTCCTACAGGCCTTGCCACCTGTAAATCTAAAAATCCACTACCACATTTAATTAAATTCAATCAGGTTGTTCCAAACGGACCTAATAAACCCAACACACACTACTGCTACAGTACTTCAAATCCATTGGACTGGCATACAGATATACATATGCCATACCTGAGAAAGAAACTTCTGTCAGAAAAGTCAAACCTGATTTTTCCCCTCTTCCCTAAGCCATGCCTCTTTACTGAGGTCTTGTTTGGGAACTCAGAGAAACTGTCTACTTTACATTATGCGAAGTTTCCAAAGAGCCATCTTCTGATGCGTTTTGGGATAAAGTGGGAGGAGTTAAGGCCATTTTAATTGCTAATGTCCTTTCCCAGGGCATGTTCAGACATGCTCTGTGTAGTTCTGATGCTCCAAGTGAAAGGGGGCTGTGTAGAACAGGGTCAGAGAATGCTGCTGAGGCTGGTTTTGGGTGAGGTGTAGGGCAGAGAAACTGCTCCGACAGCCTGAGGGTGTGCAAGTGGTTCCAAACCACAAACACATTCTACAATATAGTTAACAACCTGGATGTGCTTGGAAATATTCACAGTATAAACAGGCTTGAAGACTAATCAGGGATTTGTAAAAGATGTGTTTACCTCAATATACAATAAATTCTCTCACTAGTTTGCGAATGCTTAATTTACCTCCACTATTACAATAGCTATATAATGACAAGATTTAAAGCTATTGTTTAATGTTATGTCAAGAATTGTAAGTACCATACACACAGTTATACTGTTTATGGACATGTGATCTGTGAAGCAGTGAATGCAATCTTTATTTGCGATACAGAGCTAATATCAATATAGCAAACAGAATGAATGACAAAGAATAAATATTGTATATAAATACATTATAAATGTACAGTATTAGAGCGCTCTAGTGGTGATACAACTGAACTATGCAAATCATATACAGAACATTGCATGCCTACCATTGGCAAGGACCATTTGAACTTGAAGCAAATTACTAGTAACTAAAACACCACACATCTCACTCTAAAACCCACTTTACACCGAGCTTCGCGGTAAAAGTGTTGACTGAGGTCGAGGTAATGTCTTGTATCAGCATATGTTGTGAACCACGTTAATGGGATTTGCTTTACGGCCGACATCTAAATAAAACGAGACTAAACAGTAGTGAGGAGAAGCACTCTGCTAGCCTTTGGCTTCGTGATAACCGAGCAGTAAATAAAGTTTATGTTCACTACAGATACATCCACACCTCCATTTAAGGAGAGGGACGGAAAAAACCAAACAAACATTACTTTATAGATTAATTTCCCATAATGCTTTTGAATGTTTCTTTGTAGGCGTTTGTGCATTTGATACATATCAGGTGCAAGGCTTATGGTCCAGCATTGAAAAAGGCCTTCAGTGACATTCGGAGCAAAAAAGTTTGACCCAGGAATAACATGAGTTTGATGTAAAAGGTATCCCAGACACGGTAGATCCGTGTTGCAGGCACCAGTTAAACACACGACATCCGTGTGAAACGGGTACTGCTTAGTTCAAACTCAGCTCCACCTGTCAGCGGCGTGTCGGGAGACGTGTTTACCTAACGACTCTCGCCAAGCGCTCTCCCTCACGCCACGCTACACACGCGCGGACAAACACACCCCTCCCCTCTCAAACTCACCAGGCAGCCTGTTCATGTTGACCCCCTGGGCAGACAGTCCAATCCCCATGTACCTGTAAACAACAGATCAAGAGGAGAACAAAGGTTGACATTTTGAGGACCCAGTATGGAAAAGCCACAGGGGAGCAGTCTAACCCACATAACCAGGAGAACATTCCATGCTGCTATTGATCACATTGCCTGCACTTAACATAATAATGATCTAGATCTTCTCACACCCAGAAACAAGGCTGGGCTGGACAGTGGTCAGAAGGACACCCTGTTTAATTAGGTTCACCCTCCCTTTTTTACTTCTGTTTGAGCAGTTCCCTCAATGTTTGGACCTCACCTCCCGCTTTAAAACACTGTGGATAATTTGATTACATGGAAGCTTCTATTACAGCTTTGTTTCCCAGGACAAGAACTGCCTGAAATTTGCCATTTTTATTCTCAAACATGAGAAGGGAAGGTTCATCATAACTGCCTGTGACCTTTCACCCAGTTCAAACCTCATGTTCATTCTGACCCATCCCTGCCTACCCAGTCCAGTCCTGTTCTGTCCAGTCCAGTCCAGTCATCATCGGGACAAAAGCACTTACCCATCTCTGCCTTTGCTGACAATCTTCACCTCGAAGTAGTAGATGCCACAGGCTGCTGGGATAGGGTGGGTGGCTCTCACAGAAGCTGCGTCCTTGTGGTTCTTTCCATGACCTGACAACAGAGCAGAGAGGAAGAGCACAATGAGTCACTGGGTCGTGGGCTTCTGACACCTGGACCCATATATACAAAAGAACTTAAGATACAGTGTGAGCACTGTGATTTGGGCTCACCTTACAATCATATTTACATGCATACGAAGGGTAAACACTGAACCTGGAATTGTAGCAAGCTGGATACACAAAACCTTGTTACTAAATCTGAGTGACAAATGTGAGATGTTTGGTGGGAGGGCTGGGGGAGAACAGTGCCAGTCATCCAGTGATGCGTGAGGATGGTAAACCCACAGGAGACTGAACCCAGAACCTGGTCCTGGAAATAGGCCCTAGTCCTACATCATTTCACAATGCAGCAGAGGTCTCCCAGTGCGCAGCGGCACAAACGTGAACACTTGAAGACCTCAACAGTACATTAATCATCAGCATGACCTCATTTATTATCATCACATCGACAATTTAAGTGAATCACTAAATGTTGCAAGCAATACTTTCAATTCAGTCCTGTGATTACTGTGACTATTTGGCCATTGTGTAACAATAATGATTGATAAATATTGATGGCAATTCATTGTGTCCATGTGTTGGCTGTCAGTCACACTACAAACACAACTAGGCCTGAAGACATTCTCTTGAACCCAGTATGTATTTTTGACCTTAACAACAGTTCATGAAAATCTCACTCATGTTTTTCCCATATAAATGAGGCTTTTGTTAGTTATGATCGTAAAACTAGGCGTGTTGAGAGCAGGGCAAACAGCCAATGCCGTCCAGGGCTCCTGGAAGACCAGCATTGGAAAACACTGCCTTGATCCCTGTGATACAGGGCAGGACTGGCACATGGCACCAGGACTCAGCTCAGTTTACTTGGAGGCAGCTGATTAGTCCGTATGGTGTTGGGCTCTCTTGACGCAGCCCGGAGAAGTGGCACAGCCTTGTGCGCTCTGTGGAACAGTCGGCATGGAGATGACTGTTGCACTTCACCGATCGCTCCCAGTGTCTTAAAACACCCGACACTGCACGGCAGGGCAGAAAAAAAATTTGCATGTGTGTCACTGAAGCCTTTCTTCTTTGGGGTTTGATCTATGTGGTGCTGGTGTGTGTGTGTGTGTGTGTGTGTGTTTGTGTGTGTTAGGCCAATCTGTACCAGTGCATTTCATTATCAGTTTGTAGAGAGTGTGTGCACCAAAGGAATGTAATTTGACCCCACGTGCCGTTTTGTTAACAGGACACCTAAAGGCCTGTGTGTGTGTGTGTGTGTGTGTGTGTGCGCATATACACACAGTGCTACCGGTGCTCTATGATATGCCAGTTCAGACATGTAAAATCCTCATGACAATAATAGTTATTATGTCATTATTTTAAACAAACCACCTGAAGCACTAATAGGGGGTGGGATCTATAGCACCATCATGGATATTCACTGGTATAACTGAGCAGAATGAAACCAGTGCATATATTTAAAACATTTCATGTTGGGTGGACAATCTTAGACCACAGAAAGATATAGTGTCATTTCAGCACAAATGCATTCATACCCAAGCCAATCAACTTTTTTGCTAATTTACATATTCACATAAATTCACATATTCACATCCACACCACTATAAAACTCTATAAAAACTATAAAAGTGCACCCGTGGTTTTTAACATCTTGTGACATTCAAATAATAATTACATTCTGATTGTACATAACGTAGACACTACATAACCCAAGGACAGGACTGTTAGCTGTACGTTACTACTAAATTAAATTAAAATATAATGACTAATATAGTGGGGAATATTCATCATCTCTGATTACATCACCCCTATTTTTAGTATGCACAGTCCTATGCCCAGGCCATGGCTGGTGTCTCTCATGCCCAGACAAACATCCATAATAAAACATGAACACACACACACTCTCTATTTATACAACTAACACAAGCAAAGTCAGACGCCCCTGTACGTACAAATCATCCACTCACTCTCTCCTTCACACAGATACTTAATGCACACGTGTGTTCACTCCTGCCCCCATCCACTCACACACACCGCTCTATTTATACCACCAACACACACACGAGCAAGACGACCCTGATAGATTCTCTCCTTCCTGCCGTGTGTGTGTGTGTGTGTGTCTCTCTCTCTCTCTCTCTCTCTCTCTCACTCTCTCATACACACAGCTTTCAGCCTCAGTGAATAATCACAGGCCTGTCACTGGTGAACGGACAACACTCCTTCAACACTCACACAGCATGGTATCATCTGTTTTATGCTAGACCTGCTTTATATTCTGATTTGCAGGCCACTGATTATTTTCCCGTACTTTGGGAGATGAAATCCGTTGGCAGTTTGCTTCTGCAGGACATTATAATCATTAACATAAGCTGGGACCCTGTTAAGTCAATACGGCATTCTGCATTCCTGCAATTCACTTCTCCTGAAAAGAAACAATCCCAGATACCAACATACAGGACCCTGATCTCCTGACTCACGTTACTGCCAAGGTAAAAGTTTAAAGAAAACCCCACAATAAATTCATCAGCAGCATGACGCATGCACAATGAATCAACAACACCTCCCTACACCCAATCTCCCCTGTATCCCCTCTACCCATCCACCCTTACACCACTTGCCCCCCTGTACCCATCCACCCCCACACTCCGTTGCCACCCCCTGCAAGTCCAGAAGTGGTTGGTAAACTGCACAGTAAAGTCCACTGCTCACGCTCAGGTCAAGGTCTTCGGATGCTAAAAACACCCCTGGACACTGGAAAGAGAAGCTGTGCTTGAACAGAGAGGTCGAGAGGTCAAGAAGCGAAACGAAGGAGGCGGGGAAGCGAGTCGTCTGGGGGCGGCGTAGGAAACACAACCAGCAGGATGCGTGTCGAGACACCAGAGGGAAGCCAACACAATCCACCAACGTCACCGAGCGTGCAGGACCGGCCCATCAGGGATGCCTGAGAGCCGTCAGCTTACATGGACCCACACACCATGAAGACTGCAGCCCTCTAATAACAATCCACTGGCCTTTCAGGATGTGAAATGCTTTTATCATTCTGTGCATGCTGAAGCAGATGAGCTCACAGAGGTTCTTGTATGTTGTTTCAATAGTCTCTATGTAAAAGGGGGAAGTCTAGATTTTCTTTGCATCACTTGACTAGAACATTTGAGGCAAAATATTGCACATCAAGAACCAGGAAGTGACCTCCTGCAGAGTGGAGGCAGAATGGGCCTAGGCCTACACCCAAAGGTTGCGAATGAATGACAGGGCTTGAACCCTTTTTTGTATACACTAACTAGGCTTAAGCATTGAGTGATTCACACAAGTTTAACCCAGTAAACTCTCAGCTACCATTAAACATTGGCCATCTTTCCTTTACACAAATGGAAAACAAGTCGAAAATCCAGCAAAGCACAAGCCCATTCTGTTTTCGGGATTCTGCTTATCCCAATTATCCAAAAAAGCTGAGACTGCTCTTATCTTGACAAAGCAGTGACGCGCACAAATTAACTTCAATTTAGCCTTGAGAAACGGAAACTGGCACACTGGCCAAAATAGCACTGAAATCACAAGGGTGAGCGGGGAGTAGCAGGTTAAATCCTGTTTGAAGTCTCACTGGTTAGAATGTGATACATATATAGATAGATTAGGATGGACAGCTGATCCAGAAATGACTGCTTTTGTTAGTAAACAAAAAAAAGACATTATGCATATCACAAATACAGTCCACTATCAGGGCCCAGCATGTGGGGTGATCAACACACTAACATTATATTATAAAACCCATATTACATTTCTTAAATATTTAAATACATAGATTTGTAAAAAGCATCAAGACCTTAACAGGTTCAATAGATTACCTATGAAAGACTACCAGCAGTGACAACTGAGGCTAAAAGAGGGCTGAGGGCTCTCTAACCTGTGATCATAAAATGATCATAAAATTATTATTTTCTCTATATGACTAAAACCTTTATGACAAACGAAACTAGTACAACATAGTACTAGTACAAAATAGTACTCAAGTTAGTAAAAAATAGCACAAAGTATATATATACACACATACATACAGATATATATATATATATATATATACACACACACACACACACTCCCTATATAAACAGAAAAAGCACAACAGACTTGCGGTCACACAACGTGATATAGGTAATCAGATCTAGTGTCAAATTATGTTGAAAAGCGATCCGTCAGCCGTAAATTTTTATTGAGCAATTTTGCTCATCAACCGAGATTCGCTCTATTAATGGCACTCGTGTATGTGACGTTTGACTGATGAATGTGCCTGTGGACGCTTCTGAGCGACATTTTTTTTATTAACATTTGAAACGTGTGTACATTCGATAGGCCGATGGGCTCTGACCCCTTTAAAAAAAAGATCATAAATCACTAATGCAGAGTAAACCCACTGGATCCCTACTGCAGCAGGCAGAGCAGATTGGGTTCACTGTTAAGGTTATAAAAATGAACAGGGGCGCTTAACCGATCGTGAACGTCAACATTCGTGTTTCGTTACGTTTCATCATAGTGCAAGTGCTCAACTGGTTAATAACACAGTACATCTGCAATGAGTAAAACCAAGCAAGAGGCCTTTGTATCAGTCATTCAGGAAATTCAGCTGGAATTGAGCGCATAACCCGTGCTAGCTTTATCATTCGTAATGACTTGAAAGGTCCAGTAATTCACAACTAGGAAACCATCAAATGTTTATTTCGCCCACACATGTTTACTGGTCAACATGTACACGCGCAGGTTTTACCTATTGTACAGGTATAATAATTGGTAACTATATACATCTGCAGTCAAGCTAGCCATCTTGTTATTATCACACAAAAAGATTAAAGTTTTAACATATAATTCAGATAATCGGCCTCTTCCAATAGCAGTTTAGAGGTGAACCACAGCGTAAACCTTTCTAGCTAGGTAAATTGTTCAAAAGCACCCAGGAAAAAAACGATTAATAATCGGCGATTTGAACAACATTTCTTCTTTATTCTACTGCTCTGTATTGTACCTGGCTACTACCTGTATTGTCCTGTCTGTGCTTCACTAACATTTCCTAGATTTTAACAATTTACTTGTAAATGTTTATATTTTTGATGTAAATAAAACATGGCTTATAATGCCTCATAGCTAATGTTAATGGGACAGTTATAAAGTAAATACTCGAATAAGTTATATTGTCAAACAAGACTTGGACGATGGGCAATGTAACCATGGTTTGCTTTAGCTGGCGAGCTAGCTATTCGCTAGATCGCTAGCTGCTTTCGCTAACCGAATTGTGAGATGGTTTGCTAGCTATATCTGTCATCCATTTGGGCATTCCTCTTTCCTCTTTTGAAACAAAGCAGAAGGACGGGAAAGCAGCTCAAACTAGATCGGGGAGATTGTATACACACAATCGCACACCGCCAAACACGACGCTCACTGTCTTTGGGACTGTCAAGGCCCGAAAGACAACAGCCAAACAACATTTTAGAGTGTGTCACATCTGTATACCTTTGTAATGCACCCGCAGGTTGTTCTGTGAGAGCCCGATGAAGCTGTATTTATCCTTGGGGCTCCAGGATCGGGGTAAGGGGGTCTCTTCCTCATTCACGGCCGGGTACAGCCGCTTCAAACGTTCGTTTAGCTCGTGTTCTTGATAATTTAAAGCAGGATCCCCTGGCAGCAGGTTCCCCGCTCCGAGATCTGCCATTTTTGGTTATCTGTTTTTCTTTTACTAATTCCTACCCTGTTGTGTCAATCCGCTAAAAAGGGAGAGCAATAGACTGAGGAGAAACAGCAGTAGCGATATCCCCGGATAACCAATGCTCTACAGTCGTATCTTCAGTTACGTGTGGGTACTGTAGTCGAAAATATAGCCCTGCGCAACACACACCGACGGCAAACCGAGAGAGGCATCAACTACACGACCCATAAATAACTGTACTTGATACTCTGAAGAGGGAGGGACGTAGATGGTAGTACATGTAGTTTAGCAATTATTGCACATTCATAGTGCTTTCTCAGTGTAACTTTTAAGTCTTCTAAGAAACAGTATCACTGTTATGGCACTTGAAAAACAATTTCACACATAAGTGCTTTTACTAAGAATATTACAATTCTTTATGTAACAAAGACTATAACAATCCTTATGTAGTTCAGACACTGCGAGTATATTATTACACGGAACATGTTGTGCAGATAGGATCATCATGGAGGCCCCTTTATAGGGCAAATCGGCAAAATGTTCGGTAGTTACACATTTTTCAGTAACACTATTCTTGGAGTTTTATGACGTCACATAACGATGCTTAGTTTCTTGATGTCCAGTATAGCATATGTATATGTTTATAATGTCTAGTATATAGTTACTGGAGTACTAATAATTACTACGTGAACAGAATTAGTATTATTACTGTTTTAATAAGCTATGTACTCTGTTAAAACTAACCATCTGTGGCAAACGAGCTCAGAAAAACAAGTCCATGGATCATGTGGGACACATATGATATGGTTCATTCTTGCCCTAATGAAATGTTATCTAAAATATAGAATATTGACGTTACACAAAAAATGACTTAATAAAAAAATAAATATATATTTATCTATGCTAAACGTTATTGAAAACCTCTGCTACAGTGGAAATCGTGATGTTTAGTACTTACAGCGAAATATTTTTTTTATCTGGCAGGCTTTGGTCTCCTTTCAATCCGAGGTCTTTATGTGGTCCTTTAATACCATGGTAACCACTTATAAACAACAACAATGCCTCGCTACTGAAGTTGCACCGTGAAGAACGTAAAAATTGTAGTGAAAACACGATAATTTGGTATAAAATTCCACATGTCGACACAAGAGGATATACGATTGCCGCCCATATCAATGTTTGAAAGGCAAGAATACATGTATTTAACAATAACTTAATAGTAACAGGAACCAACAAACAAGAATTCAAGCTTGGCAAATAGGACTTTCCTGGCTAAGCTAGATAGCTAGATGTCAGTAGAAAACTGATATGGAACGGTGTTATATTCTATCCGTAGTTTATTGTTTCCGAATTGTCTTTGTTCCAGAATTTCATCAGAGAAGGTGGTTCAACGGCCTAGCTCAAAAATATTTACAGTAAGTTAATTACTAACATTATTAACACCAAGGTTCGTTTGAATTAGATTTACTTTGTCTATATCATAAACATTTTATTTTAAACTTTCAGGCTAAAATTGGAAGTACATTTGGGTACTTTTCAACCTGGCCTGCACATGTCAGTTCCCAAACTGTCAAGTCTAGGGGTCAAAAACATGCTTTGTCTGATTTGACCACTCAACATGGGTATGTCATTAGTTCTGGTATATCTTTCTGACATTGATATAGACAGTTGTATTATTTACAGAATGGCCAAGTTACAGTAGCAGTTGAGATGAGATGAGTATTTTAGACTTTAAAATTCAAGTTAATTTTTAAAAAGGTTTTCACAGTGTACATTATTATATTGGCGCATATATACGAGTAGTAAATTCTACAGCATATATATTTCAGATTATATAATGTATATATAGTACATTCTGTGGCTCTTACCTCAAAATGCACCCCTGCTGCAGATATGGATATGAATTTGGAAGCTCTGTAGCAAAGCCACGGTTTCTGGAACAACTAGAATGCTATCTTAAGAGAGAACTGACATCTTTAGACATGCACAGCCCTAAACTCCAGGAACAAAAACTTCAGGTTAAAAAGCTTTTTGGTTCATATGTAGCACAGAGATTTATAGTTACAGTTGTTATAATTTTTTCTAGTTATTCATGCGCTGTTACAGAGTACATGGTATATATAGAGAAGTATTCAAATTTACTCTGAAGCACACTGTTTATTCACTTGTCTTTACGTCTGTGTTATGAAGGCATACCGGGAGGTTTTTGTCTATTTTATTGAGGCCTTTAAAACATACAAGCCATTGTTGTCTGCTATCAAAAAGGAATACGACACCACTCTAGGTATATATATATATATATATATATATATTTTTTTTTTTTACTTTTATTTTTGTGATGTAACAAATTATATAGCCTTGCAATGTCCTTCTAAAATTAGAGAAAGAAAATATTCTGCAGAATGTAACACTTACCAAACAATAAAGTAGTTATAAATGAAAGCAGCTTGGATACTGATTACACCTACACATACACTGATTACACACTACTCTTACACTTAGATTAATTATATTAATTTAACTTCACTTTAGTAGTTTAAATAAAGCAACATAACCTCAGTGTCTTAAATACATTAGTAGAAAATCTAATTATTATATCTAATGGTGCAATTGTAAAATGCAAAAGAGGATTATAACTGGGATCTACTAAAAGGATTATAACTGGGATCTACTAAGAGGATTATAACTGGGATCTACTAAGCACAAGTTCTACTAAAGTGTTGTGACTCCCTTCTTGCAGCATATCTACAGGAGCAGATCCGAGAAATGGAGCCTCTCCGTGCCCAGCTGGTACTGTTATCCGAGCAGTGTGAGCAAAGGATCCTGGGCTTGAGAGAGCTGGAGAGGGCTGAGATCAGGGCTTTGAAACAGGAGCACCAGCATCTGCTGCAAGTGATTGACAGCATGAAGGAGCAACAGCAAAGCTCGCAGACTCAGGTTGGACCTGGTCTTCCATCCATTCAGTTATGATTTGTTTTGATTGACCATCCAGTTAAAATCTAGTTTTCTACATGCACAGGGTAATGTACATATTTTGCATACTGAGTGTATTGGATTGTTATTAACAGTCTTAAAAAGTGTTTGAGATGAAAGCCTCAGTGTCCCATCCCATTATATGTAATCTAATGTAAAATCTGTTTGTTTATCTTGGTGCAGTTCTTAAAAAGAACAACGAGTATGAGAAGTAAATTACAAATATTCAAATATTAGAAATCACATGACTCTGACTCTAAAGCAGGTTGTTCAAAAAAATGTAGATCTTCAAACATGCGCTTATTTTTTTGGAATATTGGCCTCTTCTTTCTTGTGACTGTCCCAGGTGTGTCATCTGAAGGAGGAGCTGGCAGCACAGTATCTCCTCTACAGGGAGGAGCGAGATGCACGCAAGCTGCTCATTGCTAGTATCAGCAACGCAAGCTTCAGCCCAGACGAGGAGCCTCAGGATAAGCAGGATGGTGAAAGTAAATAACCTGGAAGACTAATAGATGTCTTTGAATACATAGAGGCACAGAAGAACTTCTTCCACTGATTGCAATTGGAATAACTGGGGTACTTCAGTGTATTAATTCTTCCCTCTTCTTCTAGAGGTGCTAAAAGATGATGATCCTGTAAAGGAAAAGCTGGCTCTGAAGGTGTGTAGGGAGGATCTAACCATGGCCCAGGTGGAGCTTAATCGCTTGCATGCAGAATATGGAGATGTGGTTCCTCGTAGGGACTGGGAGAATCTCGACCGTATGTACCAGGAGAACCTATTAAAGGTATAAAATTCTTGTCGTGCCTTCACAACCTACTAAAAGTAAAAACGCCTATCCAATATAGTCTGACTCAGTGCTGATCCCAAACTTCTCTGTTACAGCTGGAGACCTTACAGTCAGACTTTGACCTAATGAAATCAGAGTATGACATACTGCTAAGTGTACATCGAGAGGTCAGCATGCAGAGAGACAGCCTAAAGAGTGAGCTAGAGATTTTTCAAGGGGCCTCCACACCAAGACCTCACTGGGAGCAGTGTGCAGGTATACCGCTATATACTGTTCACCAAAGCCTACTAAAGTGTGCATACAGTGGGCATAGTGCATAGACTGTAACTGGATTGTTTGTGTAATGCTCCTTGTTTTGCATAAGATGTGCTTGGGAGCAGGGCGCACTGGTCTGAGATCTTTGATGGCCAATCCAGCCAGAAACGGCTAGAGATTTTGCTGGAGGAGCTAAGCAGCGTCAGCTTGGAGCAGAAGGAGTTCTTTACTGGGCTGGTGAGATCCTACAATATAAAAGTCCTGGAAGTCCTCTGGATGCACCTCTTGTGATAACTGATATTGCCCTTCCCTGGGACATGCCTTTGATTAAAGGCAAAAAAACTTTTTTCAGGGCACCTCCAGTGATGTTCCCATCTATCTGCGCTATGAAGGACAGCTGAGGAACCTCAAGTTGAAAAAAGCTGGTGTTCTCAAGATTATCAAGGACATATGGAAGGAGAAAGCATCTGAAGATGAGAAGGTCCTCAGTTTAGTGCCTCTCAATCAGTGGTAGAAGTGGTATGACATTTTCATGTACATCGTCACATATTTCTGTTTTTTAATTTTTTTTTTTTTACATTTTTTTTTTTAAAGCTGGATGCCAACAGTGACTTGCAGGAGTTTCTACAGCAGTATCTGGAGAAGCAGTATGGCGAACAGGCAGGAGAGTGGGCCTACAGCCTGCTGGATGCCATGAAGCGTTACCTGAAAGATGACTTCATAGGCCTCTTCTATGACATTCTCATTGGCAAGGTGTGTGCTGGAAAACTAAGGCATCGCTTTTGATGCTGGGAGTTTTCTTTGTTCTCCAAGTCTCAGCAAGCAAATGAAGTGCACGTGCTCACCGAGAGCATGTGGCCCTAGAATTAAGCCTAGTGTTTCTGTGTGGCAGGTGGATGAGAGTGTGTACCATGGGCAGACTCACCTGCTGTCTCACCTGCTCAAAGTGTTCATACAGAGTGACAATACCAAGACAGGATTGTTAACTGCATCTGAATTCAGGTGAGGGACGTGTAAAACAGAAAACATGTTCACTTGAACTGCAGAGCTGATTAGAAAACTAGACCGTTCAAGCCGTCTGTTTTTCTGCTATGTCTGGATATTTATTCTGTGGCATCTGCAGCATTGAATTAATTTGAATAAATTAGTAACTGGTTTTCAGTGAAGCCCTGAGGATGGCTTTCCCCCTGAAGGGGTATCACGATATAGAGGAGCTGGTAGTGGCTGCTCAGTCAGACCAGGAGACCAGTAAGGGAAGCATTGCCTACCGGAGGCTGTACACAGAGGTGAGCTCTAAAACACTCCATAAACATAGCACTAAATGAGCATTGTTTTCACTTGGCTCATAGTGCCTTGTGGTGTAACGTGCTTTATTATTTTAAATCATTGTAAATCACAAAATATTAAATACAAATGTGGGCTATAACACACATTGAAAATACATATCTTGTATGGTTTATTTTGAACATCTTAAAATAATACCGTCTAATGTTTGTCACTACAGGACTCTGATGGGAAACACAGTGAATTCTTGGGTCTGGTAAAAAAGCAGGCCATGGCAGAGAGACATCAGTATATTAACCAGCTGAAGGTACAACTAGGAGGCAAAGGGTGAGAGATTATGTTAATTAATATAGATAACAGTTAATTAATATAGCTAACTGAACTGCTAATTGAGTTTGGTCACCAAGGCTGAAGTATGCTATCCCACATGCTGTTCTTGCAGGGAAGTGGGTGTGGAGGATTTAAGAACTGCTTTCAACATCATTGATCCCACATTGGATTCTGCAACTCTGGACTGGAATTTGACCATAGCCTTCCAAACTAAAGAACTGCACCTGTACACAGCACTTCTAAATGCTGAGGTTGCACTACAGCGCCTCTCTGTGGCCAATGTGAGCAGGGCAGGCCCTGTGCCTCAACAAGTGTAAACTTATCACAGTTCATTTTGACATTTAAGTATTTTCTATGGAACCATATATTGAAATGCATGAAAATTCACAATAAAGTATGAATACAGTCTACAATATTTTTTTATTAAGAATAAAAGTAAAAAATTAATTGAAAAAGTAAAAAAAAAAATACTCTTGCTCCTACTTTATAGATTTAACAGTTTATGTAAACTTATATTACAAACTTAAATGTAAGGAAAAGTGGCTTTATAAACAGTACAGTGGACTGCAAAAACTTGACAGGAACATTGGTATCTCAAATGTCACCTCTATCTTACTGAGCTAAAAATATTAATTCTTACATGTTGTCAAATGTTTAATAATTATGTTATGGTTACACTGTAATACTTTTAAATTAAATAATGCTATGTAGCACTAAATCTGTCCTCTGTAAGCACATTCCTATACACCAGTCTATCAGTTTGAGTGAAGGTGGTGTTTTGTTTTATCAGATGTAGTTCCACTCCATAATTTCTGGGCTTGATTAAATCAGAATGATTGATTCTTTTTAGGATGGGTTAGAGAGTGCCCAAAGCACCTAGAGACCAAGGGTCTCAGGACCCTGTCTGTTGTATGACTGCTGTTATATTGCACTAATGCTTATTGCCCCAGTGAAAATACAGATTTGTGTGGCTTGATAAGCAACGTATGCTGGTCCTCCCCATTCACTTCTTAAAGACACCACTGACTTGATTGATGTTTTTGATGAATAGTAACATATAACACCCATGTAACAAAGTCTGCAGTTCATTAACTGAGAGTGATTTGAAGCTTGTTGAAGGACTCATCGTGTGGAAAGCCTCAACACCTTGGTCAGTTCATAAAAAGATGTTTAAGTTTCTGCTGGGAAAAATAATACATCATTCATAGGAAATGAATATGCGACTCCTGTTGCTGACTATAAAAAGACTTAAATAAGGAATTTCTGTTTTTCCGCGTTAGAATGTTATTGATTCACTATAGTGAGTACGTGAGCTATTATTCATGTGAGATGTAATTCATATAAAAATGACATCTCACGTGTGTTATTGTTTGTCTTTTTGATGGGTCTGTTGTATGTAATTAATTTACAAGGTATCTAACTCCAAAACAACAATTCCCAGCGTTCAAATATGTAAGCGGTCTGAGCATGCTCGTCTGAGGAGGCAGCTCAACTTCTCCACCGCGCGTCGTAATCGCCATAACTGGAACCGGGGATACGGTTTGGGCTCACGGAGGTAAGCCGTTTGTCATAAATATCACATACTGATTAACGTGGTATTTGTTATCCCACCTCACAAGTACGCGTTATTATAAAATCTTTTAAATTCCGGCGTTAACCTATAACAGCTATTATTTTCATGTGAGACATGACGCTAGCTAGTTAGCTGTCTTATAGGACACGCCTATGTTGTACGACAGAACTGTTGACGGGCCGCGCTTATGGCTAGGTAGCTAGCCTAGCCTAGCCTAGCCTAGCTTAGCTAATTCTCCCAACGAAAGTCCGTTGGACGGCTCAAGTGGCGCACGAGTATTTTTAGAATGGAACGAAAGCACGTGCTGTCTGGAGTTGCATGTCCCTTTAGAGCGATACCCCACGGCAGTGGACAACAACGTCAGCTGCGGGCCAGCGCGTTCACATCTTTTAGTCATTATTGTAGCCGTACCAGCCACAGCCGACACATTCCATGTTAGCTAGCGCTAAGATAGATGGATAGTATTAGCATGTTGCATGGGTTCAATGAATCGCAACCGACTCGGCTAGCTAATGTTAGTTCAGTGGTAGGTGTGTGTGTGTATGTGTGTGTGTGTGTATAAATGTACACAAGTTGTTTAGTTTGTTCTTTCTGCAGTTGAAAAACTGATTATTTGAAATCAAGCAACTGTGTTGCAACTTCATTTTAGCTAGTTTGGTTAGCTAGAAACTGCTACGACCGTAAGCTTTATTCTACTAACGTTAAACGTTAGAATGAGCTAGCTAGCTAATGTTAATTTCTTCTGTAGCCAAGCCTGATAACTGACCAAAAGCCTAGCTAACTGTTAATTGACTTGGCTACCTAGCTATCATAGCTACCTACGGCACTAGGTCTCACATTCTAATCATGGTTATTTGGATAATTAAACGGTAACTTGGCTAGATAAGTGTTTACTATGGTTCACGTTGTTTACTGGTTGCTGTTTAGTTCAAAACAACAAGCAGAAGTTACTTCATATCGTCTGTATGATTAGTATGGTCAGTTTATAGAAACATTTGTTAAAAAAAAGGTCTCGTTTAGCTATCGTTAGCAAACTGACAAAGTCGTACGATCGTGAAGCTTGTAGTGTCACTTTTTCCGAATAGCTAAGTTCTCCAGCTTGCTACCCATGCGACATTCCACTGCCATCCAAACATCGCCGTCGGTCTAGGGCGTGTGTTGGGGAGCTGACTAGCACAGTTTATTCCGACTCAATGGCTATGTGTTGAACGCAGTGTCAGAAAATGTCAGTAATTGCGTGGGGCGTCCAAGCGTCTTCTAAATATGAGTATTAACGAGACTCTTAGGTTGTGGTCAACTATAATAATTAGAAGTTATCGGTTTTAGATGGAACTGTAGTGTGTGTGTGTGTGTGTGTGTGTGTGTTTTTAGTTAACACCACTGACGCATTCTGTTCAATTATTAACCATACTCAGACATGCCACATGCAGTTGCTTAAACAATAAAACCACTTAATATTAAGTAAATAATAATGTTTGTAAATAATATTATTAGGAAGACAACTAGTATTAGTAGGTGACATGGCACTTTTGGTAGAAAATACCCCCCTCCCCCTTTTGACGCTGTGATGGATTTAAATAGGATTGTTGATTCAGGCACTTTTCCATTGCACAGGAATGCACTGCACTTGGAATACTCATTTGTTATGGTTATATTATTTCTTGATGTGACAATGTTTTCGGACTTGTTGGAGGCATTCATTGGGTAGTTCGTTGTGTCAGTGATGATAAATCTCAAGCGCATCATATATATTTTGGTTATATAATACAGTCAGTTTTGCTGAGCCAGATTAAGATGTTTCTATTTCATGTGCTGATTTACACATTGTCGATCCAGTTTAGTCCACTGCTATGACTAATTAATGTCTGGAAAATTAGCTAACAAGCAATAGAACCATATGACCACAACGTAGCATCATTTAATTACACACATCATAGCATTACACACTTGCCACAAACTTTGCAGAGGCAAAATAATCTCAAATCACCTAGCCTGCATAGTTTCTGACTTATACAAATGAACAAAAGTACATTTCATATCTGAAAACTACTGATAGCCGTCATGAAATTGGAATCAATTTTAATAGGGATACGGCAATGTTAAATTTCTTGGACTTATATGATAACTGACCATTAGCACCTTGTGTACCATACTGCTATTTATTACCAACAGTCTTACCTTTATGCATTTCACAGGTAAATCAAACATCACAGTTGTTGTAAACATATCTTGCAGGTAGCACAAAATGTAACAAAAAATGTTATATTGCCTTTTATTTTATAACCTTTCTAAAATGTTATGTGCCACTTTTGCTGTGAACTAGTGTAGGGATGATAAAACCTGCTGTTAGAAACTAAAGCCTTGTTTAAAAAAAAAAAAAAGTTGTAATTAATGACAAATTCCATTATCGAACAGATAACGATGAATTAAAATGAGTCTTGTTGGCAAATAATGTATTGGCCGCAGATATATTATGCACTTAGACATTCTAAAGCTGATTTTATTAATAAATTCAAAATGTTAAATATGTTTGTTACATTTACTTAGTCAGACTGCAATGTTTGAGCTATGTGTAGTGATTTCAGAATGGATTTTGTTTGATGCTAATTGATGGTAATTTCCATTACTTGTTTGTTATATTTACGGAGTGGCACCAGTTCAAATCAAGAAGAGCATAATTTGTATACAAAAAATGTCTTGGTTGATCAGTTGCATTTGAGGTCGTATGGAAAATCTGTAAATGATATCTTTTCCATAATCATTCATTTTACTATAGGTTATCAACTGATGCTATAGAGCATTGAGTAGGACACGCGGTGTAAATACAGGACGTTTAAAGTTCGAGTTCAAACCCGGTTCTTGATGAATCCTTTTCCCACTAGTGCCTGTAGCTGGGTGAATCAGGATGGGAGACAAGCCGATTTGGGAACAAATAGGATCCAGCTTTGTGCAACATTACTATCAACTGTTTGACACAGACAGAACTCAGCTTGGATCAATATATGTAAGTATCAAGAGGTAATATGTTTAAAGTACGTTTGGATCAATGTATGTAAGTATTAATAGGTAATACGTTTGTTGTACATTGAGGGCGTCAGTTGGGTCTCTGGTCTCGTTATTAGAGCAGTGTTGTCAGTAAGTGTTATAAAATGTATCCCTTGTTTACTTAAACAGCGCTGTATACAAGCTTTCGTTGGTCTTTCAAAATGTCGATTCATACTTGGTCTCACTAGTTTTCAGCAGAGCCATCTTTTGCATAAGAAATGTTTTCTGCACAGTTCCTATTGTAAATGTTTATTTATATCGCACTTATTTCAGACAAAAGTCACAAAGTGAGTTCAGAAAAATACAATAAGAATGCAAGGGAATAAAACAGAATACAGACCTGGAGCTCAAGGTTTAATCAAATGCCTGTTTAAAAACAACTGCTCTTTAAAAGGATCAACAGAAACTGCAAGCTTCATAGATGCAGGCAAGGCATTCCATAATTTAGGAGCAATAACCACAAATGCTGGATCTCCACAAGTCTTTAAACAAGTGTGTGGAAAACGTAAAAGACCTAGATCACCAGATCTAAGGGACCGAGCTGGTACATTAGGATATATAAGCAGGAGCCTGCCCATGCAAAGCTCTAAAGGTAATGGTGAGAATCTTACATTTTAATCATAAACACAACTGGAAGAAAGTGAAGAGATTGGCTACCATTAGACCCCTTATACTGAACTCCCTTTGTCTCCTGGGTGACCTAGGTAAGCTTGTAAAACATTATTTGCAGGTTAGTCAGAATAAAACTGCATCACAGCATCACGTATTTGTGTGTTTCAGTATATACAGGCATTCCCTTTATCTTTGGGTTGTCCAAATGTCTTAACTGTGATCTGTAATTTGTCAGATGTAGTGTACATTTGTCAGTCATTGGCTTCTTCTGTTGTTCACTACCCATTAGAGTGTGGGAAGAATGGGAAACGGCTTGGCATTCACATCTGTCACACTGGCCTGTCAGCTAATTTACCTGCTCTCGTTCTCTCTCGCAGATCGATGCATCATGCCTTACGTGGGAAGGGCAGCAATTCCAGGGAAAAGCAGCGATTGTCGAAAAACTGTCTGTAAGGATTTACTTGTGTGTTTCAGACCAATTACACTTAAACAGGAACTGGAAGGAGCCGTTCTTGTACGTTTGTAGCAGTCCCTACTCAAAATGTTTACTTTTTGGTACAGATGGCTGCAAATTTGTAATGGCAGCGTTTACAACAGGAATGGAAATTTGTAGACAGGCAAACTGAATAGAGCTTTTTGCTCCTTCTCTTTCAGTGTACTGCAGCCATGCAGGGCTGGAGTACTTGGAACTTTCAATGCATCCTTGCAACTATACACCGTTGCTGTCTTGTATGATTCGGGGAGCATCATTATGCGCAATCAATTCCCTGAATGCCTTGGTTTTATCAGAATGCCAAATTCTACATGGAGAACAGGACTCGGGTGTAAGATGCATCCAAGCAGTTAGCAAATGTGTTTGTAATGCATCTTTTTGTCTCTTCAGAGTCTGCCCTTCACAAAAATAGCCCACAGCATAACAGCACAAGATCACCAGCCCACTCCTGATAGCTGCATATTGAGTATGGTAGTAGGACAACTAAAAGTAAGTATTTACTTGACCTCTCTGCCCCAGCCTCCTCCACTGTCTACTCATGCATCCTGTACTTTAGCCAATTTGATTGGTGACGAGTGATTTGATTAATCATCAGTCATTGATTGATGATTTAAGTTCACCCCCTTACCTTCTGCTATACGATGTATGTATAAATTATCCGGGAGAGAATGGAGGCTCTGTCTGAGGCAGGGTGGATCTGGACAGAACCTAAACATGGTCATACACTCCACTCCCCTAACATGCGCTCATAGCACATGGAGGTACACATTCAAATGTTTTCAATGAAGAGGTATTTCGGAGCTGTAGTGTGTGTGTGTTTGTGTGTGTGTATCTGTCAGGCTGATGAAGACCAGGTGCTGGGCTTCCAACAGACCTTTCTGCTGAAACCTTACAGCAATGTCTGGGTTTGCACCAACGAGGTCTTCAGGCTTGCCCTGCACAACCTTTGACCTCATGCACTCTCTTTGCTCACATGGCCTTCTCTTCCATTCTGACTGTGTGTAAGGACCTGTGCTCTGCTTGGCTTGCCCTGGTTCAAACAGGCTCTCTTACTAATGACGGTGGGCAGTGTTTGGGTTCAGCCCTGATCCAGTTCCCCTGCTGTTAGACCACTCTTCTGAGCTGTATATATAGCATATAGTCATACTTCGTAGTATGAATTCATGTATTCTTAGTATACCAGAGATTTTACAGAACTCACTTTCATAAGAACTGTTTTCTAAGAAGAGTTGTCTTTAGGAAAAAAAAAACAACAATTGTTTGTGGAGAAAGTTGTCCATGTGGCTTTGCCCTGATGAACAACTAAAAATCAACATGGGAATGAATGTGTGATGGGTTTGCGCAACTCAGGTTATGGAGATGTTGGTGTGGTGTGGGGGATATTTCCTCAAAGCATGTATTTTTAACACATAGGAGAGTCTGAGTGAAAAGACCACCTGTGGTATGGCTCAGTAGAACATTTCATGTGTACTGATGCCTGCTGCTACAATAAAGAGGCATGGTTTGTATACACAGTTGTGCTTTAAATTTACAATCAGGACATTTTGTTTTGATATCTCTGTTGAGATTTTACCACAGATAAAAGATTGGTTATTGTGGATTTAGTATATATTAGATCTTGGGTTTTTGATCATTAAGATGGAATTTAGAAGCAGTTCTACATATAGCATGGTTGTGATTTAGAGAAGTTGCATTTCTGTGTATGCTGTGATTTGTCAATTTGTCATGTTTGATTTAGAGGCATGTACAGCGCATTTATGGTGACTTATGGCAAGCAAATAGCCTAGTACCCATTATCTACCTGTTTTGTATTGGCCATTAGGGTGGGAACAGATGGTGTACAATTAAATTCTGCCATCTAAAGCTGGGTATCACCAAGTTTTGAATATCACCACATATTTTTGAATAATATGAATGTGGACATTGATGTTATTTGGACCCAGTTTTTTTTTTTATTGTAACTTATTTCTTTGTCTTTCTGTTCAAGTTGGGGTGTTGTGTATAATGTTGTGTATGCTGTATGTCAATATCAGGTTTTTACTGTTAATCTTTAACAGAAACACCATTATACAATTTATCAGAATTGTACATTGTGTGATGTACTTTGAAGGATGTTGACGTTCTATGAATCGATAAGTAGTGTAATGACCAAGAAATATGCATTATGGAAAATGTATTCAGAAACATACTTTTGCAAATGTTATTTTTTCCTGTATCTCCCATCCCTATTGGCCATCTTCAGACTAATGCATTTTTGACTAGTCTATTGCATGACTGTTTAAATGTGGGTATAAGCACTGTATACTAACATTGTGTAAACTGATGTGGCTAGGAATGCATCGATACAGATACTGGTACCAAATTTGTATTGATCTATACTTATTAGACCTGTGAAAATGCTCCAATACTATTGGTATTGATACAAGCTACCATGTGACGTACAGAGTGTCGGAGAACCGGGGAACACGGAATGTCGGAGATCTGGAAGTATTTCATGATTAATGATGGTAGTTGAAGGGAAAGCAAACCGCTCTGCAGAATATGGAGCTATTCCAGCATCTTTCTCCTGTCATAGTTTTTTCCCCTCCTGGCATCCTGGTTCCCTTGATGCTCACACCATGTGTTCTTTGTTTTGATTTGTTCCAGTCTCCACCCTGTTTTGTGGTTGTGCTCCCTGCCATAAGGTTCCTCCTGGGTGTCTTGTTAGCCTTTCGTTGGTTTGTGTATTTCTATCCCTTGTGTCCTTGTTTGACTGGCAAAGCACTTGTTGAGGCTTTTCTTAATTTGCCAAATCTATGCGTGTTCTTGTGTTCTCTGGGTCTCCTGGTTTCCCAGTTCTCTGCTTTTGTTTGGTTTTTGAATACCGATTATTTTTTTTTATTCTTGTGTGACTCTGCTTCAATTTATTGTCTTATGACCTTGATAACTGGATCTTTCCTAGCAGAGATGCTAAACTCGTCTACCCTCATGTTTCACCTACAGTATGAATAACCAAAAAAAAAAACACTCTTGGAAGTAAACAGGCAACTCGGCACAAAGAATTAATGTTAGAGGCGTGGGGGGGAGGGGGGGGATACATCTTTTAAGTTTAAACATTTACATTTACATTTATGGCATTTAGCAGACGCTCTTATCCAGAGCGACTTACAAAAGTGCTTAGGGATAC
>JAOXYF010000027.1:21060099-21072527 GCA_028565775.1 Sternarchorhynchus goeldii | reverse complement strand
CAGACCTGAGCAGTATACCTCCAGACCTGAGCAGTATACCTCCAGACCTGAGCAGTATACCTCCAGACCTGAGCAGTATACCTCCAGACCTGAGCAGTGTCAAATTCTGGCATTCTGACTTACTTTCCCACACCTTTCCTGCACTTTATACATGTTTACCAGTAAAAGTTTCCAGATCGTGGGCTTCATACAGGAACCAGTCATCATCGCATTCTTAAATCATGTATAGTAATTTAGGTTCTGTTCTTCACATTTGTTTGCTATATCAGATGTTTTTGTATTATGTACTTGTTTGCTATTTAAGTACTTATTTGAAATTCTTTTCATCAAGTTTTCTATCACAACAAGACATGTTTTTAAAAAGACCTGAATATTAGTGGTGACGTATGAAATATCTAATGTCATAAATGGGAAGATTTGGATTCTGGATTTTTGCCAGCACCGAGGAGGACTGGAGCGGTCATGCAAGTTGCTGTGCTGAATCTGACCCTAACCTGCCTGTTCCCAGGTACCAACAACCACGCCATGATCCGCGTGCTGCGGCTGAGCTCCACGGAGCGCACGCTGCTGAAGGGCTTCACGGGGGCGGTCACGGACCTGGCCTTCGCCCACCTCGACTCCGCCCTGCTGGGCTGCGTAGATGAGGCCGGCAACATGTTCATCTGGCAGCTCACCAGCCACAATGGCAAAATCCAGTATCCTCCTTCTGCCGGGGCCAAGTTCGGCCCTCGGGTTCGGTGCCCGGCGGTTTGCAACTGTATAGAATTTAGAAAACGTTAAAAGTCTCAGAAATGAATAAGAAAGTACAGAGTGGTGGGTTTTTTTTGCGTGTAGCTGGAAATGCGAGAGGCTTTTAAACATGGCACTTGGGTGCAGTGTTGCACCTTAACTCCATCCCTCAGAGACGAAGTGGTCGTGCACATCCGGAGGCCTGAGGACACGCCGCTGAACTCCAACCGCAGGCTCATCTGGTGTCCTTTCATCCCAGAGGACAGTGATGACAGCCCGGAGGATGTGTGCCAGACCCTGGCCCTGCTGCACGAGGACCGAGTAAGCTCCACCCCAGCTGGGCCCTTTGACGCCTTTTGACTTTAGTCCCTGTTTTTCACTCCTTGTTTTTGCTTTCGTTGCCTTTGGAGGCTGAGGTCTGGGACCTGGACATCCTGCGTTCCGGCAGCAACACGTGGCCCATGGCCGCCACCGATCTTAAAGAGGGCTTCATCACCATTAAGGGCCACACTGCGGTAGGCACCGACCCTCTCGTTAGCTGCACGCTCATGCGCTCTCCACTGGCCTGGGTCGGCTACCCCACGCTGTAATTTGCCATACACACCACTCGCTCCCATTCACCACGGACTCTCTGCTTTAATGCAGCGCATCAGCGAGGGCGCTCTGTCTCCTGACGGCACTGTCCTAGCCACGGCCAGCCACGACGGCGATGTCAAATTCTGGCAGATCTACATTGAAGGACAAGACCAACCAAGGTACGCCTAACAAATGCTCCGCCTGTATGCAGAGTCGAAGCAGACTGGAAAAAGCCAAAAGGAAAGCTATCAAATATCACATCCGCAGTCTTACTTTGATGAAGTTGGTGTACATCACTGATCAATAATAAAGAGCATTATGTGAATTGATTTGATTTGTCTTGGAAATTCATCTTGGTCCAGGTTTGATTGTAGTTCTCTTAGTGTTCATTTCCGTAGATGACCGAGTGGTTGGTATATAATTTTCTGAAATTCTCCACGTGCTGCAGATGTCTACATGAGTGGCAGCCCCACAATGGACAGCCTCTCTCCTGCCTGCTCTTCTGTGACAACCACAAGAAGCAAGACCCAGAGTGAGTGACCGTATAGTACTTTTCCACCGACATGGTGCCAGTGCTAAATTCCTGAACTGCTTTTCCACCACAAAAGACGTGGCTTTTAACCAGCAGAGTTAGTGTTGTTTTGGCCTCATAAATAGCTAAGCGGGAACAAAGGAGCCCATCGCTGCGAGTGAAGGGCTTGCCTGGCGCAGTCTCATGGGGTTTAGTCGCTATTTTCCAGAAATGGACAATTTCACTGCGTTTTGTTTCGTACACCAATAAATGCACGTTTACCATCCGCACCGTTACCTGGTTCGAACCCAAACACTTTAGTGCTTTATGTGTGGTGGTGGGGGGTTGGTGTGGTCGTCGGTCAGCTAAGGTTTGTGTGCTCGACCCTGATGATCTGTCGGCTGTGCTGTGCTCCAGCGTGCCCTTCTGGCGGTTCCTGATTACGGGAGCAGACCAGAACCAGGAGCTGAAGATGTGGTGCACCGTTTCGTGGACCTGCCTGCAGACCATCAGGTTGGATAATTTCGTACAGAGGTTTTACATGTGTTAATATCCACAGTTAAGGTTTATGTGTTAAGATCGATTTTAACTGCCTGAATGACGGTTCGTCTACCCCATTTCGAAATAAATCTTTCCTGAATTTTTTTTGTGTGTAGATTAGCTAATTATTTATTTAACTATTTAATTGTGAAGTATTATTAAATATTGAATAAAATCATTTATTGAATTTATTTTATTATATTATTAAGTTAATTATTTGGGTTGTGCTTCAGTTATTTGAAGCTTTCTTAAAAATATCCCCACATGAGATTGTGTGGTACCATTGCAGCGATGCTGTTGTTTATGGATTGTGTGGTTTAGGTTTAGTCCGGACCCGTTAAACTCCAGCGTGCTGCCCAGTCTGAAGGCCAGCCTGGACCTGTCTGCCGAGTGCCTCATCCTCACCGACGTGCAGAGAAAGGTCTGCGCTTTTCATGCTACTGCGTCAAACCAACAGTCGCTTGCGCCGATTTTAACGGCCTGACTTAACGTGGCATTGTACGGTCCCCGTTGGGCCCTGGGAGGTGAGGGTGGAGCCAGCGGGAGCGCCCTGACCGCATGCACGCGTCCCTGTACAGGTGCTGTATGTGATGGAGCTCTTCCAGGACCAGGAGAAGGGTCGCGCCAGCTTCACGGCGGTGTCCGAGTTCCTGCTCACGCATCCTGTGCTCAGCTTTGGTGTTCAGGATGTCAGCCATGCCCGCCTGCGTCACACTGAAGTCCTTCCCCCCGACGAGGAGAGCGAGAGCATGACTGCAGGTTAGAGCTGCTCCTTCCATGCATCGCTCTTGATGCCGTCTGTGTTGGCTTCCATGCTCAGACCAACAGATTAAAAAATACTAACAGAAAAGTGTGCTTAAGCATTGCCCAGGAAACCAGCTCCCAGTGCATGTTACTGCAAATTCAAATTTTATTTCTTAGATAATATAAATATAAAAATTGTCTTTTTATATTCTTGGTTTTTTGCTTTTCACAGAAGGAAGCCAGGGACCCCTGGAGTCCAAATCAGGAATTCAGATTAAGCTTTACTGTGTGCACACAAAGTGAGTTTGTTCACTGCCCCTCCCCCATTCTTCACTGAGCACTAAATTCATGTTTATCCCTGAAGCCTTGAATCCTAAATCGATTTCTTCTTGGCTTGTGCAGCTCAGAGCTTCTGTGTGCACTTGGTGGATATGAATTCTGATCCTTGCGTGCAAAGCTGCAGAGCTTTCTAGCACTGATGTGTGTAGAGTGGTGGAAGCTTCAGCAGCTGTGCTGTAATGCAGTCCCCTGTCACAGGTCCCTCCAGGACGTCCAGATCTGGTTCCAGCCCAACCAGGGTGCTGCTGCTTCCCTCTTCGTTCCGGCGAACTCGGGCTCCCAGGACGGCTTTGGTACGGCCCATGCCTTTGATGCCCCCCCCACCCCATACTCTGTGCACTAATCTCTCTTGTAATACCTGAACTGTTTGGAGTTTACAGGTTTCCCTGTGTGTGTGTGTGTGTGTGTGTGCGCGCGCCACAATCTTTACCATAACTCCTGGGTCTCCCCCAGGCTTTGCTGATGCACTGACTGATCTGAGCGTGGAGGCACTGAGCTCAGATAAGGAGTCCGGAGGCAGCGACTCGCAGAGTGACCTGTGCAAGATGCCCGCTCTGCCAGCGCCCGCAGACTTCCTGAGCCCCGCCGGCACCGCCATGCCCAAGCTCATGACCCCGGACGCCTTCCTGACCCCCAGCGCCTCTGTAAGCTCCGTGCTCACTATCCGTGCTTCACAAATGTTGTGTTCTATATTTGAATAACGATCTGTTTGTATAGTAATGCTGCTGTTAATAACAGTAAATTGTAATAACATTGATTATGATGGTGGTATTGGAAATGTATAATTTTTTTTGTTGTTGTTGTTCCTCCATCAGGTACCAGCCTCTCCTGGTAGCAGTGCTAGCAGTTTGACTATAGTGACTGCTATGAGCAGCTCAGACAGTGGTACCAGGTAAGGCCCAAGCCCTGGCACTAGGGTAGATTTCAGAAGTTTACTTCTAGGACCAAATCAATTTAAGGCCACAGTTCTCAACCAGCACACCTGAACCAGGTAATCGAGCTCTGTCTGCAGTTTTTGATCACCTGTTTCAGGTGAACGAGGAGCTGATCTAGATGGGGAACTGAGAACTCGAAACGTTTAACACTGCAGCACAGACGTGGCCGGATCAGTCTGCCTGCGTCTGTGCAGCAATCGCCGTTGGCTGCTGAACCTGTTCACGAATAGTTTGGATTGCAGTAACGCCCCGTGTTCTGTTCCGCTGTTACAGGGCTGTGGAGGACCTGACGCAGAGCCCCAAGCTGGTGACGGATGGAGCGGCCAGCAGCCTCACCCTCACCGCCAGCACCAGCAGCCCAAGGTCCAGCTCCATCCTCATCCCAGGCCTGGGAGACAACCTCCAGGTACTTCTCCATCCAGTGCCATGACCATGAACGCCAGCCATGCACACAGACGACAGTTATTAAGTCAAGATTTTCCTTGCACGTTACATACCCTCGTGTCTGACTGAGTTCTTGGTGTTTCTTTGCTCCGGTAGTTATTATGAAAAATAATAAGGAATTTTGAGGTTGTAAATGGCATAATAAACTGCTTGAAGCCTTTCACTCTGGATGGCTTTTTACCTTGGATTCAAAATTTTTTTACATTCCATTTATTTAACGTTTAGTCCACATTTCCATATTTTCTGATTAGTCTGTATAGTTAACGGTTGAATTTATGTTGACCCTGTTTTGATTGAATGTATAAGTAGTGTTTTGGCTTCTGTTTGAACATATTTACATAAGAAAACTCACGTGAGACCTTCTGGCCCTCACGTTGAAAGTTCTGCGTTTTGATTCTAACGAGGGCACCACACCCCGATCCCTTCTCTATTTGGCACCCTTTGTACCCGTCCCATGCCACTCTGGCCCGGCCGCGCGCCAGGGCTTCTCTCCTCCGCTTGTGCGCTCTCCCTCCCTCCTGCGCGACGCCTCCCTGCTGTGCGAGGCGGCCCCCTACACTCACGCTCCTCCCCTGCCCTACCCGCTGCCCCCTGTGCAGGCGCTGTCCTCTCCAAACCCGCCCCTCTCCCTGGACCTGCAGGCCATCGAGCCCATGCTGATGCCCCAGGCCTCGCCCACCAGGGCCCGCTCCCCGGACGTCATCTCCTCCGCCTCCACGGCCCTGTCGCAGGACATCCCCGAGATCGCCTCCGAGGCGCTGCAGAGGGGCCTGGCCGAGCCCCGCGACCCGCTCCAGGCCCTCCACGCCGACCCCATGGCGTCCGCCGCCTCGGCCCTGCACCTGCTCTCGCCCCGCAGCCGCAACGGCGCGGAACACGTGCTCCTGCCGCTGGAGCTCGGAGGGGCGGGAGCCAGCGACGCCGAGCAGAGGCTGGGCACCACGCCCTCGCTGCTGGAGACGGCGCTGTCGCAGGAGAACGCATCGGCCTCCGCCCCCGCCGCGGCCTCCTGCTCCGACGCCGGCGCCAACCACAGCTGGCCTGCCGCGCCCGACATCACCCGGGAGACGCGCAACAGCCTGCGCGATAACGGCCTGGGAGACTGGTGAGGCACAGAGCCGCACCTGAAACACAACACTCATGTGACGCTGCTTAATCTAATCTTTTACTGTTGTCCGGGTTTATGGTTAAAACCACGATATTGCTTGCGTGTTCAAAGGCGTTCCAATATCAAAACGCTTCCAGATTTATTTATTTTATTGGAAATCAAAATAATGTGCTTTATTCATAAATGTTAGTAATGCTGATGTTAGACTTCAATTTCTGCAATTGGTTTATAATGACAGGTGACCAGACCTTTAAATAAGACAAGATATTTAAAACCTCACGATGTGAGCGCTGGTCGTCCCTCTCTGATTGCCTGAGTCTAATTTGTGATCTAAATGCTGTCCAGCTCCAGAGAGGATCTGAAGGACAGGCACCTGTCTCCTCCCTTCCACAGACGTGCTTATCACCTGACCCAGAATGACAGCCAGGATGCCAGCGCAGAGCAGAGGTGGGTGTCGCCTAGCAACCTTAGAGGCAGGGAGCCGAAATCCCACAATGCTTCCTGGTAGAAAGAAATAAACAGAATATACGTATGACGTAAGAGTATGTGGTGAGTTTCCAATGTCTTTGCATATACCTGGCCAGCAGCTTTTTCCAGGTTTTGTCAGAAACGGCCTTAGTGTGTGTATGCTCCATTAAGCCATAGATCTCGGAGTAATTAATCATGTGATTTAATTAGTTCATTTTTCATTTTATAATAATTTCCTACCCTTAATTAACATTTAAAAGTGTGACAAGGCACCGTATATTATTTTATATTATTTATAGGAGTGTGTCTACGTGGAATATTTTCAAAATTTCCACATGCTAAAAGGAATACACCAGTAACTTTAAACCTAATCTCACTGTACAGGGAAAACAGAAAAAAAACACACTGTGCTAATCCACCATACACTGCAGGGACTGAGATTGGGTTAGAAAAACTGGAATGTTCTTGTAATAAGTGAACTGGATCAAGACAGTCCGACCTCAGTGGAGTAATGGTGACTGGCTGCCGCACCTTTCCCTACCCCAGTGACCATGACGACGAAGTGACCAGCCTGGCGTCGTCGTCGGGGAACTGCGCGTCTCGGACCTCTCACAGGCTTCCCGTGAAGGACTGGAAGACCTCCCCTCGCAGCTCCCCCAAACTCAAACGGAAAAGCAAGAAGGATGATGGGTGAGCGCCCTCTGCCACATCGCACAGCTTCACTGAGCTGTGTGTGTGTGTGTGTGTGTGTGTGTGTGTGTGTGTGTGTGGAACTGAGCTTTAAAACTGGACTTATCCCATGTGTTATAAACATATGTTTCCCCATTAGTGATTCCTCGCAGTCCAGACAGGTGGATCACCAGGTAAGATCACACTTCTGTGTCTTGTGTTCATGTAGAACATGGATGTCTGTGTCCCAGTTTTGCTAATTGCACACTTAAAATTTATTCACTGAACTCAAGTTTACCTGATGAAACTTTTGGGTTAGTATTGCCCCTACTGAGGTGTGTGTGTGTGTGTGTGTGTGTGTGTGTGTGTGTGTGTGTGTGTGTGTGTGTGTGTGTGTGTGTGTGTGTGTGCGGCCAGTTGAGTGCGGAAGTGCAAGAGGAGCTGCTGCTCCTCCTGAGGAGCCAGCAGAGGGAGCTGTCTGAGCTGCGGCAGAGCCAGCAGGAGCTCCTGCAGAGGGTCACCGGCCACATGGATGCTGTGCAGAGCTCCATCATGGCCCACGTCGAGCATGTCCTCCTCACACAGCAAGACCAGGAACGTATCCTTCCACTAGAGGGCAGCTCGGCATCAGGTGTTCGTTGCTGAAGAGTGCATAAGTTAGACCTGGTCAGTGGGTAAGACTTGACCTGAAAGCAGTTGACAATCGGAGATCCTTACAGTTATCAATGAGTCAGACTGTTCTTAGAACAGTGCTTCAGGAAAGTATGTATTATTTTTTTAATATTATTGGAGTTATTTCCTGTTTTGTATCAAACTGCTTTTGGCAAGAAAAAAACACTTTAACAATTAACTGTTAAAAAAAAAAAAGGGGGGGAAAAAACCATTGACTCACTCTGCTTTTAATGCATAGGTTGTATCTGTGTTTCCATTAAATGTCACAAGGTTATTGTAATCTGAAAGCAAGTCCATTTACTGCCTCTCTGGGCTTTTAAACCACATTTGCTGCTGGGCCCTTGACTGGCTGCCGTGCGTCAGAGAGGAGGATGGAGCGTCTCTTGACGGAGGGGCACACGCGCAGCCAGCAGCTCCACGAGCACATGGCTCATCAGCTGGCTCACACGCTGGGCACCATGCTCTCCAACCGCCTGGACAAGGTGCTGCGGGAGGAGATGAAGAAAATCGTTCCTCAGAGTAAGAGCTGCTTGACGGATCCCTTGCTGGCCAATCGCGGCCGGTTCTGTGGGATTATGTGAGGGGGGGCATGGTCAAATGGAAACGTTTGGTTAATCTCCTGTTGATATAATCTCCTGTTAAGAAGGGTTAGTGATGTGTGTTGTTTTTTTTCCCCCTGGTTTTCATTCTCCATCCTGGTCTTGTTTTAGTGCTGTATGGAGACTGTTGTAATGTGTGTCCAGGGCTGAGATAGACGGCCACTGGTTTACAGGAAAGGCCACATGGAGGGTCTCACTCTTACAGGGGCCCTGACTGGTTGTTCACTGTGTTGCAGCCATTTCGAAGTGTATGGAACCAGTGACTGGGCAGATGAGCAGTACTATTGCAGCCAAGCTGACCGCAGTGGAGGGGACGTTAAAGGAGAACGTCACCAAAGTGGTCAAGTCTAAGGTGTGTGTGTGTGTGTGTGTGTGTGTGTGTGTGTGTGTGCATTCACGCTCAAACATTGGAGTTTTAAGATCGGAAAGTACAAATCCTGCAGGACCAGCAATTTCAAAACTATCATACTTGGCCTTTACAGAATTTCTCTTTTTCACAGTGTCATTTTTCCAGAACATGGATTAAGTCTAATCTTGGAATAAATTGCATTACTGATGAGGATTAGTCATTGATGAGTTCAGTTAAGGTTTAGGCTTAATCTAGATGCTGTGTCAACAAAACTTCCTCAATGTCCTGGAAGCCATGTGTTTCTGTGCGTGTGTGCACCTCGTGCTCATTGTTGAAGAGCACCTGCTATACACAGGAGGGTATAACTCCTCCCATGGCCCGCCCCTTTTCCTGTGCAGAACACTACGGATGCGATGGGGCGCGCGGCGGCCGAAGCCATGCAGGGCCCGATCCAGGCAGCCTACAAAGACGCCTTCCAGAGCATCGTGCTCCCCGTGTTTGAGCGTGGCTGCCAGTCCATGTTCCAGCAAATCAACGACAGCTTTAAGCAGGGAACCCACGAGTGTAAGAACCATCACACCAGCACCTCTCAAAGCCCATCTGGAAGCCTTGGGTGCTCTGCTGCTCTCCTTCGTTTGTTTATCCTAGTCAAAAGCAGTACATTGAGGGAATTAAACAGATGGTGCGTCTTGCTCTTGGCAAAACTCCTCCGTTCGAGACCTTTCTGCAACAAGTTAAGCATCAGAATTCAGAAACGGCCCCTGTTCATGGTAACGGGCTAAAGCAACGGAATGCACATTTTTACCTGTCGTCTGCCTGGTAACGGTGGTAGTCTGCAGATGACAAAGGCTCTGGTTCTTCCCGCTCACCGTAGATATCCAGCAGCTGGAGACGCACGTCAAGAACAGGAAGCAGCGGGAACAGGACACGCGGGACCCTTTGGTTGGTCAGCTGCAGCAGATGATCGACACGATGCAGACTTCCCAAGACCAGCTGGCTTCTGCTGTGGCAGCCAGCGTGTGCTCCGAGGTTCAGCACCAGCTCCACCTGATCGTGGGAAAGTAAGCCCCACTCTATCCATGCTCAGTCAGAACTCAAAACATAGAAACTCCAGTGAGCAGCACATTTTTTTTGGGGCAGGATACTTTTTTTATTTTTTGCTTCCATCTATTTATTTTCTTGTCTTAAGTCTTGGCTGCAGATGTGCGAACCGATTGCTGATTAAAACAAAGCATAAATACTTGGTATGCAGAAGCCTGCTTAAGCTGGGATTTAATTTCTGCCAATAAAGCCAGTTTACTTTTCTCACAGCACTTTGCTTGGTCTAATAGTAACAATTCATAACTGCAGTTTAGTACTAATTTGCTTGTGTGTTCACAGCTTTAACAAATTACCGCACCAGACTTCTGAATACTTGAGCAATAATTCCATTTGGAGCCACTGTTCAGTGTAAACCAATGTGCTCCTGCTCTCCTCTAAAAACTTAACATGCGTTATCCTGCCCAGTGCTCTCCTTTCATGGAATAAAGCACTGCTTTTCAGCAAGCCCGTTTGGTCTCTTGCTGTCGGTTAACAGTCTATCCTCATGATTTGTTTTGCTCGGCTAAATCTGTTGTGTAGCAGTTTGTTGTGTTCAACTTAAAGTGGAGCCGACTGGCTCTCCTGGCCAAGGACCTCCATGTTTACGGTGGTGTTGCTGCAAGCGTCATGTGAAAGCTGGCGTTGAGGGCGTGGCTCACCTATTAGTACAGTTGATTTTTAATTGGCTCCCTTGATTAAATCAAACAGAGTGAGGAAAGCGATGCTCGCTCTGTCTTGGACCGTTGCTGTAATGACGGGACAGAAAGCTCATCCGCAGTGTGTGGTGCTTGCAGCCTGCAAGACTCCATCCTGACCCAGGTGCAGCGCATCGTGAAGGGAGAGGTGAGCCTGGCCATGAAGGAGCAGCAGGCGGCCGTCACCTCCAGCATCATGCAGGCCATGCGCTCAGCGGCCGGCACGCCGGTGCCCACCGCCCACCTCGACTACCAGGCGCAGCAGGCCAGCATCCTCCAGATGCTGCAGCAGGGCCAGCTCAACGAGGCCTTCCAGCAGGTCAGACGCGGCTGTGCCCCGAAAAGCCCTCAAGCTCACGCCCATTTAAAGGAACGATTACTCTTCCAGCAAAAATCCTTTTACCTTAAATGCCCTTGATTTGCGGTCACCAGTCCATTCCGGGTCTTCACTTTTATTTAAGGCCAGACACAAATTAAATAAATATATTTGTTGTTCCTTCAGGCGTTGTCCGCAGCTGACCTGAACCTGGTGCTATACGTGTGTGAAACCATCGACTCGCAGCAGGTCTTCGGCCAGCACCCGTGTCCTCTGCACCAGGCCGTGCTTCTCTCACTCATCCAGCAGCTCTCCACCAGCCTGGCCACACGCACCGACCTCAAGATCAGGTCAGTCTCCTCTCTACCTGACCATTTCCCCAGAAAAGTTCCCCTAGCCGGCTCGTATGTTCTCCAGCTGTTTGTAGGAGGCCGGCATGCGAACACTTTACCGTCCTTGTCTGAAGCACCGATTCTCAACGATCTGAGTTCATATGCAGGACCACACAAAGCTTATGCAAGCACCCACTGCTAGAGAATGTAAATCGATTTAGTGGAGTTCATAAAGGGCCTCCCCATTCAGCCGCACCGAGGCCGTAGAAGCATCGTGCTGCGGGCCCCTCTCTCCATCTGTCTGCTCCTGTGCTGACAACCTTGAACGGCTGGCCTCCGTTTTGGATCTCGCTGCCGTGACGGGCGGGAGGGCTGCGACGTTGCGCTAGGCTTGTAAAAAGCCCCACTCCAGCCTGTCTGAGGACTGCAAAAGCATGCTGAGGGCATCCCTCCCGCCAATCACGAGCCCTCGCCCTCGCTGCCAAGTCCCTTTACTGCTTTGGAAGAGGCGTGCAAGCCAAGAGCATCTCTGAACCGAGCTCTCGTGCGGCTGCCGTTCGAAGCCGCCCCATATGCTCGCGCGTTAGCACGTGCGCTGCAGCTGTGGGAATGTGCGCAAGGGTGCGGTTTGGGAAAAGCACAGAGGTCTCGCGAAACGTGGAAGGTTTCGGTTTAATGTGCGTCGTGGCAAGGGTACCAGCCTTTGATGAGGACTGATAGAATCAAGACATCAACAAGAGGTTGGACTGGGTCAGATGCTCCTGGCTTTCTCCCATTAATCTTAATTAGATCACCTCTTGTGTAGGAGGATTTAAACTGGGTTGAAATGTGAACAACTCATTTCCGTGACATGGGCGGCTAATGGCTCTTAAGCCTGAAGATTACTGTTGAGAAGCCTGTGGTAAGGGTTTTGCATACATGGGCCATACAGCTGTGAAACCGAAGCAGTCCGATTAAGGACCTCAGACCTTGGCCATCTGAGATTCGTGTGTTTAATCGTTGCTTTGATCTTAATGAGTGCTTGTGAGGTAATTAAGGTGACCTCTGTGTAACATGCTGTGGAAGGGGCGGAGCATTCAGCCTGATATCAGCCTATAGAACGTTCAGCCTGATATCAGCCTATAGAACGTTTCACATTAAAGGCAGATGGTGCCTTTCCCCATATGAACAGGTGGCTTTTACTAGTTCTTTATCAAGTTTATCATGCCCTGTACACACCAGGGGGGAAAGTGTGTGTGTGTGTGTGTGTGTGTGTGTGTGTGTGTGTGTGTGTGTGTGTGTGTGTGAATTTAAGTGTATCAAATAAACATGCTGATTTAGCA
>JAOXYF010000027.1:20988935-21032293 GCA_028565775.1 Sternarchorhynchus goeldii | reverse complement strand
GTTCACATCCATGTCAGATGGATATACTTGTGCTCATGCTGTAGCAGCCGGGGGTTCTTTGAAAAAAATCTTGCTGTCACACTTACAGTGTTCCACACTGCTGCTCTGGCAAACTGAGGAGTGATGGTGACAGCTATGTTATTAGTGTCAGTGCGATACAATCAGAGAACCTTCTGGCAACCTGGAGGGACATAGGTGTACTTCTCTATTTGTTTTATGCTTAAGGTTTCAGTTGATGTATTAATCTCTGTGCTGAGTTTATAGTAATACATGCTGGTGCACACACACACACACACACACACACACACACTCCTGCGTGCACATGCACACACACATTCTTCGGATTTTAGCCATTTCTTTGTCTTTTCTCCAGTGTGCTCTGTCATGGAGCACTTTACGAACAGAAATGTTTTCCCACCAGAATAAGAGTTTCTGATTTACATCTAGGCCAAATCTGCTCCTTGTTCATCCCTCTCAGGAGAACAAAGAGAAAAATGAGGAGAGAATTACAATGTCATGAGACATTTTTTTTATATATATCAAAGTGTGTGATACTTGACTGTTAAACATTTTTCTAAACATGAGTTTTATAACTGTTGCAACTTTGTGTTATTGTGTTATTTAGATTATGCATACGATCAGCGTTATTTGCATTAACATAAACATTACCTTTCAAGACATTTTATATATATATATATATATACACACTTAGCCCAGCATAGCATTCTTCATGTTTTTTTCTCATTGACCTGAACTGCCAGGATCTTTAGTTTTCATATTGACCTGAATCTGCAGAATTTATGGCTTCAAGTCATTGGCTGGATCTTGGAGGAACTTCCTGCTGATGACGTGTGCTGTACCTGTTGCAGGTCCTGGGATGATTTCCATGACTGTGCAAATTTGGCTATGGCTGGTTGCCCTGAAGAGGCAGCTGCCGTGTGGGAGTCCCTGAGAAAAGAGTCCAAAAAGATGCAGTTTTCCGGTAACTTGTATGACATGTGCTCCAAACGTGTGCAAACACCAGCCACCACTGGGGCTCAGAACCCAGACAAAACCAATCAGGAGTCTTTGAAAGGACACGGCAGTCCAATAAGCCCCGCCCACAGCGTCTTACTTGCCTCTTGCCTGTGTTTACTTCTCACGTATCGATGGATATGAGACATGTTTTGCTGCTTTAAGAGACTTGTACAGATGTCAAGGAAACACTGACAAACTGACATGCTGACACCAACGTTTCTATAAAATCTATTCTATAAAACAATTCTATAAAATATCACACATTGTAAATAATACAACACTTTTCACACTTTTCTTTTTCCATCCACCAAGTCCAGCCTTTAACTGTCAGAAAACACTCACGCAGTCACACATTCAAACACAAACATAATTTCGGTACCCCCCCCCCCTCAGTGTTACAAGAGCTCTCATAAGAGAAGCAGGGAGTGAGGAATCACAGCCGAAGTGGCGTTTGCCCTGTGTCCTGCCACCCAGAGACCCGGCACCTCCCTTCCCGCACCAAACACCTGCGCGCTCTCAAAGCCAAATTACACCGCTAACAGTATGGAGTGCTGTGCGGAGAAGTGGGTGCCGTCTGGAAAGATGAAGTTAGGTAAGTGCGCAGCACGGGGTGGAGGCCTGCGGAAGGAAGAGCAGTTGAAAGATTCCTGCCAAAGCTGGCGTTGTCACCTTCATTCGACTTTTACTTTCTCTGAGAGGATTAATAGTGGGGATCACTTATACTACACCCAAAGCAATAGAATGCACCTGCTAACAAGAAACAGTGAGAAGGTTTGAATTAGTTTTGCAAATGTATTTTGTAACAGTTGGGTTTGCAAACCGGTTTTAGTAGAGAGCATATGATTTTACATTATGCCAATATATGATTTTAGACAATTCTTTTATCAATACCTGAAACTGCTGGTTATTTCATGTGTATCTGCATAATGTGTTTATAAAAATGTATTTAATGATTTTTTCACATCCATTATTTCCACAAATATACATATCTGTATATAAAGGTTGTAAACAAATGACAAATTAAAACAAATCTCTATTACTTGACAAAGATATAGCTTAAATAAGAAAATGTTTGAACAGAAAAGGGTTGATTTCATTCCGTCTGTAGCTGCATTTAACATTCTCTGATTTGTGATATTTTGGAGATACATTTCTTGTAATTATTTATGTGTATTTTTGATGTGTAGCCATTGTGTGACCTATTGTCTTCTATACTCCCTCATCTACTATGGCCCCTCATCTTCAACACTGTATCTTCTGCACTTTTTTGTGTTCGACACCCTCTTCTGTACTCTTGCCTTCTACACTCTGTTTCTACACTCTGTTTCTACACTCTGTCTAATCTTCTCCACTTCCTTGTCTTTTACATTCCCTACGTCCTACACTGTTTACCTTCCACACTCTCATTTTCATCTTCTACGCTCCCTCATCTCTTACAATGAGTTTTGTTTGATCTTCTTCTTTCTTTTAGATGTATTCTTACTTTTCTGGACTAATTGCTAATTAATTATGTTTCCTAATGCTGAGCCATATTATGAATGGCAAATACAAATTTGTTTGTTTGCTAGGTTTGTAATGAGCACTTGGGTGTGACTCTAAATATGTCTATGTATTGTAGAAATGTACATTTGCTTTTATTGAAATTTGTAAACATTTGACATATTTACAAAAGCTCTAAAGACCATCATACAGTAACCAAGTTCTTAAAGGGAAATTCCACTAAAAAGCGTGAAGTGTGTATTTTGCGTTCCCTAACTAATTACTGGCCTGTATAAACACAGTGTTCCTGACATGCTGAATGTTGTTGGTGATGCTTTTACTGCATTAACTGCTGAACCTCAAATGATATTGCATTGCACAGAAACATTCTTCAGATGTCGTTCATGAACAACGAACAGCATTTTGATTTCTTTAGGTTTTGTAAACTGTACTTGCTGCCCAATATGTGTGTGGATGTCGTTATCATAGCTACATACTTTGGACATCATTATGCTTTGTGGACTTGTGTTTACAATCGGCACATATCTGAGAGAGAGGAATCTAACATATAACATATGTTATATATAAAACTAGAACCTCAAAAGAATTCACCTTTATCATGTCTGTGGTGAGCTTCTGTAAATCTTTTATGCTGTAATCAGGCTATTAATATCCAGTGATTTTAAAAAGACACGTTTGACTGAAAGGGCTAACTCAAAGGTCTACCAACAGATCTGTGCACATTAAAATGGGACTTCAACTACACCAAATTGAACATCTTTAAGATCCTTACTGAGAAATATAGCTATTTTACAGTTGTCCGTTTTCTATCTAAAATAAACAATAATCTAACTTTTTTTCCTTTTAAAGATAAAGAGAGAATCCTCAAAGTGCAAGAGTCCATTAAATGTCTGTTCTCCTTTCTCTCAAGCTTGAACTACTTATCACATCACTGTCCTTTTAAGTGGAGTGTTGATCTAGAAGCCTTGGGAAGAAAGGGCCTTTCTCCATTGAATTTCCATTGAGTTTTATGCTGGACAGTTCAGGTGGGCAGTAAAAGCTTCAGAGGTGCCACCAACTAGAAGGTCAGATATTTTTTTGTCCAGCACTTGCCAGTTTGAAACAAAGGTTTCGAAAAGGGTAAATCACCCAAGCGTTAATATTTACTCAGTCATAGGCTTTTTAAACATGGCAGGTTGTTCAGCCTTTCCCTTGTGTTTATGATTGAGCTTGCCTCGCTGAAACATGCAAAGATAATGGAGAAAAGGTGCTGAATGACACATTTCAGCTTGACATTTGGCATACTTAGGCCACGCCCACTGTAGCTTTAGCACATGGTGACCGTAGCACTCGCTCTACTCTCTTAGTGAGATCAATGATATTTGAATGGAAACATTAGATTATAATGATCACTGGGTTCTATGCTAATTCTGCAAGATATAGTTCCTCTCTTCTACAATACCCTGAAATGCCACCCCCCCCCCCCCCCATCTCTCATAGATATTAATATTTCATGCATTCAGCTGCTTCCGTAAACCAGTTAGCGAGATGAAGATCACCTCCCCCTCCACCCTCATCCCTGGAGCTGCCGGCTCCACCCTGGAAAAGCAGTAGAAATGCGCTTGAACACAAATATGTGCCCAAAACAGCTTTTCAATGGTAATTACTTACATACTAGCTCCAAACTGTGTCTGAGATATAGCTTTCAAAGTCTTTTTAAAGCAGTTTTAACATATAAAACATATTTTGCTTTATCAAAACTTTACCGTAATTTGGAAACATTTTATGAGATTTCCACTTGTTTTTTAAAGTGCCCCTCAGAGTCCAAGCCCTGGAACAAATAAAACATTTTCTATGTTTGATTGTAATAATTAATTTGTGTACATTTTTCTGCTCATTTAGGAGTCATTTTAAAGCTAAACGAATACTATGCGAGTTACTGACATCTCAGTGGCTTGAAGTAGCTAAAAACTGACATTGTAACTCTTTGTCGTATTGTTAGAAAGTTGAGGATGAGATCAAGCCTCCTACTGGTCTTTCTATTATTCAAACTGTGTTGCTGCAACAGACAGATTGAGGATGATTTAGATTAGGTGAGAACTCTGTTGGACCGCCGGTGCAGATGCTGTATGCACACAAATACACACACACACACACACACACACACACACACACACACACACACCTCAGTCCCAAAGTATAAACAGTGTTTGCATTAATTCTAACACTGCCTGATTGAACTGGGAAGGCTGGGTGGTTTAATTACTCCTGCTCTGCTGCTTTTCTCTCTCTCTCTCCTCATCCTCCTTCTCCCTGCAGCTCCTGGCAGCTGGCCTGACTTGGGAGATTACTGCTCTACGTCTGCTCTATGAAACATACTGTGTTAAGAAAACACAGAGGAATGCATTAAGAATGGGATAAGGAATGCATCTGAAAGGCCAGTCCAGCTCAAACTCCCACGCCAAAGTCCATTCAGTGCAGACATCTGCAGATTTGCATCATTCGGTTGTTTTCTTTTGACTTCATGGAAGCATGTTTGTCTTCAGAGGGTGTCTTGACTAAACTCAAACTTTTATTTTCTTGCAACCAATATATTATGCAAAGAGATTAGTTTTGGGTCATTCTTGTTTCTATATTCATTGTCTTTTTTTGCATTGATCTATCAGATTCTAGCAGTCTTTGTTCTGCTGGTGAGAGCAGGCCTTAATGCACCCGTGTTCATAATGATATTGATTTTAATCTCCACTATTCTTGCCACAGATCTGGTTGTTTAACTGAACGTTATCGGTTTACTCAGATGCTTTTTAGCTAAAGGATGTAATGACGGTGGTTTTAAATGATATTAAGTTTTCCTTAAAAGCGCAACACTGATGTAAAATGTAGCAAAGAGCGTTTCTATACCACAGAGGCTATCATGAAGCAACTGTTCTCTCCTTGCCGCAGTCAGAATGATCAGTTGTGTGTGGATGTTGTTCAGAGCTTTAAAAGCTGCACATCTCACCATCCCCCTGGCTGTAAGGACAGTGGTAAGTTCATATGGTTGTGCAGATCTGTAAACTAATGCAGACATAAATGTGCCATGATACATAGCTTACTGGCTGGAAAAAAAACCTTCTGTGCATTCACTCATTAAATTCAGAGAGACAAAAGGTGATTTATCACTCAGGAAATCCTGACATTGCCGTACTAGCTCAAAACAAAACGAGCTCACACTTGCTTATTAAAACAACCCTAGGGGCCCAATCTAGTTTACTTTCTGAATTTGCCTCCCATTTCACAGGTCCAGAATGCTGAATGTGCTCCACAGTGTGAAAATGTAGATGCAGTTCTTAATGTTCCTTTCTTTCACTGTCTCTCATTTTGTCTTTCTTTGTCTCTCTGTCTGTTCTCCATCTCTGTTCAAGTCTCTCTTTCTCTCTCTCTGCAAAAATCTGTCCAGAGATAGAAGAAAAGGGAGTCTGGTGTATTGGAAAAAATTGGATGAGAAGAGGTGCGAAAAACACTGGGAGAAAACGAATGTGAAAGGGATACGATGAAATAGAGAGACCATGTGGAATGAAATTTGTGAGATGAAAAGATGCATGAAAAATAAAAAGGATTTGGTAAAAGAGCCACAGGTTTGAATCATTAGCATTTGAAATGCAAACTCTAGAAATGCTTGAAACAATTGTAATTCATTAGACACGAAGTGTAATGACAGTTACTGTGTTTCAAGCTTTCATCTTATTGTTTAATACAGTTATATTTTATATTTAAACATTTGCAGCAATTAACAAAGTACAGCACTGAAGCACTGTTCTGATGTGCTGTGCTCATATAATTAACTGAGATGAACTGGCTGCAGGATACATGACTAAGGTCACCTGGAGGTCACCTAACTGAATAAATAAAACAGTGAGGAGAAGAATGTTTTCATGTTTGTGGTAGAATAGTACACAGTCATATGTCCTTGCCAAGAGCATGGTCTGGCTTCCCAAATACCAATTAAGTCCGATCTTACTCTAAAGGGCTTTTCAAGAGAAAATCTCTATTCACCATACAACTGAATCCAGAACTGGCCCTAACCAGAGACCAGACCTGCATGTCAGTGGAGAGCTGACCTAAGTGTGCGCTCACATTGCTGCCACTGTGTGAGATTCTCATGAGAATCTTTTCCCAGGGGTATATCTACCTGACATTTAGTTTTTATCTTAGCAAACACAGACTAACCTGTTTAAAATGCACTATAGTAATGTGTTATTGGTTCTTTTAAAACTGAAAAAAAGTTTAAAAAAAAAAAAAAGAGCACTGTTGCTAATTCACCTTTTGTGTCCTCACTGTCCAATCAAATGTCCTGGAGTATGATAAACAAAACGGTTATAGAGAGGCAAAGATGGAGGTGTGAGCACTGGGAAACCAGACCCGTGGTTTCTGTTTGTAATTTACACAGGTAACAGTTTCTTTTTGTAGAAAAATGTGAATCGATTATCTGAAGTGTAAGGGGCTCATTTTCTGGTTTCGGTCTTTAAGGATCTAATATCTGATAGTGGATTAGTCTGGGTTTGTGTATGTGTCCCAAAGCAAATATTTACCATACACATGGGTCAAGGATTTATGGTACTGTGCGTTTATGGAGCTCATAAAATACCAATCAGCAAGATTCCTGCAGGGCTTACAAGACTGTAGACAATGCAGGTTCAGCTGAATGAGGAACTGGGGTCCATGTGTTTGTTCTTGTGCACATGGGTGTGTGTGTGTGTGAGAGAGAGAGAGTGTGTATTTCTAAAAAAGCAGTGATTAATTTTTCTCTACCACCATATTCTAATTCCCCACTGAGATGGGAATAGCCACTGAACAGTTCCCTGTGGAAATCACAGAAGGTGAGCTTCCAATCGCTGTGCACACAGAGAAACAGTGATGAATAATCTATTGTACGGGAAGGCAGAGAGAGACAGGGAGAGGTTAAAAGGATACAGAGACTCTGTAGACAAATAAAGATGAACCAGTCATTTTTCCCATGAAATAAATGAATACATCCTGTTGTCTTGTATGGAAGTCTCAGGGGCTCACTACAGCACAGTGCAGCCTGTTTGGTTCAGTATTTGATTCCCTATCATCTCATTTCTTATCAAATCTCTGTTTTTACTGTGCTAAAACATACGCTCCACACTTATTATATTGGACAACACCAATACAATCATAAACATGATGCTGTAACGGGATGGGCCTGGGAAAAGACTCTCTAGATTAGTCAAAGGCAAACACCACTTTTTCCATATATATATATATATATATATATATATATACATACATACATACAATCTCATGAAAGTGAGTACATCCCCTCATTTTTGTGAATATTTTATTTTATCTGTTCATGGTACAACACTGAAGATATGACACTTTGATACAGTGTAAGATAGTCAGTGTACAGCTTGTATAACAGTGTAATTTTGCTGTGCCCTCAAAATTACTCAACACACAACCATTAATGTCTAAACCACTGGCAACGAACATGAGTAAAACCCCTAAGCGAAAATGGTCAAATTGTGCCCAAAGTGTCAATATTTTGTGTGGCCACCATTATTTTCCAGCACTGCCTTAACTCTCTTGGGCATTGAGTTCACTAGAGCTTCACAGGCTGCACGGTGGATCACAGAGCTGGTGGAAGTTAGAGCACTCCTCCACCTTCCATTTGAAGATACCCCACAGATGCTCAGTAGGGTTCAGGTCTGGAGACATGCTTGGTCAGCTCAGCACCTTTACCCTCAGTTTCTTTAGCAAGGCAGTGGTCATATTTGAGGTGTGTTTGAGGTCGTTATCATGTTGGAATACTGCCCTGCAGTCCAGTTTCCAAAGGGAGGGGATCATGCTCTGCTTCAATATGTCACAGTACATGTTGGCATTCATGGTTCCCTCAATGAACTGTAGATCCTCACAGCCGGCAGCACTCATGAAGCCCAAAACCATGACACTCCCACCACCACGGTTGACTGTAGGCAAGACACACTTGTCTTTGTACTCCTCACCATGTCCTTAGTCTGCTTGTCCTCAGCAAACTACAGGATTTCTTCTGCATCATCCTTAGAAGAGGGATCTTTCTGGGATGACAGCCATGCAGACCAATTTGATACAGTGTGTGGCATATGGTTTGAGTACTGACAGGCTGACCCCCCATCCACACCCCATCCCCACCCCTTTTACCTCTGCAGCAATGCTGGCAGCACTCATACATTTATTTTCAAAAGCCAACCTCTGGGTATGACGCTGAGCGCGTGCACTCAACGTCTTTGGTCGACCATGGCAAGACCTGTTGTGAGCGAAACCTGTCCCGTTAAGCCACTGTATGGTCTTGGCCACTATGCTGCAGCTCAGTTTCAAGGTGCTGGCAATCCTCTTAGGCCACCTTTATATAAAGCAACAATTCTTTTTTTTCAGATCCTCAGAGTTCTTTGCCATGAGGTGCGATGTTGAACTTCCAGTGACCAGTATGAGAAAGTGTGAGCGCGATAACACCAAATTTAACACACCTGCTCCCCATTCACACCTGAGACCTTGTAACACTAACGAGTCACATGACGCCAAGGAGGGAAAATGGCAAATTGGGCACAATTTGGATATTTTCACTTAGGGGTTACTCATTTTTGTTGCCAGTAGTTTAGACATTAATGGCTGTGTGTTGAATTATTTTAAGGGCACAGTAAATTTAAGCTGTTATACAAGCTGTACACTGACTGCTTCACATTGTATTAAAGTGTCATATCTTCAGTGTTGTCCCACGAAAAGCCACAATTAAATGGTTACAAAAATGTGTGGGGTCCATTCTTTTGCTAAATCAGATGTTAGCATACCACTTGATTCCTCTTCTCAAGCTATTAGTCTCTACATATTCAAAGTGGGTTGTACCACGATTAGCAAATCTGTCAAGAGTATCTCACTGGAATAATGACATAAAACTTTTACATTATTTTGATATCATTTTAAATTAGACAGCATTCATGTGTACAGCAATAACACTGCGGCAGGTATCATTAATACTACACACCACAACCAAACACTCAAACCAAACAGGTGCCTGGAGCATTCAGAAACTATGGCATTTGTAAGGAACTAAAGCACAAATCGCAAAGTGCTGAAGCACTGAGTGAATTCCACCTCAGTCTGAGAGTAAATGTAAGCATGCTATGCTTTATCATCTGCAGCCTTGCAGAACTAATGTTTCGAAAGTCTCGGTTTGGGTTTAGAGGAAAAATCCGTGTTTTTCTCCATCTCCTTGAGATGGAGATAAAAAAAGATCGACTCCTTTCTGCTCAAGCACAGCAGTCCAGTGAAATCACACATTTATTCATTCTAAGCTCCCTCCTTCTGGAGAAGCAGCTACAATGCAACAGTTGAGTGACCTGAGTGCAACTGAAATATCGTTGAAGCAATGTAAAGAGTGTGCTGTCCACAGAGGTCTGCTAGACTTGAGCAGAAATACAGAGAAGAGCATGAAAACACGACCAAAGCGATGTGCCATCTCGTGTAGACAAAAGACGTACTGCAGTGGGGAGGTTAAATAGATAATGACTCTGCACAGTTCACCATTCATCCTTCCTGTGCATTAATTGTGGGGGCAGCAATCACAAGCAAAGCGAACTGATTTTTAAAAACCCAGAGGATGCTGGGAAGTGGCCTTTCAAGTGGGTGTAGTCTGTCTATTGTGTCATCAAAGAATACTGCATTTGTTCAAAAATATTTTTCAATTATACGGTAAAATACGTAGTGTATGTTATAATGCATTATAAGCCCTTTAGTTAACAGAAGGGTTCCAGAGGGCTCTAACAAGTGGGGTTGAGTCATTAGGACTCCTGTACCACAGCATAAGGAATAAAACTAATTTCACTTATATATTTGTTTATTTATTTATATATAACTTTGTTTTCCTATGCTACTTTTTTAATCTATTTTTTTCATGCTTGCATCATCCCATAGAAATTCACTCATTTTCGATGAAATATTCAAGGTAGAGCTCATCGAACTGCTGACCCAAAACACACGACTGCAGCTTCTGACTGGACACATGTAGTAACTCTATTTGACCGGATACATGTAGGTAAATATTTGACTGGACACATGTAGTAACTCTATTTGACTGGATACATGTAGGTAAATATTTGACTGGACACATGTAGGTAACTCTATTTGACTGGACACATGTAGTAACTCTATTTGACTGGATACATGTAGTAACTCTATTTGTGTATCTTCGTCTCATTTCACCACTATATAATTTCATGGAAGAATGTTTTAACCACTCACTAATTTTTCAAACTACAGCCACCAATTCTAATATTTAGGTGTTTTACTCAGAACATATTAATCATTTCATGTTAAGAACAGCCATTCATGTTTTTTTCACATTGATTTTCTAACTTGGCTATCCCTCTCTTCACCCAACCTCTATTGCAAGACATATAGAGTTTCGCTGTCCTTGAATTTCTAAACTATAGAGCTTGTTGTAAAACATAGTTTTCATAACATTTCACCAGTGCTATTTCTTGAACTCATCCTGTCTCTCTTTAGCCTCACCAGCTATTCATTGTTGCATAGGTGTCGTGATGGATTTTACAAACACATTCAAGGCAGACGTTTAAGTTTGACCCACTGGAACCCAGTTATTGATTTATTTTTTTTTTGAACTGGTCATTTTGATGCACTGGAGCCAACGTCTGAAACCAGGGCACAAAGGGTCTTCTTCTTAAAGATGTTCCACAGTCTCTGTGTCTCTGTGTCTCGCCTAGGGAGCCACTGGAGCCGTCGGAGATGCCATGAAACAGGAGTGCAGGCCAGGAATAGCAACGCAGGCAAGAAAAGTGTCTAGAATTTTAGCTCTATCTGACCGCAGATTATATACTGAACATGCAGCACTGGCTGCCGGTGAGTTCTGGTTTAAGAATGGGAAAAAGTAGAGCGTACTTCCCAGACCTAGGACAACCGAATAATCCTCCAAATATTTGGATATGTTATATTCAGAGCTCTCTGCATGATGAGCAGGGCTTTGGGGGGAATTAATGTGGGAATTGGGAATTAAAACTTTCTCGACCATTAAAACACCCTTAGGGCAGCCTGGGAAGCTCGGCCCAGTGTTGAACTTCCAAACTCACTCCAGACTTTGTGTCCAGACTGCCAAATTTTAGAACAGCTATAGATCTCAGTGGTGCCCTGTTCAGAGAGCCCGTTTGGACAAGCCCACGGGCCAAGACTGATTATCATGAGAATAATTGAGAGAGAGAATGAGCCAGTGCTGCTTTTAATAGAGCCAATTCTATCTTCACGCTGATAAATAATGCACACCAGTCAGCAAATTTGGATTTAACAGATGATATTGACCTTTTTGGGTGGATAGGAGGAAGATGGGATATGGAGAGATAGAGAAAGAGAGAGAGAGAGTGAGTGAGAGAGAGAGAGAGAGAGAGAGAGAGTGAGTGAGAGAGAGAGATACAGAGAGAGAGAGTGAGTGAGAGAGAGAGATACAGAGAGAGAGAGTGAGCGAGAGAGAGAGATACAGAGAGAGAGAGTGAGTGAGAGAGATAGATACAGAGAGAGAGAGTGAGCGAGAGAGAGAGAGAGAGAGAGAGAAAGAGAGTGGACACACTAGACAAACAGAGTAGAGTTGAAGACCAAACTATCCATCATGCTGAATAACGCTGAATCTGCTGATCTGTTTTACAGATTATTATAGAGGCTCTGTGCAACACGCATTACAGGATGACCAAGTCAGTTCCCCCGCAAAGCAACTGAGGGCCTCGCAAAGAGATGGGTGTGACTCTTTCAATAAGGCGTTCAGCCCTGCGGTCCATCACACCCCAACAGATTGTTAAGCGTGCTCTTCATAAAGAGAGGACAGTACATTATTCCTTTGTCCTACCTCTTTCAGTTTAACTCAGCCTATATTCCCTGTCCTTTTAACCCAAAGCAAATCTGATCAAACTCTTTGCCCTTTATGGGCCTCCACCGACTGTCACTAAGTCGGCAGCGTATCATTTTGTATGGCATTTCCATTTTGCATTCAGAGCAGAGTGGCCTTATCCCATTGCTCTGTTTAGATTTGATGTGATTACTTTTTCATCGGAAGAGCTGCCACAGGCATGTGCCGAGTTCCATTCAGGATGTATCAGACTCCAACACTGTTGTTCAATATAAGGGAAAGAGAAGGTTTGTAGTGCTGAATATATCACCTGCAGGGCATAACAGAGCACCACATAGGAAAACATCAGAAGACATATGACAAATTTGTGGGAATGTATTTTTAAATTCATTCATCTATTGCCCTGTTTAGGAAATGAAGAGGGTTTGCACTGTTGAGTTTAATACTAGTAGTGTACCCCACCTTGGAAAACCTGAAGGGACATTCCATATCTTCAAGAACAAAAACATCATAAACATAAATAAAATTCATCCTTTTTCTATCCATCCTAATTCTACATATATGCCCAGTGCAGTAAACATAAAGTGAAACACTAGGCGCTTTGAGCAGAGCTCAGTTTTAAAGTTTGTTTGTACCCATATTTGTTGGAAACTTTGAATAATGCACCATGTGCTTTTAATGTTTTGTAGGAGCAGCTATATGCTTTTTTGAGGAACAGCGTCATCTAGTGGTTCTCTCTCTGATTAGTTGCATTGCGAGTCAACTTCTTTATACCGGTTTGAAAAACTAAAAGATGAATGGGTTCTTAGTCCAGAACACATTTATATAAGCACATAATAACAAAGCCAAATCTTATTTTGTAACCATGGAGGGATTTTGTATAATATGTATTAATATTTATTCATCTTTATTTATTAATATAATTAATTCAGAATTCATATTTATTCATCATCTGTATCTATCGCAATGAACTCAGCAGTGGAGAATTAAGACCTTTAATTTGTAATGAACACCTTAAGGGTATTTTAATTCTATTTAGCTGGTAACAAAAGACAACTGTTTAAGGTTGTGTCAGCTATGGCGTTTTTGCTGTGTAGACTGCTGTAATGGGGAAACTGGCAAAAAGGTCAACACGACAAACTACAAATACCGGCGTTCCGAACGTCGTTACTTTGAAAAAAAGGAAAACTTCTAGACATCCAGTTGTGGTCCTCATAATTATCACCTGTAGTCGGAGGCAGCTGATTAGCTGATAAGTAGCCTACCTAACATTAACATTTATCTATTTAGGCTTCTCTCGCTGACAATCCTTTTTATATTATTTTATTTGTTTACAGGAAGCTCCTTGTCAAATAAGTTTTTTGGACCTTACTAAGCGCATTTGTAGCTCCAGTAAAGTTGCTGAAGCCAGCAACCATTCACGGCAAAGAGCAGTATAAGAATTAGGGTTTTTTTTTGTTTGTTTGTTTTACAAAATAAAAGTCAATTTAAATAAAACCAAATAAAATATTAATACGTGTTATATGAATGTAAGAATACATTTACTTAAAAATGTTTTAACACAGAGGCGTTTTGAGTATGATAAATATATACCGGCGTTCATATGCTAGGCCTCATTTGAATGTAAAGATTTACTTTAGAATTACTACTACTACTTCTACTACTACTACTACTACTACTAATGACGGAATTTTGTTACCCCCCATTCTACATATGCCATTTGCTCCGTCATGTTCCATCATCTCCAAACTCCTCCGAAAAAAGTTTACCCATCAGCCATTTTGTAATGTTCAGTGATTCTGGCTTCACAATATTTTTTGCAGGGGTCGAAACAAGCGGAGGTCTTAAAAAAGGCTGCACAGGAAAAAAGGTGGTCCCATTCCGAAAACACCGTGTCGAAGCAAGCGGCCAAATTTTCAAACTTTTATGTCCTTCGTGTTCGAAATATGTCGAAAATTTTTTATTGGCGATAACTTTTATTTTTTTTTAGATCAGCATGTCACTGTTATCAGATAAAGAAAGTGGAGACAAACCCGATCGTTTAACTGGATAAAAGTTTGAGAAATCTGAAAAAAAATGGAGAGAACAGCTGAGAGTGGGGTGAGGAGGTTGGCGTTGGCAAGTTTGGGAATTTCACTTTTTTACTCCCTCCGTCGCGTGTAACAAAATCCGTTATAAGGTGATGTAAAAACCAATTTTGACTTATAACGTTTTAAAACAATGTGAGGCAAACTATGGTGGTTTAAACCGCTGCTAAGTGTGAATGTATACTGGATATAGCTAACGCGGTACCTTTTTGTCCAGGCCTCAGAAAAACAATTGATATGTGCGGGACTGAAAGTTATCGACACTTTTTCTAACATCACACATTATACTTTATTTTAGGGCAGGCTGGCATACAGTATGAAATGGTTTTACTTTACACGCCGTGACCGACCAATCAACCGAGATAACAATGTTATTACACAAAGTTTCTCAGTGAAGTTTTTAGCTTTGCAAAGTTTGTGTTGAGTAATTGTAGTTCTTTTAAATCTACAGTCATCCCAGTCCAGACCAGTGCAGAAGAGGTTTTTGTTTTGGTTTTTGTGTACATGGTAAACTACCATCATGTAACTCTCAATAAGTGTTTTGTTGACTGGTGAGATAAGATTGAAATTCGAGACTGGAATATATGTATTTTAAACACTGTAACCGCTTTCCTCTATTGTTTCATGCGTGTTTTTGATTTGTGCAACATATCATTTAACCTCATTTAACAGGTCACTTACAATACCTCACATGGTATCACTTAAGGTTGTTTTGAAAGTTTTGTTTTGTGGTATTAAATGGTGGTTTGTAGTTTGTACTTCTTACTCATAAACAAAACTTCAGACGCAGATAACCTAGATAAATGTTATTTTTTGTGGTCTCTTTAGTTATACTAATGTTATACAATATACTAATAATCAATTTAACAACATTACACTTTAATGTTAATATGTTACAATGTTTAATGTTAACATGTCATGTTTAATCATGCTACAATGACAAGAATAAATATAGGCTTTTGTATTTCAAGTTTAATGTTCGCCTATGGCATCTGTGAATTGATTGTGTTCATAAGCAGAATTTCTAACATTGTTTCCTAAAATTGTCACTCTTTCAGACTCAAAATCTTCCCAGTTATCAATTACCTGAAAAGAACCTCTCTGTTCCCAGTTCTGCGTCACTTTGCAACTAGCTCTGGAAGCTTTTGTCTGTACCTCTGACTGGCACGGCCCTGTGCCGTGTGCTGATTGGCTGTCGCCTGGGCGATGAGGATGTGCTGCTTTTATCAGGGGGGAAGGATCTTGACGTGATGGGGTGCAGGACGAGCAAGGTCCTCCCGGAACCACCCACAGACGTCCAGCTAGACCTAGTCAAAAAGGTAGAGCCTCACCAGACTGATGTCTATAAGAACTTCCTCCGTACAGACGGCAGCGGGGAAAAAACAGGCTCACTTTCCCCTCATGGCCAGAGCCAGGCCACCGGTGCTGCCACCCAGAGCCCCCCAGCGGCCCACGGGCAAGCCGACCCACGGCGCAACAAAGTGGCCAAGTACAGGGCGAAGTTCGACCCTCGCGTGACAGCCAAGTACGAGATCAAGGCGCTTATCGGCCGTGGCAGCTTCAGCCGGGTGGTACGTGTTGAACACAAGGGCACGCGGCAGCCATATGCCATTAAGATGATCGAGACGCGTTACCGCGAGGGTCGGGAGGTGTGCGAGTCGGAGCTGTGTGTGCTGCGCCGTGTGCGACATACCAACATCATCCAGCTCATGGAGGTGTTCGAGACGGCCGAGCGCGTTTACATGGTGATGGAGCTGGCCACGGGTGGAGAGCTCTTCGACCGCATCATCGCACGCGGCTCCTTCACCGAGCGAGATGCCACTCGCGTCCTGCAGATGGTGCTGGATGGCGTGAAGTACCTGCACACGCTAGGCATCACTCACCGAGACCTGAAACCCGAGAATTTGCTCTACTACCACCCCGGCGCTGACTCCAAGATTATGATCACCGACTTTGGCCTGGCTAGCACACGAAAGAAGGGAGACGAGTGCCTGATGAAGACCACATGCGGTACACCCGAGTACATCGCCCCAGAGATCCTGGTGCGCAAGCCATACACCAATGCTGTGGACATGTGGGCGCTGGGCGTTATATCCTACATCCTGCTCAGCGGGACCATGCCCTTCGAGGACGACAATCGTATGCGCCTCTACAGACAGATCCTGAAAGGGAAGTACAGCTTCTCTGGGGAGGTAGGAATCCTGCCACATTCTGCATGGTTGCAGATGTAGACATTCAGATTCATTTTCCAAGCTGTAGGTTAGGGATGCACAATATATTGTGTGCAAATCATTATCGTGATCTCCTTTGCAATAGTGATACAGCAGAAATGTACAAAATGCAATTTTCTAACAAATCACAGTATTTTTGTGTGTTGTGAGCATATTTAGCAATCCCAGATGTTCTGAATAATGGAAAATATTGAAAGACTTCCTATCACACAGTCACAAGAAAGTATTTTTGTGGATTTCCTGCAGCCCTACTTCTGCATCACAACTCGATGATGTTTAAATCAGGTGGATTTTATGCTTTAAATTGCTTTAAATGTTGATTAAGCTTGATGTAATTAATATGTTCTGCACTGATAAAAGTATATAGTGGAGTTGTTGAGAAACACCTCTGTTTTTAAGAAATAATTTTCAGGATGATTTTGCCGATCTTTGAATTTCATGTCAAATCATCTTGAAATCAGCATAGAAGTCAGCGTGCAGTTGAATGGAGGGGCATCCGATCTTATCTGACAACCAAATGTAGAATCCTCTCACTCAGAGAAGCAAATTAGTTATGGTCTATAAAATGGAAATAATACTTAGTGTTTTTGAGGTATGAAAATGGACTAGGTTTACCCAAAGATCATCATTAAATGGTAGATGGTGAAGGACATACTCTCTTCTCTCAGTTAAGGTGCTCTTAACACTGTGACACTTTGGGAAGTGGAGCCCAGGTTGGAAGAGTGGAGTGATAAATTCAGGTTTTAGTATTGTGTAGAAATAAAACATGTCCGTCAGACAGCCTGAGTGATTCATCATGTGTACCTGAACTTCTTAGCTGTTAGGCACCCCTCTCATACGCTAGATCAGACTGTGAGTACTAATTAATGCAGGTGCTGGACATGCTGAGCCCTTAGCCAATCACAACAGAGGACTGGCAGAAAGGACCCGTTTCCAGCTTCTCTTTATGTAGAGTTTAGTTGTGTGGGGTCTGCGCCCTGTGGATTTTAAAAACTTCATTTATTTTCAGGCCTTCCAAACAAACCATCCAAATGAAGAACTTTGTGCCAGCATTTAACATATGCAATTGTTCTGGCAGGAAAAGTTGTAACAGCCGCATGCAGGGTCTGACTTAATAAGTTTCCATGAAAATGATGAAAAATACTTCGCTGTGCCATCTGTTCTGCTGAAATGTGACCAAATTACAACAGTCCGACTTCCTGTTAATTTAAGGATATGCTTGCTTTTCTTTGGATGCGGTACTTGTACCAGAGTTATCAATGGTGTGTGGCTGTTATAAACAGCAGTGCTAAATAATCTTTATATTTATAATCATAAGCTCATAAGCTCTTTGCTCTTTACTAAGGGCAGGTGTTTACCTGCCTGTACCCTGTATACACTGAGTTATGTCTCTACTGGCTCTGTCCATGTTCCTGAATGGTGTCGCATATTTTATTGAATTTTTTTTGTGTGTGATTTATTGTTGTTAGTGGGGTTTTTTTTTTTTTTTTTGCCAGTGAGGTTGCCGTCAAAGTTAATTTGCTTCCAAGTATGCTCTGAGCTAACAAAGTATTCTGAAACCTATTATTTGGTTAGTTTGCTAACATCCTGTTACCTTCTGCTTTCTATTAAATATTTGTGACGTAATTATATCTTATTTGAGCTTAAAAAGTGTAAATAATGGAGTACAAAATTAAATATATGGCCTTATTCTGCTTCCATACACACCTTAGTTACATTATTTTTAACAATATGAGCCCAAATAAGGCATATAAATGTGTGTGCTTTATCTTGGTCTATGTTAAATGGCTGCCCCATTTGATGACCTCTAAGCACTGTTCACATTTGCTCAGATTTATTCATTGTACCACAGTCAGGGTTAGTTTTATTATTTTGGAAAAACATAGTGATTCAGTTCACACATCATAGAAACCATAGAAAACCATTTTCACAGGCTGCATGGCATCTTGTCTTCTGAAATACATTAATACTTTATTATTGTGATTAATAGCCTAGATGATGTTGGGGAAAAAAAGATTCTTTGTTCCATATGGTAGAACTGGATTTAATTTACATTGATGGTGATATAGCAGTTTTGATATAGATCGCCGTATACAATAATCTATTGCATGTTTTCAAAACACCTCAATTACTGAAGGTCTGTACCAGATTGTATCATTCTATGCAAGTTTTCCAAATCTGGGTCGATTTTCCAGTATATTCCAGTAAAACTACACTTTTTTTTTAGTTCTGTCTGTCCTCCGTTTTTGTATCAGGCAACATTTTTCGTTCTGCACTATACTATCAAAGCACTGGTAGTAGCTCTTTTTTATTTGGTGACCGATTGATGTTTGAAAGTTATGAACAACAACTGCACACAACCACCAAAAAAGGAGACTGATGGCATTGATGCAGACCCCTTCTCTCTCTCACCATATGCTAGTTTTCTCTTCCAACAGTCCTTCTTACCTTTGCCTTGTTCCTGATACTGCATGTTCTCTGCGTTAATGTCAATTACTTTTCCATACTGACTTCCATAAAAACATTACAAACATCAACATATTGTCCTGCCCCACCATATGGTCCTGCATACATGGGGCCCACTGGTGGTTTGTAGTTCTTGTGGTACAGTATAGAAAGGTTGGCAGCTTGTAATGAATCTACATGAAAACATGTAGGCATTTACCCAGTGCATTCAAAAACTGCATTTCTAAGCGGAAATATTCCCCAGAAGGCCACTGAAAACAAAAAGCTCATGATGGTCCATTTTCTAGCCTCTTTTTCTGTCTGGATGTTTGTTCTGAATCTTTCTTGATTATTTCTTGCAAGACTTTAAAGTGTTTTCCATTACCATAACCTGGCTTTGGTTTTCCTGATGATGGAATTACCTGGCTGTCCAGCTGTTAATGTGTGCATATGTTGATGAGTGAATTTTTCGAATTCCCCTGTGTTGTGGGGATTTTTTTTTGTTTGTTTGTTTGTGTGTGTGTGTGTGTGTGTGTGTGTGTGTGTGTGTGTGTGGTGGTTGGATGGTCTCCACACTAACCCCCTGCTGGAGTGTAATGATGCAAGACTGTGTCTGGAAGTGCGTGCGTGTGTGTGTGTGTCTGTGTTTGTGTGTGCACGCTCAGAATCACACACAAGTAATGGGGTTTACAGGGGAAGAGCCTTGGGCTACCGCAGACCAACAAAAACTCCTGTGTGTTTTGCATTTACTGGGTTATTTAAAAAGATGAGGAGTGTTGGCCAGTGTGAGAGACGTGAACAGCAGGTTAAATATCAGCCATCGGTTTACATAGAAGTTCACATAGACGTTCACAGTTCACATAGACGTTCACAGTTCACATAGACGTTCACAGTTCACATAGACGTTCACTTAAAAGTTATGTTTTTACTGTCCTTACTGAGCAAACTGAACTGTCCTTACTGAACAAACCTACTTTATAAGATTACTGTGGGATACTGTGAGAAGCCAGGAAAAAAAAACACTTCCTCAGCCATTTGATCCAAGTGGAATTTAAACTGATGAAATCACTGACTGATATTTGGTTGGTTCTTTTTTTTATTTAATATATTTGTTTATTTGCAAGCCTTGGTATGAAAATTAACTGCACTTTTAAAGCCGCACTTTATTTTTCTCTGATAATAGCAGTTAGTTACCAGAACAAATATTGAGCAGAGATATGTCTTATCTGTATGACCATGGAAGAAGTCAGTTATAGCACAGCTCTATATTTAACTTGGTATCACTGACAGTCATAAGTGTAAATAATGAGTGTAAACATTTTTAAGATGCTACATGCATACTTGGGGTGTGGGTTGCTGTTAAACCAAATGAACAGTTTCATATGTGGTTTTGTTGAAGAATGTAAGCACTTAATGTATGATTATGGACATGTTCTCACTCTGTTTATGTAATACTGTAAGGAATGTGTTCTGAAACTTTCAGAAGCACTGGAGGAAAGTCTAATTCTGCTCTTTCTGTTGCTCCTTCTGTTCGTGGCAGCCATGGCCGAGCGTGTCCAACCTAGCGAAGGACTTCATCGACCGCGTGCTCACCGTGGACCCCAGCGAGCGCCTGACGGCCGGCCAGGCGCTTAAGCACCCGTGGATCATCAGCATGGCTGCCTCGTCCTCCATGAAGAACCTGCAGCGATGCATCTCCCAGAACCTCCTGAAGAGGGCGTCCTCGCGCTGCCACAGCACCAAATCGGCCCACTCGACGCGCTCAAGCCGCTCCACCAAGTCCAACAGGGCGCGGCGCGTTCGAGAGAAGGAACTGAGGGAGCTCAACCGCCGATACCAGCAGCAGTACGACGGCTGAGGGATGCGGCCGCCTTAGGGTTAGGGTTGCGGCTCCACGCTGTGTTCGCAGCCTCAGTGACCCAGGAGTTGCACGGAGGCGTGGAACCCGTTTGTGGTGAGAGAACTCGGTAGGACTTGCACCCGCTGCTCGACCACAGAGTTAGTTTACCTAAAAAAAAATAATAATAGAGAATAAAAATAAAAATCTCACTCATACTTCAGTCCATCTCTGTGTAGGTCTTCTGTTCTTTGTTGCCTTTATTTGTGTGATTTATTTCCTCTTATTTATTTATTGTTGAATTTTTTTTCCATTGTTATGTTTGTCTTTGAAGTTACTGTCTCATTAAACCTTTTATCAGATTGTATCTGTTGAACAGAATTATATGTAATGAAGTTACTGGAAGGACTACTAAACATGAGTTGGCTGTTAGCCCTTCCTGATTTTTGCTGTGAATTATTTTGTTGAAGCACCAATTGCAGTTGGTTGCTCTTCTGGGAGGGGGAATCTATGCTGTTAATCAAATATCTGCAACAACCTATCTTGCCTAAATCTAATTCATTGCACCAAAACATTACTTCATATATGAAGGGCACGTTTTTTTCGTTTAAAGAAACCACTCGGATGAAGTCACCTGGATTACAGTCTGTTTTATGAAGGATATTGTTGAAATAACAGTTGGCAGATATATGGGAGTTTCCATACTCTGGGTTGTCCAAAGACACTGATGTTTCAAAAAGATTCTACTGTCATCTTTTTCAGGTGGCCATGAATAGTCAGGAACATCAGTGAACAAACCAAATCCTTTGCCTTGTTATGCAGTGTCTGAGTTACCCTATAGGAATTGTGAATGGAATTGTATACCTTAGCACATTACTAATGCAATATATCAACAGTTTGCTCAATATGAAATTGAGATAACTGGTACTTTAATTCAGACATCTTATAACCCAGTACAGTGGGGTTATTCTTACAGTCTGTACTTGGTCATAAGTGAATTTGTTACAATGAAACATTGTCCTGCCTCTTAACTTACAAAACTTTCTTTTTTTTTTTTTTGAAGAGAGCATTTGACAGAATTGCATCCATTTTTTTATAAACAGCCTTAATTTAAGAGCAAGTCAAAATCAAGGAAAATGCGCCATTGTTAGTAACGTTTATTAGTAAAAAATACTTTTCCCATTTAAGATCTGTGCTCATTTCAACATGGACGTATTCTGTTTGCATTATGAATAATCACCAGAAGTGACTTTTTGAATCAGTATTTCTGTGTTTTGGGGAGACCACTGTTTTATGCTTTTATATCATAAGTAAAAAGTTGCTTTTCAGAAAGGAAATGTTGATAGAAATGTATGTTTTGTAGTTTGAACTTATAGTTGATTTACTAATAAGAGGAGTAAAAGGGAAATAAGAGGTGCCCTCTGTCATGTATTTGTAGAGGAATTATTATACAAAGTGGAGTCACTATCATGGAGTCACCAAACCTACAGAATGTGGAGATGTAGTTGTGTGTATAAACACAGCTGAATATAACAGCAACTTTCTTTCATTTAATGAAGCCGATCCAACACTGTCTCTTGAAATAAAATGTTTGTATGTTTTGTGTTTGTTTTTATTTTCATGAAGGGTAAAGGGTAGATGTTAACGTTTTTTTTTCCAGAATAGTGAAACTGCTCTTAAAAAAAAAAATCAAATGTCATAATTAAAGAATTGTTTTAAACTATTTGTCTCATATTATTAGTCATTTTAGTTTTATTTTAAATAAAATTTGTGTTCTCTAAAGTTAAAGTGAAATTGACTTTGTGACCACAGAACAAGCTCCACAAAAGTAAGTGCAGAGCAACAATAAAGTAGGATTTTGTTGCTAGTTTTAGGCTATTTCATTTTATTTATTATTGGAAATCAAACACGCATGTTCCAGTGCGTGGAAACACTAAGGAAAAAGCTGAAGGCGCAATTACTCTTTATCTTAACTGTGGTTTAGAGGTTAACACGAGTCACTCCATTTGCTGTCATTTAAAAATCATACGTCTGCCACTAGATGTCACTGTATAAGGTTTAATTGAGGTTTATCTTAAACCTGCTAAAAACTACTGAAATGTAAGGCAGTGTTTTTGTAAGTGAAACACATTTTCAGGTCAGATATTTAAATTTTCTATACCTAGGGCTATATACTTTCCATTATAGCACTTTGTGGACTTTCGTGATATGCTTTAATCCAACACCATGTTGTTTAGATAAACATTGAAGTACCACACTCACCGTTAATCACTGCAGACTAAGGCTTTTTCATAGTGTATTATTCATAGAAGCTAAATGATTGACTCAAAAAGGAAACTTGCAGACTCGCAACTTAGGTCAAATATTCTCATCACCCCTTCCCCCAATTACATACACACACAAAAGGAAGAAAATAGTCGCTAAACAGGTTGAGCAATTAAAATTGATTTACTGTGATGACTTTGCCTGCATTTCTTCAGTACGAGGTCCGTGCGCTGTATTAGTCGGCCATTTCTACACCTTCGTGTGAGTGTGGGGTTAAAATTGTGGAGCACAGCATAAACGCGGCTGGTTCGTAGTCGCGTAATGAGGCAACGCGGCTTTTTAAAACGCCGAAAACCAGTTCAACGCAGCAGCGCGCTTTCTTGTGGCTTCTACTAAATCGTAGCTCCGAGAGTAAAGTGGGCCTTCGGAGAGGTGTCAACAAGTACCGGCGCAAGGTAGCAAGGTTTCAAATTAGGCTGGCGAACCGGAACGGTTCTGGTTCCTCGTTGGTGGAAAAGGTCTGTCGGTCACCGAGCAGCACGCGACTGTAACCACCTTTCTCGAATCGTGCTTTAAACTGGTTGCTGTCAAATATTCGTGCGTCATGGGTACACAATTAGGCCTAGTGACATGCACCGACTATGTACTTCCTATTGCTGTGTTAGTTTAAGCCTGGAAAAAAAAGGTTAGGCCTGAAATAATAAAAAAAAAAACGCTGTTGTGTGCTGAGTGTAAAGTAACTTTACAGAGACAATTTTAACTTTTTGCCTTTGTATTTAAAAAACAAACATTTTAAATGTAAATATATTGGGTCCCATATTTAAATGAAAGAAAATGTATACTGAGTGATAATTTTAAAAGCTTTTATATAGTAAAATTTTCATATTACTCAGTTTTCTTCGTGTCGTAGTTTGACAGTACTTCTGGTTTTAGCGTAAGTTTAGTAGGTAAATTTGTGTTTGTTTTGACCAAGCAGTCAGGTTTAAATTAACGCCCAGTCGTACAGCCGCACCTGTGTTAAAACTGGACTAAACTGCTGCAAAGCTAATGACAGAACAATTGCTTGCTCCGAAGTGTTTATTATTTACATTTGTTATGTCCAGTCTACCGCCATCCAGTGGTCACAGACAGAAACCAATTAATATGTAGAGCTATGTTTATGTGAGCATTGCCCATACCAGAATATTGTAAAAGGAAACATAAACAAGATTGAATTTCAGGTTTCTCGTCATGGGGCAATAAATATGCATTGCCATAACAGATAAAGACACATGCTGAATGTAATAATTTTAAATGTAGGGTGTCAGCGTTTCAATTTGGGATATTCAGTGGCGTTGTACTCAGTGTCGTATATTTAAACTAATCCTAGACTTAACAGCAATTACAAACATTCACCATTTACAGTACAGACCAAGTCCACCTTTAATACACATCGAGAACTCGGCCTCTGCTCCATCGTCTAGTATGGAGCTCTTTGTAGAACCGTGGTGCTCAGAGCCCATTACTGTACACGGTCTCCAATTGGTTAAACGCTGTGCCAATCACGGCTTTTACTCCGCGTATCTTTTGGTGATTGGATACGTCGGTCCCCCCCCCCCCCCCGATTCTCAAGTTACAGTAAGCAAAGAAAACGCACTGATAACTGGCTGGTTTAGCGCATGAGCTATATCCCTTTAGCAGTCGTGGATAAAACTTATGCATGGCGAAAACAAAGACCTTTTAGACCTTTTATACGTGAGTTCGAATCATTTTTTTATATAAAAATTGTTCTCGTTGTTTTCCTGATCTGAAAGAGTGAGTATAATCCTGTGGATAACCATGATTGAATACGGAGCCTTCAGATAAACTGAGAGGTTGTGTTTATTGTTACCTAGCTTGTGTGTTGCTCTGGCTTTGCGGTTTACTTTGGTGAGGGTGTCGAGGCTCTCAAAGCCTCAAATCCGCATTATATATAAACATATATAAAGGTAGCCCACGTAGTCTTAGTTTATTTAGCTAGACAGTTAACTGCATTACACTGTAGTTATTTGTTTTAGCATTCATCCACCCACATGGTGAGTAACTAGCTAGATAGGTAGCTGGATTACTTCCTAAATATAAGCAGATGTAGCCGTCAGCTAACTGTCTTGCTTAACCGTAGCTCTTTATAACCAAGATGTGTGTTTTGTAGTAATTATTAGCTCGCTAATTAGCTGGCTAAAATAATAGCACTTCCTGATTGTACCTTACTTGGTTAGATTGCTACTTATTAGCTGGCTAATTGTGTTTGTTTTTAGTATAGCTACGTTTTAGTAAAACAATGTTTTTTAGTAAAATAGAATGATCCTCTTACAAGGCAAAATTGTTTGTAATGTATTCAAGTGAACTTTATAACTAGCTAGTTATCATGTAGATGTATTATCTAGGTAAGTTAATTGGGTAACGTTGGATAGCTTGCTAGGTAGATGGGTTAGACAGCCTTTGCTAGCTGGCTTGCTAATTAAACAAGGCCTTTCACTTACTGGCTTTGTCACAACAATAAGCTTTCGTAGAGTTGACAGTTTCGGGCTTAACATAGCTAGCGATATCTTGGCTAGCTAACTACTTTATTAAGAAATGGGGAAACGAGACGGGGAAATGGGGAAACACGGCTAAAATCAGTGTTGCAGTTTATTAGCGCCTGCATCGCATGCATGGCCGTGCAATGGCAATGAATAAAAGTTTTAAATTGTTAGCGCAGACAATAGACTAAGCGATGTCTTGTTGACCCTCACAGATAAAACAGTAAAGTAGGTTCAGTTTAGCGTAGACAGTTGATTGTCGATGGATTTTTTTGCTCAAATTAAATTAAGTTTTCCCCTTTTATTGGTCATTACCAAGCGCACTGGAATGTCTTGAGTCGCTTTCTTCCAACTCAGTTGTTTGAGACGATACTAAATAAACCTGGAACTAAAATAAATAAGAGATGGAAATCACAGCATCTTGGTTATAATGTGTCTCTTAACGTGTGTTTGTTTCGTTATTTGGGGCAGGGGTGGCACAAATCACTTCCCTTTGCCTTTTCTATACTCTAGAGGATGTGGCAGTGTAGAATACACCTGCCTGAAACTAGCACAGTTCTTCATTAAAGGTGTAACTGAAAACATAGTTACTTTAGAAAGTCGTCTGACCTCAAACCTGGGTGGGGTGCCTGATTTTTACCAATCTAACCTTCTATAAGTAAACACTTTCCTAATGGTGATGTTTTGTGTTGGATTATTAGAATAATTTATAATGCTGTCACATCGAAACACAATTCTTCGTTAGTGTACAAAAAAGTACTGCTAAGGGCATATTTGTTTCTTCTCAAGTCATCAAAGGTGGTTTTATACTGGAGACCAATATCGTTATCCAGGCATGTGATTCAACAGGTCTTTGGTACAGTCAATTAGCTGTGTATGTGAATTTTTTTTGTTGTTTGTTTGTTTGTTTTTTTGTCTCTCTACAGTTGGCTGAAGAAGAGGAAGGAGACACGTGGTTTTGGGGCTGACTATTAGCTAAACTTTACTTTTCATCCACTTTAGTGTTCTTTGTGTGAATGGAACAATGGCCACTCTCGTTCTCTGTGATCCGTGCCACTGATTACATCCACTGGAACCCAAAATGGAGAGAAAACGCAGAAAGAAATGAAAATGTAAGCCATGTGCTGTTCAGGCTTCCCGGAGTTCCGAATATAAACTATTCCAAAATTACTAGGACCTTTTGCTTTCCTTCAGCCACATTAATGCAGAGATTAGAGGGGTGCCAACACTTTTAAACTCCTCTGGTTGGATGGGTTATAAACCGAACTGGACCTCAGGCACCATGACCCCAGCAGTGGTGTGGCTCCTCTTGGTTGTGGCCCTGCTGGCAGGGCGCCTGCCCCTGGCTGGCACTAAAGAGGGTCGAGGGACTCCCAACCCGTCCCTGTCCTCCGTTGAAACCGATGGATTCTTGAGCTCCAACTGCTCACAGATCACCTTGAAACTGGACTTTTCTTCTAAAGTAGTGGAACATGGTAAGTGTAGTCTTTGGACTAGTAAGTAGATTTGTTTAAATATATTCATTTATTTATTTGTTTAGCTTCTGTGTATTATCAAACATTCTAGTACAGACAGCACAATCATTTATAGGGTCTTTGTGAGCTGGTGTAAGACCACAGGGGTTAAGGAGGGTTTGTCATGTTGGAAGGCATGAGCGTCAACATTATTAAGAAAACTCTGAGGCTCCAAGGACTAAGGTAAGAAGTCCTAACCGAAACTACAGTTTGGTGTGCTACCATTAAGTGCACCTGGGCCCAGAGTTCTTGCCTTTGGTTTGAAGATTGCTGTGGATTTTCTTTAATGAAGTCATTCCAAAAAGCTTCAGGAACACTTTTGTGTAAATATTTATACGGATAATCTTGTTTCATGTTGGAGTAAAACTGAGAGGTGAAATCTTCAGATCCTGCAAAATGATACAAATTAAGGTTTATTGGAGAGATGGTGACATTTCATGTTACAGTTGAAGTAGTGCTTTTATTGGGGCAAAAGTACCAACATTTTTTTTCTTCTTTGTATGTGAGGACAAGACCAATGACTTCTACAGAGCTGACAGTTAAACTGACTTGTTAATTTACTGCAGTGTGGGGACTTCTGGGAACACTTTCCATTGGCTGGAATATCTCTCCAGCTCGGAAGATGTGCATGTTTATTGGTTCAATCTGTACAAGTTCTGAAAACCCCATCTGAACTCTCCAAATACGCAGTGGCCTTGAACAGCTTCCCTGTGTGTGTGCACACGCATGTTCTATTCGGTGTGTAGGGGTAAAGCATAACTTGACAAGTGACCTGATTTACTGACCTGTGAATAGGGCCTTTGTGCCAAACCCTACTGTTTTGTTCATTCACACTTCCTCCACTTGGAGAAGGGAATTATGGGACTGGGAATTATGGTGGTGAGGCGTCATTAAAGACCTTTTGTTTAGCTTTAATGTATCTTGGGTGTAAAGATAAAGTGCTACATAATATACAAACATTGTATTTTAGTCTAATATAATCTTGTAGAAAAAAAAATGTATTTACAGTTGTAGTTTTTGCACAACTTTATGCACAACTTTTAAATGTAAATGTAAAATTTAAATCTAAAATGAGTATTAGAATTAATAGTCCATTTTGTTCAATAGGTAAACCTAAGGTTTAGGCTTAACTAAATGCTCAAGATTTAGGTTTTAATATCAGTATAAAAGTGAGCTTAGTTTGGGTCAAAATACAGAAAATATGATGTATGAGGAAATAATTGCTAAATTATTAAATAAGTAATAGACTTTTCTAATAAAGGAAATTAAATCGGCCATGTTCTTCGTTCCCAGCTTGGTCCATGTTGCACAGTAATTTCCATAACCCTTGAGCTACAAACAAAACCCAGGGAAGGTGAGGGGGAATTCAGAAAGGGAGAAGTGTAATGAATTACATAAACATGGTTAACGGAAGAACATGGGTGTTCCAGCCTACTCAGCTATATCGGCATAGCAACAGCTGGATTTCCTCTTGTTACAGTTTGTTTGTTTGTTTTTTGTTTTGTTTTTTTTTGTGCAGTACAGAATGGACTGAAAGATGAGTCGACCTTTTATTAGGCGACCTTAGGCGACCCTGTGGTTGCCTAAAGACACTTAGTTTAGCTGAGTTGTTCTGGGTCCTGTTCCGAGTGTATGGAGCATGGGTGAGCATTCTTACATACGAAATATCAAGCTCTTTAATGAGGTTAAATGAGGTGACTTGGTAAAAGAACGAGCGGTCCCAAACACTGCCTCATTGGAGAGTGTAGTGAATTGGTACATTCAGGTGAAAAGTCCGCACGAATGCAGTGGTGAAAAAACGTGAGGGATATTGCTTGGCAGCAGATGGGAAGGAATTTTGCAGCCATGTTCCTCCTGTAACATGTGCTGGTTGCTGAATTTAGCATGCGTGTATGTTTTTAAAGCCCATTTCTTCTCTCTCGCCCACTCACTCTTGCTCTCGCCCTCAGAGTACATCGTAGCGTTTAACGGCTACTTCACGGCTAAGGCGCGCAGTCACTTCATCAGCAGTGCCCTGCGGGGTGCCGGGGCGGGTGACTGGCGCATTGTGCCCAGGGAGAACCCGGCCAGCGACTATCCGAGCGACTTTGAGGTGGTGCAGATCCAGCAGGATGCACGCAGCAGCCTGCTCACCCTGCAGGACCACCCATACATCAAGAGGGTCACACCCCAGCGCAAGGTCTTCCGCTCCCTCAAACTGCTCACTGGTGAGTGCTGCCCAGAAAGCCATTATGGGTGTGGAAAACAGATATTTGGTTGTTATTTCGGAAGGTTCTCATTAACTATTCTTTTTTTATTTTTTAAATCAGTTCTGTTATTCATTTGAAATTAATCTTCATTCAGTGTGGCAATATAAAATTTGCCAACCTCAATTCTTATATTGGCAGATAAATGTCCTTTGTCTTAGAGCATATCCTGTTTTTCCAATTACTGTACCAGTGTGTTTAAATTATGAAGCACACGCACACATCCAGTACTGTTGTGTCGTGCCTTGGTTGATCATTTGAAATGAACGGGCCTAAGTGACAGCCGAGCGTCCAGGGGAAACAACCCCCACTGTGTTCCTGTACGGAGAACAGCAGGCAGCAGAGGGAACAGTAAGCACTTATATATGTGTGCGAGTGGGTGGGTGGGTGGGGGGAGACCTGCTTCCACTAGAGGCAGTAGCTCCCCCCCCCCCCCAAAAGGAGTGCAGTGAAAGAAAGCTGTGTCTTTGCCTGACGTGCATCCCTCCCCACACCCAGACTGAAGTCACACTAACAAGTCAGTCTTTACCTACTGTAAGGAGGTTCTGGAATCACTAAAGGGTGATTTTTTTTATTTATTTATTTATTTTTTTAACCACCCCAGCACCATCCCTTTAAACCAAAATCAGGAAAGTTGTTGCGCAACCTCAGATAGCCAACCCTAACCCGAGCAGAGCCCGTCGGTGCGCGGCACGCTCTCTCCTACGCCCTCGCTCTGGCTGTCCTCGTGGAGAGCGCTCAGACCTCGCCGTGATCCGGCTAATAGCACCACGCCACGCTGTTGCAGTTGGCGCGCGCTGCAGAAGTGGCGATGTGGCACCCAGACCTCTTGTCTGTGCCTGATGGACATATGAGACAGTAATTATCATTAAAGCATAGCTCTCTGAGAGGCCAAGGGTGAGAAATTCAAATTTAATGCAGTTCTAGTCAAATGGAGGATTTTGCTCATCACAGCTCAGGCAGCCTGTATGCTGTGTTAGGGGGGTGGGGGTGGGGGTGGCTGAAACTTTTGTCGGGGCTGCTTAACATGTTTAGGGTGGTGCTGTGGTCACCTTTGATACTCACTCTCCCCACCTGTGCTGAATTAGGGTGTAGGTCTTTACCTCCACACTCAACTCGTGTCTCAGGAGTGGGTGGATGTTGCCTCCCTGTTCTGTAGTGGCAGTCTGGAAAGACACGATGTGACTTTGAGAGCCACAGCTACAAAAGCATCTTTGTGCTGAACAGTGTGATTTGCATTGGCACAGCGATGTAGGCAGAGAAAATGTTAGTTTGGGAAAGAGGTGGTGGTGATGGCGGTCTGGGGTGGGGAGTGGGGTGGGGGAGGTGGGGTTGTTTGGTTGTTTCAATGAAAGACATGAATTTATCAAAACTGAAAAATGCTGAATCACTGCAATAATCTGAAATTCATTTTGGGTTTAACCTTTCAGCTGTAATTGTAATAAAAGAGGTGATTTGTTTCTCTGACCTGCACCCATCTGTTGAAATGTAGTTGCAGAGTTCTGTGTTTTGAAACAGACGGATGTGCCTGTGGGTAGTAATTTGGATGTGAAATGCAGAGCATCGACTGTGTCTGGGTAGATAAATGGGGGTGGCAGGGGGAACCATCACTCATGCCAAAATCTCACCCAGTTTGGGGCTTTTTTCCTGCTTGTATTTTTCTTTTCCCTTGAGTATGTGCACTCATGTGACTTTGGAGTTTTGCCTTTCAAGAGACCAGCTTGGCTATTTTGCTGCTGTGGCGTTTTCTTCTCCCCAGTTGGAGGGTGGTGGTGTGTGTTTGTTTATTTAGTTATTTAAATTCATCTCTTTGTTTTTGTTTTTTTGGGTTTTTTTTTGCCCCAACCAGTAGGAGGCGATAGTGGCTCATCCTGTAATGACACACGCTGGGTGCAGAAGTGGCAGTCGTGGCAGTCGTCCCGGCCGCTGAGGAGGACCAGTCTGTCCCTGGGCTCGGGTTTCTGGCACGCCACCGGTCGTCACTCCAGCAGGCGCCTGCTCCGAGCCATCCCCCGCCATGTGGCCCACATCTTGCAGGCCGATGTCCTCTGGCAAATGGGCCACACTGGTGAGTGTGGGATTGGTGGGATTCTCTCTCTCTGTCTCTCTCTTTCTCTCTCATTTGCGATATTTTTTTTAGTTATTGATATTTTAGCATCACTAATTTCAAGCGTCACTTGCATCACTAATGCTCGATTTCTTAACAGGGGCAGGGGTGAAAGTGGCTGTATTTGACACTGGACTTAGTGAGAAACATCCACACTTTAAGAATGTCAAGGAGAGGACCAACTGGACCAATGAGAAGACGCTAGACGATGGTAAATTTAAAATTCTAACTGGTTTTGGCATAGAAAGGTAAAAATGATACTCTGTGGCTGAGGTTTACCAATGATCGTTTGCTTCACAGATGATTTGTACCTGCAAGTATATTAAACAGATACATTTTCTTATGGTCCATTTATCACGTCACAACTGCAAAATGCTGATATTTGTTTTGCCTGCATTAGAAAATACTTTCATCGTGTTACGTTTAAGAATAGACATGCTTTGTGCAACTGAAATCCAATCCAAACCTCTGAATGAAACCCAGGTAGTTATTGGATTTCACTCCTCCCATGCAGCAGAGGTGACAAACATGAATGCAATGCACACCATTGGTTTTTTTTCCCTGTCCAAAGCCACACATTTCTTTTTTTTTTTTTTTTTTTTAAATCCTGCTTGATTAGTGCCAAAATGAAATAAAATCTACCATCCGATCACAGTGATAAAGTAGGGAGGGGATGAACAGCTCTTAGCTGGTTCTGCAGTGCGTCAGAATTCGTTTTAGTGGGTAATATCTTGCTTGCTTACCTAAACTAAATAGATACTTTGTTATTTGCTCCATTGTTGTGATGTTAAGATAATGGCTATTCTCTGTGTTCTACTTGAAAGTATTTAAACAAACAAACAAAAAGAGAAATGAATGTTCAAAACAACCATATGTTGTAACCTCGACCTTAACATCTCTCACATATACGGGATTCAGGTGTTTTGTTTATTTATTGTTTATACACTTAACGGCCTTACCATGAGCTTGATAGCTTGTGTTAAACCTTAAAACTTATACAGGTGAGGGCATTTCCAAGCTGCTTCCTGGGATAACACCACTTCATAAACAATTTACAACCTGCTATTCCTTGACTTTTTGCATGTTGGTGGACTACAGCAGTTCATTCTGCCCCCATGATCATGGTGCAACAAAAAAAGCTGGATTTATTTCCACTGCTCAGTGATGCAGTTTTTGAGTGCTTTTGTCCATTAGAGTCTTACCTTTCTGTTTAAACTACACAGCAGTGGCACTCGATCTGATTTTCTGCTCGTGTAGCCCGTCTGTGCTAACGAAGGAGTTGTACATTTGGACATGTTGGTTGGAGCACCAGTGTTGTATTCACCGCAGATTGATTCTTGACATCCACCCCTGACCCCCTTCATCTATGAGTTATTTGCATCCACAGGCTCATCTTTTGGTCAGTGTTTTTCCTCAACGTTCTTGGTATACTCTTGATGCTGTGGCATGAGAACATCCCAAAAGGTTGGCAGTTTATGGAAAAACTCGGCTCGGCTAGGCTAGCATCGATGGTCATGTCTCATTTGAAGTCACTCAGGTCATTAGAATTTTCCCATTTCCATTCAGTCTCATTGAAACCGGTTCGTGGAAAACTTGCTCACTTGATACTCCCGGGTCACTTGTCTAATTGCCTCACAGATGCACTCCAGTTGTGAAAGGGTGGGTGTCTCTAACTAAGTGGCCTTGCTTTGTATGTATGTTTTTTCTTTTGCTACATGGCAGTCTTTTGTATAATTTTGTTTTCATGAAATATAAAACTGTCCTGAACCAGTCTATGTAAATCAGAGCTCTGTAAACAGCACATTCTAAAACATAAAATATTTAAATAGAAGTTGACCATAGCTGTAATGTTTTTATTGAACCTAAAACGTCCTGATTGACTTTTAAGTGATTTTACTTTGCATTTTACAGTTGTGTGCTGAATTTAAAAAAATCAGTGGAGTAGACCAGACTTGGATATGAATAAAACCTTTTAAGGGGAAATGTGACCAAGTAACTGGTGTGAATTTTAGCGAATTAGGAACACAGACCACTTGGAGCACCGTCCTGGAGGAACTGGATTAGGTATTTTGGTCTTGTATTCACAGGAACTTTTACTTTGACATTCTTAACGTGCCTGCTTTTAGAATTAGCAGTGCATGGTGTGCGTGGTATTCACATATCAGCTTTGATGTGCGGAGAGGTTGAAATCTTAAACCTTCTTGGACTTCGTTCAGAGATTCAGGTCGTCTTCTTCCAAACGTCATGAAAACATTTTGCGTTTCCGAAAAGGATCGACACCCATATCGTGTTTCTGTGTGCCATAAGATGAAGGAAAAACAACTTTGGCGTTACAGTTTAGTTTTGAAATGATAATTGCGCGTACAGGCATAATCGATGCCAAATGTTCTCTTCTCTGACTCATGCACATGTCTGCAGGTTTGGGTCATGGCACGTTTGTGGCTGGAGTCATAGCCAGCATGAGGGAATGCCAAGGCTTTGCCCCTGATTCTGAACTGCACATATTCAGAGTGTTCACCAACAACCAGGTTTACACATGCACACTATATGATGTCATTTATCAACATTTACTGATTTGGTCGTAGTTTTTGAACTTCATGCCTGAACAATCCTTTTAGGTGTCCTACACATCCTGGTTTCTGGACGCCTTTAATTATGCCATATTGAAGAAGATTGATGTGTTAAACCTCAGTATTGGAGGTCCAGACTTCATGGACCACCCGTTCGTCGATAAGGTACATCAATCTCATTATTATTGATAATGTACCTCAATCTCATTTATTATAGAGTCCAATAATTATTAGAATCCAGTGATTTTGGAATCATCTCAAGTTTTTACTGCAGTCTCCTGTGTGTTTTGTGTTTCTTGGTTTCACAGTCCTAGCAACACATTTTCTTTCATGAATAATTTATTATATAGATACTTCTAGAGGAGACCCTAAACACAGACGTACATGTGGTTGATGGGCTGTGCATAGCTGCCTGCAGATAACCTTCACAGGACTACCATATTAACTTTGACACTTTATCACCACAAGACATATTATCATTCTAACAGAACATCATGACATTTTATACAAGAATACCTCCATTAGTTCAACATGCTGAAGGTCATGAAGAATAAAACCCTGAGTGATTGATGGACAGTTTGCTATTGTGTGAAGTAACGGATGAGCTTTAATGCTTTCCTGGATTTACTCCAGGTTTGGGAACTCACAGCAAACAGGGTGATCATGGTGTCTGCCATTGGGAACGATGGTCCTCTGTATGGGTGAGTGCTGAAACCATACACTAGGGTTATCTGGCTTGGCAGTATCAGTTTCTCCATCTCAAAGATGAGTTAATTTGCTAAGTTTTGTGCATGTATGTGTGCCCATGTGCGCTTATTTTACAGTACTCTGAACAACCCAGCTGATCAGATGGATGTCATAGGGGTTGGGGGGATCGATTTTGAGGACAACATAGCCAGGTTCTCCTCAAGAGGAATGACCACCTGGGTACGTCATGCAGTAATGTTGAAAAACGATAGCCGTGCCCTGAAGGTGTGTAAAGAGGCTCGTCGGTGCATGCGTGTGGAATTTTAGCTGACCTTAAAGGCCAGACGCATTCTGTTTATTATCTGAAGCGTAGAGCAGGTGGTAGAGCCTGTTCCCTCCAGTAAAGGTACAGAGATTGGAGACGGATCATTTCTGTCTGGGGATGAAAGAATCAGGGAAGCACACTGGAGTTGGTGCTGTCGATTTGCCTGGAAAACGGCAGTGCTGTCAGTGTTGGCTGTAAAATCTCTCTCTCTCTCTCTCTCTCTCTCTCTCTCTCTCTCTCTCTCTCTCTCTCTCTCTCTCTCTCTCTCAGGAGCTGCCAGGGGGGTATGGCAGGGTGAAGCCAGACATCGTGACCTACGGCTCTGGGGTGCGTGGCTCTGGGATGAAGGAAGGCTGCCGCTCTCTCTCCGGGACCAGCGTGGCCTCTCCTGTGGTTGCTGGCGCTGTCACTCTGCTCGCCAGGTGAGACCCACCAGTGCAAAAACAGTCCCATGTTTACTTTTTTGTTTACCTTCTCTTTAACTCCATCTATTCCAAAGCTCAATAGAGTTCAAGTTGTTGAGATGCGAATTGCAAGGCTGAACTGCTGCTGAAAGGATGAGAAGCTCGTTCCCACCATCTCTGCCTAAGATCTCTCCCACTGTCTCAAAACACTGACTGTATTTTGATACGGGGGAGCAGATAGGAGGTTGTAGGTGGAGGGTTGTTATGGCTGACCCTGGCTCTCCCTGGCCTCTGTGCTGACATGCTGTGTGATGGTATGAAAACCTGCCTTCAGTGCACTCTGTCTGGAGATACCCACCCAGAGTGTTCAGGTGCCTCTGCACACTGAGCCACACACGTCTTCTGCTTTGTTTTCAGATCTTTCGTGCTCTTTGGCTTCTCGTACATCGTTAAAAATGAAACCACGAGGCAAATACTTTTCCCTTCTTACCAAAGCGGACATCTTTTTTAAATCAAATTGTATCTGATTTTACATATTTACTGTACCTCGTGTTCACCCCACTTGAGATGTCGGATTCATCAAAATGACCAGAAATATATACAAATACTACAGTAAAGCTACGTATGCATCTGAGTTTCTTTATGAAATCTTTCCTAATGCTAAAAAGGGTTTTAAATTTGTACAAACTACAGCCCTGGATTAACTCAGTGAAGCGTGCTTGAAGCTGGAACAGAATAAAAACGTCTGCTAGATGAGTATCTGTGTGGAAAGCCTATGCCCTGCTTCATTAAGGAGAGAATGCATCAAAGAGAAGCCTGTGAGAGCTCGAGTTACTGTAGATAACTGTGGATAAAGAGCTCCAACTGTCTGGGGAATGGGCTGGACTAGCGCTGGATGCAGATGCTTCGTCTCCTCCCACGTGGGCCCTTTGCTCCTTTTGCTTCTCAGGGACCCCCGCGGAACCAATGAGTCGCTGACAGATTTCCTCAGAGGAGCCGAAGTCAAAAAGAACAAGGGCGGAGTAAACGAACAGAATCTGCCTTCGGCAGAGAGAGAGAGAATGCTGTGTCTGAGCCTGTCCCTTACCCTGCTGCTCCTCTCCTGTGTAGGCCACTGCTTAGACTGGAATGGCCTGATGAGGTCCGATAGCTTTTCACACCATACCTCCGTTTTCTCTCTTTTTTTTTTTTTTTTTTGGTTCTCAGAAGTGCTTGTCGCCTGGTCACCAGCCCTTCGTTATTGCCGTGTAGTCAGTCCGTCTCAAACCCCATCCAACAGTACTGTTGTATTTTATATGTATTTTTTCTCTCTCTTTCTCTCTGAATCGCTCAGTACGTTGCTGAACAGAGAGCTGGTCAACCCGGCCAGCATGAAACAGGCTCTGATCGCATCAGCCCGCAGGCTTCCTGGAGTCAACATGTTCGAGCAGGGTCACGGCAAACTAGACCTGCTCCGAGCCTACCAGATCCTCTACAACTACCGACCGCAGGCCAGGTGAGATGTGCGCGCGGCCACCTTGCTTCCCAGAGTACGCCGTCGCCTACTGCGTTCTGGTCTGATAGCAGAGAGACCCCGATGTCTACCAACAAGAACCATTCATGTTTGCTTAAAACATCTGCCTCGCCGTTTGAGAGACGCGGTTGATTCCAGTACGCTAATTTTGCTCTCCAGCTCAGTAAAGTTCACGATTTTTGGTTTCTTAGTCCTAACCCTAACCTTAACCGTAACCCTCTGATGGCTCTCTCTTTCTCGGGTCCTGTGGCTAATGGTTCTTGGCTACAGTCTCAGTCCCAGCTACATAGATCTGACGGAGTGCCCCTACATGTGGCCCTACTGCTCCCAGCCCATCTACTACGGAGGCATGCCGACCATAGTCAACATCACCATCCTCAACGGCATGGGTGTGACCGGCAGGATTGTGGACAAGGTAATAAACCTCTCGCTCCACATAAACCAGTGCTGGGTGACTCAAGTAATCCTGGTCGCTTGAGTAGTCTTGATTACTCTGTGTCATAAGTACTAATTATTTGTTAATTATCTACTTTTCATATTTGCTTTAGTTGTTTTTGATGTTTTATTGCTTTATGTAGCCAGTTAAATCTCGACACCTTCTCTCCCCAGCCGATCTGGCAGCCCTACCTGCCCCAGAACGGGGACCACATCGACGTGGCCGTGTCCTACTCCCCCGTGCTATGGCCTTGGGCCGGCTACCTGGCCGTGTCCATCTCCGTGGCCAAGAAAGCAGCGTCCTGGGAAGGGGTCGCCCAGGGTCATGTGATGCTCACTGTGGCGTCTCCAGCAGAGAACGACGTGAGTGATGGTGGAAGTGCCCCCACTTTTCCTACCAGCTGTTCTGAAATTTCTGTCGTTGTGGTTTGAATGGACAGGTCTTTTACTTCCACTGGTAGAATGAATATAAAATTTGACTTCTCATCTGTGTATGTGGTGGTAGTCGTGCATGTCTATATGATTATCCTCAATAAATGAACAGTTTGAAGAATTGGATCAAGTTATCAGCATCCATGTAAACTTTTGTTTGTTTATATCTGGGACGATACATGGCTGTACAACTTTTACACCTGTCAAAATGTTTACCTAACTGAAGAATGTAAACATGTAGTCTGCAGTAGGAGCTGAAATGACCTCAACAGTGAAGCTCCCAGTGAAGGTGAAGATTGTGCCAACTCCTCCTCGCAGCAAGAGGGTGCTCTGGGACCAATACCACAACCTGCGCTACCCACCCGGCTATTTCCCCCGAGACAACCTGCGCATGAAGAACGACCCACTTGACTGGTACCTTCGTGTTTATAACTAATAATTACTTGAATTATTTCAACACCCAGAGGTTAGTGCTGTCTTTATGTAGTGTTGTGTTTTCATTGTAATTTAATACGGATGAATGCAAAACTAAAAATCAGTAGAGGATGTCCTTTTGTAAAAAGGCCTGCATTATATACAGTGCTTTTCTTTCTTCTCTTCGGTGCTTTTGTTTAGAGAAAATGTAGACCCTGCATTTGTTCGTTCGTTCATTCATTCATTTCTTCATCCATCTTAAAGGAACGGTGATCACATCCATACCAACTTCAGAGACATGTACCAACACCTCAGGAGTATGGGCTACTTTATTGAAGTTCTGGGCTCCCCCATAACATGTTTTGATGCCAGTCAGTACGGTAAGTCTGAACAACCCGTCATTGAGTCTTCGTTGAACAACAGTGCGGTTTGTCCTTCCTGTACCACTTGAATAAGGCACTCGTCATGGGTTTGAAATGCAGGGACCCTGCTGATGGTGGACAGCGAGGAAGAGTACTTCCCAGAGGAGATCACCAAACTGCGGAGGGATATCGATAATGGCCTGTCTCTCATCATCTTCAGCGACTGGTACAACACTTCAGTCATGAGGAAGGTCAAGTTCTACGATGAGAACACCAGGTATGGCTGCCTGTCTGTCATCGTTCGCTTCACTTTCTGAGAAGCCTCTGATAATGGCAGTGCTAATGATGCTGTCTGTCATCAGCACACACTCAACAAGAAAATCGCCAAAGAAATGTCATAGCAAAATCTACCCTGTTCTTTAGCTGATTATCAACTTTGTTCCTAAAAGTTATACTTGGTTGGTGATTTTAAACTTTTAATTTCTTTAAAAGCATTTGTATATTCTTGTCAATAGTTTTGTGGCACTCCAGAAGAACCCTTTTCATGTTCTGATTTTTAGCATTTCTATAAACATGTGTTTTACTAAGATCCTCGACAAAGGTATATAGGTAGTGTTTGGGTCTGTTCAGAACGGTGCATGTTGAAGCCTTGTCTCGTTTTATAGTTGTATTCAAGATACTTGCATGTGTGTTCATAGGCAGTGGTGGATGCCAGACACAGGAGGAGCCAATATACCGGCTCTGAATGACCTCATCGCTGTGTGGGGAATGGCCTTTGGTGACGGGCTGTTTGAAGGAGATTTCACCATGGCGGACCACGACAGTACGTTTTCACTCAAAACCGCACTTTGGTCTTCTTCCATTACTGTTTTGAAAGCACGAGCCAGTTTCCTGGATGCGGATGATGCCTTGTGTTGGACTGAATTGCGATGCGAGTGGTGAAATGGCTTTAGATATTTGAATTAGTCTGGGCTTAGGCTTCATCTGGGGTCTAGGAAGATCCAGTACTGACAATGGCTCTTTAATGTTTGGTGAAAGGTTATTCACGCTATAACACGGAAGTAAAATCGCTGCCAATTAAACAGCTCAAAATGGTTTAGTTTTGAAATGCAAGCGGGTGCTATTTGAGGTGCAGTTAAGATCTAGGTAAAGTCAGTAATATTCCACACAGTGTTTAATGGAATGTGACTTTAGGGAGCTATTAGTTTATGCCAGGGAGATATGCAGCTGAGATTTGTTTCATTTTAGAATATCCTCTCTCCCTCTCCCCCCCCCCCATCTCTCTCTCTCTCTCTCTCTCATTAGTGTACTATGCCTCGGGCTGTAGCATTACTCTCTTTCCAGAGGACGGCATTGTTATTGCACAAACCCTGAAGGATCAAGGTAACCAGTATCCACTCTGGCTGCACACCTCATTAATGCCACCATGGGTGTATTTGCTTTCTTCCTCTCTTTTTAATCTCTAAACACACAAGACGTACGTATAGACGACCTAAACCTTGTTTTCTGCTTCCCAGGCCTAGAAGTCTTGAAGCAAGAGACTGCAGTTGTGGACAATGTCCCTGTGCTTGGTCTATACCAAACACCTTCAGAAAGTGGAGGTCGCATTGCGCTGTATGGAGACTCCAATTGCATAGATGACAGTCACAGGCAGAAAGGTATAGTCATACTTCCTTGTAGGATGTGAAACTCCATCGTATGGTGTCTTGAAACTTTACTAGATAAGCTGCACACTGGCATTCAGATTCCTAATTTGCCTGTTTGGGTGTTTATAGACTGTTTCTGGCTGTTGGATGCCCTGCTGCAGTACACATCCTATGGCGTGACTCCACCCAGCCTTCTCCACTCTCAGAACAAAGTGCCGCCCCCTACAGGCACTGACAGGCCGCTACCAGAGAGGCTGGAGGGTAAGAGGGCCAGGAGATGCTGGAGATCCTCTTCATGTGGACCATTTATGTTGCTGAGAAGCAGCTATAACAAGCTTGTAGATGCAATACATTATTCTTGTGTGCCCATGCTGAGCTTTTATTTATTATTTAAATATGTAGGTAATCACCTCTACCGCTACTCCAAGGTGCTAGAGGCCCATCTGGGCGATCCAAAACCCCGCCCCCTGCCTGCATGCCCTCACCTGTCCTGGGCCAAACCGCAGCCACTCAACGAGACTGCTCCCAGGTCAGTGCACATGCCACTCCACCACCACGGACTGACTTATAAGAGTGGACTCACCCGGTTTCACTGACTCTCTGCAGTAACCTCTGGAAGCACCAAAAGCTGCTGTCTGTGGACATGGACAAGGTGGTATTGCCCAACATGAAGGCGTATCGGCCGCAGGTGCGACCCCTGTCGCCTGGGGAGAGAGGAGCCTGGGACATTCCTGGAGGTGAGCTGGGACTACTGCCAGTGTCTGGCCTTAGTCCTTATATCGGACCATAGACTCACTTCTCTAAGGTTAATTCTCAATGGCCTTAGATGTTGTGTGGGTTTTTACTTAGTCTGTACAATTACATGCATTTGCTCTTGACCAAAGGTGAGAGTGGAGTATGAATCTGTGGGATTGTGTGTGTTCTCTCAGGTATAATGCCAGGTCGTTATAATCAGGAGGTGGGTCAGACCATCCCCGTGTTTGCCTTCCTGGGTGCCATGGTTGTGCTGTCCTTCTTCGTGGTGCAGCTGACCAAGTCCAGGAACAAGCCAAAGCGTAGAAAACCTCGCATCAAACGGCCCCTCTACCTCCAGCAGCAGCAGCAGCAGCAGCAGATGCCCCACACAGGCAGAAACCCCACTGTGTGACACTGCCTTACACACCAGGACTTTAGCACGGTGTGTGTTGCGTGTGTATCATTGGTTGGACCGTCAGCTGCCATCCGGCACACACTACTTACAAAACTGCCACCCACACTGAATCACCTCCCCTCAGTCGTGGGGGTTTCCTACGGAGCCTTTCATTCCAATGACCAAAATTGTGTACTTTTTGTTTTTTAATTATTTATTGACCATGTTCATTTGATTTGACCCTTTTGCTTTCTCAACGTGGACAACCAAGAAAAATGTAGTACACAGACAAGTGTAGCACTCTGAAACTTTCTGAACATTTTCCACAATTTTGTATTTCAAAATTTGATTTTGAGTCATTTTGTTCTTTGTGTCCTCTTTTTTGTTTTTATAAAATATGCTTATACTGATAATTTTGTAAATAGCCATCGTGATTTTTACATTTGATGGTGGGTTAGCACCAGCAATGTTAACTATAAATCTGTGATAAAGCAGTATACATGAGTCTGCCTTTTTAATTCCATCAGTCAATCTTAAGAAGGTTTCTAGGGACAGATTTAACACGGCCCACTTGAGAATTTCTGAAAACAAGTTCAAGTATGAAGCTGGTGGGTAAGTAATGATAAATTAGGTGAACTATTAACAAGTGGCAGTTTCTGCCCTAGGTTTAGTGTAGCATGCTGAGTCATGCTGGCTGTGTTGCCAGAGAGTGAGTGGTCTCGTCAGTAAATCTCACCTCCGTTTGTCCCATACACAAGATGCATGGTTATGTCAGAGTCCGTGTTTGATTGAGCTGTGTTTTTGCGGTTTATAAACCAGTTGAAGTTTGCCAAAAGCTCTATTTTATCAGAGGTCTTAGTGAAATCTGGGTTTCTTTTTTATGTGCCACCAAGTCTGAAGACTTTCTCTTTGAGCTCTCTGCCCTGGCGAGCTGAAGTAGCTAATGGAATAGAAAAAAAACAGGTCTTATGTAACGCTCCTCTGTCTGGCATGGTGCTTACAACACACGGCTTGAAGAGACCAGTGAATATCCACCGACATGTCACTAATGCATCAACAAAAGTAATATTAACTTTTTTTGGGGGGTGGTATGAATGCACGTTGTAGTCTCCCAGCTATTTAGACTAAACGTTTGTGTTACGGAGAAATTGCAAGTCATAAGCCTGTCTGAGAGAAGCAAGTGAAGTAGCCGTTTGATCTTCTGGAGTCTTTTGGAAACTACAACTTGAGTATTATGTCTGCAAACAAGTAAAACATTAACTCAGAAGAAATGTACATTTGACAAATCCAACAACAAAACTATAGACCATATACTATAAACTTTTGGCAGTCCTGTCGGTCCAAAGCTGTCAGTCATAACTAAATGTTATGTCTGCATTTGTACCCCTTTGACCCTTTGCACTTTCATACTGAAACATCACCCAAACTGTCACAAAGGGCTACAACTTCCATCCACAGTGAATCCTCCATCTAAAATGTCAGTGGTATTAGATTAGAAAGCTTTTGGGTATAGCCACATTTATACCGTCTGTAAATATAAATGTAAAACAGCCTACTGCTTTATGAGGATTGTATATATATGTGTATATATAATGTATATGTGTGTGTGTATGTATATGTGTGTGTATATGTGTGTGTGTATGTATATGTGTGTATATATATGTGTGTATATATGTGTGTGTGTATGTGTATGTATATGTGTGTACGTGTATGTATATATATGTGTATGTATATATATATATATATATATATATGTGTGTGTGTGTGTGTGTGTGTAATATCCG
>JAOXYF010000027.1:20949427-20988835 GCA_028565775.1 Sternarchorhynchus goeldii | reverse complement strand
TATGTATGTATGTATGTATGTATGTATGTATGTATGTATGTATGTATGTATATATGTATATATATATGTATATATGTATATGTATGTATGTATGTATATGTATGTATATATATATATATATATATTGGATAGATAGGTAGATAGATACTTTATGGATCCCAAAGGGAAATTCAAGAACAAGCCAAGAACAATCAAAACCAAAACAATTAAAAGTTTGAATGTATCTCTTCTCCTTGTCTCACAACAATTCCAAATCTGATCTGTTCTTTCTTAAATCAGTCCATTCACACATGCTCACGCCCTTGGCCTGTGTCAAGTGGACTAATTTCATTAGAGGTGACGGGGTTCAGACGGTCCCTCTAAACCTCAGTTCTGATCCATTTTTAATGGGACAGAACCGTCTGTGAAAATGCCACTGCTCCCACAGGACGACAGCCCTCCTTGGAGGCTAATTACATGGAGGAACATGGGAACTGACCATGTGACAAGTTATCTGTGCTTCAATGGATTTCTCAAATCTCATCTGCCATGAGGTCAAATTACAGCACCTTGCCTTTTCCCTGGAAGGCTGGAAGGTTCCCAGCCTTGCCCACTGCCAGCGAGACAGGCTTGGATGGAGAGTTCCAGCCACCTCTGCCCTTTTGACCGCCACTGAGCCCGCTCTACCGGGCACTGCCATCAGAGCAGATGCCAAATGCCCACCCTGGGAATGCCTGAACAGCACTGGCAGATACCCTGCCCATGTCACATGACCTTTTTAATCTGGCTGAGCGGTGCAGAGACACACACAGCGACATCATGCCTTGCAGAGTCATGAGGTTCCCTGTTAAGAGGTCACGCTCTCAACCTAGTCTGGTCAAATATGTGACCTCTTCATCAAGGAGGTGCCACCCGTTATGCATTAAATGAAACAAGAAAATAATAATGAAAAAACATTTTTTAAAATACATTATTACTGAGATTTAATAATTTAATATTGAACTTTTAAAAGATCATTATAGTGTATTTTTTGCTTGATTTAATGAAGTTCAGTTTTTGTATTTGCAAATTAAATGAGCAGCAATATCTTAAAAGTGGTAAGGGATGAAATAGTTTTTTTTTTAATCAAGCCATTCCTATTATCAGGCTAAACTATTATTTGTTGAGAATGATTAGAAAACATTTATACTGTGACTCATTGCTTTGTAACTTGACGTCTACTTCAAATCCTTATAATTTGTGATGCAGGTTCATTTATTTTCTGTGCAATCCTGCATAAAACAGACTGATATTGTACTAGGCATGCATTTCTAACCCTGTCATTTTCTTTCAGTGTGAGTGGTGTAGGCCCACACTACACTGATCAGCCATGTGGCCAGGGGTCATAACTTCACTTCTCTTGACATGTGAGGCGTAAGGAAGCAGTTCATGGACGTGATTAGTTTGGAAGCTTGATGGACGTTTCCAGTTATATATCCGTTCACCTGCCCACCTCCTCACCACGCTCCTGAAGGTGGGAAGTGTTTACCAAACCCGTACGCTTTTTGGCTGCAGAGAGTTCCATGTCCCTATAACATGGAAGAGTTGGCGAGAGACAGCGCAAGCTTATTATTGGCCGAGCCCTCGCAAGCCATCGATGGCAAGAGGCTCGGGTCCTTTGGAGCAATTTTCATCATGCTAAAGTCTGCTCTTGGTGCAGGACTACTGAACTTTCCGTGGGCTTTCGCGAGAGCTGGAGGAATTCACAATGCTGTTACCATGGAAACGGTCAGTATCTTAAGGTGCTTGGAAAAACACGGTCAAAACAAATAGTGCACAAAAGTTTCTGAAGCCTCTGAGATAAGAAAGGTAAGTATACTTACTTTATTATTTTTAGAACAGAGAAGGTTTTTTGCTTTGCACGAACCACAGGTGTGTGATGGCTGAAGGTATAAAACCAACCTGCCTCGTTCATGATGTTTTTCTCTCCTGTTTAGATCTCCGTTGTATTCCTCGTTAGCGGACTGGTTATTCTAGGCTACTCATCTTCTGTCAGTGGGCAGAGCACCTACCAGGCTGTCGTGAAGCACTTGTGTGGGTCAATCGTAGGAAAGCTTTGTGAGATCGTCTTTGTCCTCAATCTTTTCATGATCTCAGTGGCCTTCCTGCTTATAGTGGCAGACCAGCTTCAGAAATGTAAATAATATCCATATTCTTTCTGATCCTTTCATATAGTGCTTAAAAGTCTGTGGCATTTTGTCTGTTTGTCTCCATCTTTTTGCACTGTCTGTGTGTCAGTGTCAGTGTCCATATATGAACTGATTAGAGGCTCTTCTGAGGGTGAGGTACCTCATCACTGGTACACAGACCAGAGAGTTATGCTCTTCATCCTGTGCTTTATCCTCTTCCCTCTCTCCATTTCTAAAGATATAAGGATGCAGAAGCACAGCAGGTGAGGAAGCCCTCGGTTTGATTTCAACTGCCTGAACGGGAGAAACTTTTAGAGGAATGTTTCTTGTATCTTGAATGTAAATGAAATAAATTGCATAACAGCATTCAGTAAATCTAAGGATTAGGAGTATAGCAGTACTGACTACAAAAATGTGAGATACGTCGAGCTTACTAGGTTTTACAGTGACTGATTATAAATCCATGTCATTAGCAAAGACAGCGAAAGCTGTCACTTCTGACACTGTTATGGGTGAAGAGCAGTCGTTTTTTGATGCAATTATCAAGAAGTACAGTTATTGCTAGCATTTCTCACAGCGACATTTATGGTACATTGATATGATATTAACAATATTACTGTATATGTTACCTTTCAGGCCTAGCATTTGAATGAACGTGCTGAATTTTAAAAAAAATAATTATGTTATTAGAAGTGACATGCATAACTTTATTTGCCCCTTTTGGCTAAAAATTTTGAGCATATTTTTTCTTTGTCTGTAGTGTGCTGGGCACGCTAGCTGCTGTCTATTTGACTGTAGCTGTTACTATGAAATATTATCTAAGAGTAACCCCTGAACACATCTCACCTGTATACAGTAGTGGGTAAGTATTGGCTCATTTCTTTCCTCCCCATGACTGTGTGTGGATTATATGTTGAAAGGTTAGGTCATTATTTCATTAATAAGTATTTTTGAAAATTGCTATTTCAAATGCCTGTGTTCATTTCTTTCTCTGCGTTATTTTGTATTGGGATTTCCCTAAAAGTAGAGGTTGGGGTCAGAGCCGGGGCTGTGTCTCAGTAAAACTGAGACTGATGGGTAAACGCTCACAGCATGTAATTGCATCCTGATGCCTGGGGCTGGGAGACACAATGAAAGCTCCTCTTAAGTGCTTGATTACCTCCCTTTCTCCTGATGAAGGCACTCCTGTTTTTTGTGCTAACCCTTTACATTAGTATGTTTTTTTCTCTTCTAGAATAAGTTCCTGGGCCCCAATGTTGAGCGTGATTCCCACTATCTGCTTTGGTTTTCAGGTGAGTGATGAGCAGGTGTCAGTACTGGTCCTTGGTGACCACGGGGACACAGGGAGCGGTCGTGGCTACTTTTCACTGTGGCATTTCACCTCACAATGAGGAACCGAAACACTTTCACAGCATGGCATCATTCTGAAGACTCATCCCCTCAGGCGCACCCCCCTCCACTGTAGGGGTAATAGTTAAGGCCAGGTGGAAGCCTGATGCATTTTAGAGAATTTATTTATTGCTTCGTGAGCAAGCGAGGCATCGTGGAGGGGGTTATCAAGAGTGTAATAACGGGTAGGTGTGAGGGCACTTGTCAGCCCAGGCTTCCCCAAACCCTCGTCGCTGGAGGCTGATTGATTACAGCAGGGAGACGGGGTGAGAAGGGGAAAAAGACTGTTGAAAGAGCCGTGTTGTAAACGAGGTGGCTAGGGGAGGGATTTCAATTTTTATTTTATTTTTTTTTGTTTCTTTCTATGATGGAGGCTTAACAAACACATGAGTATGAGCTATGGCTGAGGTTTGGTTGGACCCGATTCTCCTCTGCCACTCTGGTGTAGTCTCTCTCTCTGCTGTAGTCTCATACTTCACTGGTTTGTCAAAGGGCAGTTTTTATGTGGATATGCTAATTTTTTCTTTTTTATTTTTCACAGCAGACTTGATAAAAATGTTAATGAATAGTCACCTTCTTTGCATATTTGTTTTAGGCAGTGCTTGGAATTCAACCATTGCACACCTGTTTTGCTGTTGTACAGTGGTAAAGGTTGTTTTCATTTTATTTAGTTTATTTCATTTTATTTCATTATTTAACTTCAGTGAGAACTGTGCACTTTCTGCAGTTTTTAATGAATAATTACTGTTTACTCCATTAAATACATGCGTATATGGAGGTGGTGGAGAAGTTTAAGCACTTTGATATTTCTTTATTACCTTAATATAGAATTAACCTCCTTTATGTGGCCACGGCTAAATCAGTGACTGAATAGTCCAAGTTAATTTACCAGTTATCATTTATGCCAAACTCCTTAATGTCACGGCAGTCCTCAGTGATCCTGAACTGTCTGTGTAAACCTCTGTGCAGTGTCACGAGGCCTGCATTGCCGTCTACAGCAGTTTGGAGAATAAGAAGCTCTCCCATTGGGTTCTCATCTCATTCATGTCCATGTTCTTCTGCGTTGTCGTTTACTCTCTCACCGGTAATGGGAGGCTCGTTCACACATTCATTTGTAGCTGATTTGCCGAAGTGAATTGCTAATGCGTATTTGTTGAATGTGGCCACTTGCAAACCTGTTTATGTACAGGTTTATCTACAGATGAACCTGAGGCATTTTGTGAAAAAGAAAAAGAAAATAATCAAACAAATATATAAATAATAATAGTATGTTATATTTATAGTGTTTTTCATTTACCCAAAGACCTCCACCACAATATGAAAACACAGAGTTTATAGACTTGAATATGGACATTATAAAGAATCAGATACATAGTTCAAAGCATTTAATATGATCTGATAGGGTATTTTAAGTTTGTATCTGCCGAATGCATTATATTACAATGTATTATACTCTCTTTTCTTGTATTCCCTTTCTTAAAGGGATCTATGGTTATCTTACCTTTGGGAAGAATGTGGCTGCTGATATTCTGATGTCATACAGCGGAGACGATATCATCATGGTCGTTGCTAGGTTACTCTTTGGGGTTTCCATCATCACCATTTACCCTATTGCTCTTCTGCTTGGAAGGTAACACGCCAAGCCTTTGTCCATATGAAAGCCAGATAGTGTTGAACTTCAATAATTGTGTAATTAGTTTACACCAACACAGAATCACATGTCCTCAGTGATGGCAGAGCACTGTTTGGCTGCTCTATATGCCTTTGTTTTATTGGAACCATATGCCTTCCAGGCTGTGCACTACACTGCATAGTTACATTCTTTCTTGTGGATTTTTAGAAAAGATACATTTATGTTCACACTTATTAAGACAGTTTAGGATTGTATTTGAAAGGTATTTTTCTCTTACAAATGTAAGAGTTTGAGTTTAGATTTATCAGTGCAACCTTTGTTTCAATGTGTCGTACAGGTCTGTGATTCAGGATCTGTTACTGTGGCACAGACAAAAGCACTTTGTAGTGACTGCAACCTTTGAGACCAGCAGCAGAGTTGCTCTGACCTGCACCTGGATCATCGCCACAACCCTCATCGCAGTTTTTATTCCAGACATCAGCCAAGTGATCAGTGTCGTTGGTGGAATCAGTGCATTCTTCATCTTCATCTTCCCAGGTCAGATTGTAAACACAGTGTTTTATACTTTTTGGCTCCGCGTGTGTGCTGAACCTCAGTTAGCCGCTCTTACCGGACCACGGCAGTAGATGTAAGTGATTTTGGTACAGGAGGGAGAAGGTACATATTTTGTTTGCACAGGGACAAAATAAATGTGGAGCAAATGGTTGGAACAGACTGACCTGTTGTTTGAGTTCTATGTACTTTGTTTTAGGACACCCAGTGCTCGGAGTAGGCTGGCATTTCGACATTTTACTATTTTCTGTACTTTTTCTGTTGAGCTGGCACTTTTCAAAGCTGCCTGTAGTTTTGTCTGCCCTTTGCATATTAGGTTCTGAACGATTCATAAGAACCCTATAAAAACCGCATTACCCAGGATGCACTACGTTGGCACTCACCTGTTACCCTTTTTCTCTACAAATCTAGTACAAGGCAAGCTATGTTAATGCTAGTTTAGGCAATGTTAATGCTAAATAATGATATTGGCCCGGCTCCAGAAAGACACACGGAGTCAGTCAATGACATAACAGAGCTTCAACCAGAGCCAGTACTAAACACAGGCCAGGAGAAGCAAGCTAATGCTATCAGCACTTTTTCCTCACTTCAAACACTGAAGGCACCTATGTCCTTTCTCCACAGGAATTCAGCTTGGCACCTTTTAAACACTACTGCTGCACTATTACCTTTATTGAACAGGTTTTTTTTTTATGTGTAATGGACCTTGAGTCTTTACTCTTATCATTATCTCTCATTGCAGGGCTTTGTTTAATATTTGCTGTTCACTCGCAGCCTGTATCCACAAGACTAAGGTGAGAGTGACGTAAGAACGCCTGTATTTACTTTAATCAGCTTTACTATATTCTTTAGTGCTTCAAGTACTTTGCCAAGGAATGTGTCATCACGTGTTGCCATGTGCATGGTCTGTCTTTTCAGGTGGGTTCTAATTGCATGGGGAGTGATCAAGCTTTTGTGTGGTACATTCATCTTTGGCCAGAGCACTTCAATTGCCATTATGCAGATTTTGAATACGACATAATTTCTGTCAGGATTTGGAACTTTTGAGGAGACACACTCTTTTCTTTTTAAAGCAGTGGGTTTTTTTTCATTTGCTCACTTCAACATTTACGTTGTTTTATATTTTCCATCAAAATTTGATGTACAAAATTTGATTACTTGTTCTTTACTCCATGCTGAATTCTGACATTCTAAGAAACAAATTAAATATGCACCTGAAGTAAAAAGCAGCGTTAAAAATGAGATGACAAGTTTTTGTTCACGTTAGACCTTTAATTTATTGAATTGCATCACTCTACATGATCTAGATTTTAAACAAAGTGAAGACGAATATATTTGCATCCCTGCAATAAGTCTCTACACTCACTTTTAAGAGAGAAAAGCCAGTTTACAGAAACATACGCAAGTAAAAGAATCCTTTCATTAAACAAAGTGATTTTATACTTGAGTTCTTATTCTGGTCATATAATTCTTAGTTTCATTTGTTCTCTATTGGAGCAATATAAAAGAAATTAAGAAATGCACAAAATCCATTGAAAGTAGCATATCTAACTACTACAGCAAATAAGTTACTGGACATTAATTGGAACATGCACTCACGTGAGGGATGGGGTGGGGAGATGCCTGGTTGTCTGGGGAAGCAAACAGTTAGGAATGTTATGGAGAATATGGGGAAGGGTTTGCTTCACCTAGGTTTTAAAGTTCATACGGAGAAATTCCTCTATTTTCTATTCACAAACCCATTAGTCCTGTATTCCCTAATTAGTCACGAGGCAGTTTGCTCTTCTGCAATCAGGAATGAATTGTCGACTTCTAATGTTTAATGTGGAAAGTCTGGGTTAAATAATTCAAAACAAAGGGTTATGGGAATTGACATGAATTGGTATCACATAATGCACATATTCCAGGATGTTTCATTTTTCCTCTTAACAAATAATCCATACATTAGTAATTTAAGATAAAACATTTTTAAGATAACTTTATCTAAACATATCAGTTTTTTTTATTACTCTGTCTGTAAACCTCACATATGTAAACATTTATTACACAACACCCCTTCACAGGCAGGCTTTTGCACTGGGTATCTAAGTGTGCATGCTGACTGGATGCAAGAGCAGCTATTGGTTGTACTGCATTTGGTCATGTTGGCTAGCGAAGGCTATTTAAACCCTCTGCTGCCATAATGCTACTCTGCTGTGTTACTAAACAGGGATTACAAATTGATCTGCTTCTTTAGGGTGGTGAGACTCTTCTTTTGGGTGGTGCAATTACTGTAATTGCAGCCTACTAGTGCAGACACTTTCCCTGTCACATTTTCCCTCGGCAACTGTATGAGACTGTATCCCTAAGTCTATTTCGTCCCAGTGTAATTCGTGTCAGGGGCTCTAAGTGACCTTAATGGAGTTCTCTGCAGTCAAACCAACACCATGTAAACAAGTAAGTTACAAGAGAGGGGGTTGATAGTGTGGATGTAGGGAGATAAGGTAAAAGGATGCAGTGCTGAAAGATCATTGGAGATATAGAGGGGTGGGAGGAAGAGGTACGGGTGCAGAGGAAGAGCAGGGGTGGGGTTATGCAGGCATAAGGTGGGGCCCTTCCACCCGCAATCTGGCTCTGTTCCAATCAGTCTCTACTAAGGCTGCACCAAGCGGCTAGACGGAGAGAAAGGACAGTTTGCATTACCAATACAGAACAGATGGGTAAATTCTGAAGACCCAACATAGTATTTTTCTTTACGTTAAAGTGGTACACAGTGTTTACACTGTGGATGTTTTTCCAAAGGTACCTTTACTCTTGGGTCTTGCATTCTAGCTGTATACATTTAAGGGGAAAAAATCTACGACAAAACACCACGGCTAGCATTTTGTTATTCTTAGATACTTCAGATTAGCCCATACTTTATTCTATTCATTTCAATGCAGAAACCTGATCTGTCTGTCTGTCCATCCTATATGTTCTGGTTGTATTCTAATAAAGAGACTGAGAATTAATTATACATAGTCATGGTCATCATACCATTGTTAAATCAATAAACAACAAACCTAATGGTTGCCTTTATGAGAGATCTGTATATGATCCTACAGAAAGCAACAGGAGAAATTATTGGCTGTTTTTATTATTGAGATACAATTTTACAGCTTGTCCAGTTTGTCTGAATTGTTTTGGATATGTGTTAAAAGGTATAAGATGTCAGATTTACCATAAATCAGTGCGCATGTCTTGCATAAAAGTCAGACTTGCAATCACTGTGATCTGCCACACATGGAATCAGTCCATATCTTTGGAAATCAACATGATCTGATAATAGTGTTTGTCTGTCACTTATGCGATTTTAGAAACTACAAGCATGGTGTGGACCAGATGGAATCAGGTCCGTTCAAACCCAGACTGATGCCTTTCTGTACCCAGCAGTCATTGTGGAGCCAAGCTTAAGTGTGTACATATAGACTGTGTTTGATCTCAGCAGGCACCAGCTGGTATCTACTGTACCTTTTCCATTAAAAAAAAAACCTCTTAAAAGTTTCTCTCCAGAAACATCTACCTGGGGAAATTAAAAACAAAAAATACTGCACTGCGACTGCATAGTGTTAGAGACTGGTGTGCAACCTCTTCCCCGACCCCAGACAGGATGGTTCCCAGGCGGCTCACCTGGCACGGCCACGCTGGCCACGGTCTCAGGCTGGCTCAGCGTGTCCACTTTCACGTGCTGGAAGGCCTTGCAGGCTGCAGTCTGGAGGTGTCTGAGGAGCAAGACGAGCAGATGAAACAAACACGGGGAAGCACAGTAAAACCTCCTCAAGCGAATCGCGTGACAGCTGGTGTGACCATTAAGCAGTAATTTAAAATTTGCATAACTTAATTTCAAAATGAGCAGTATTTATAGATTAGATAAGACAGACACACGCACACACACATACACTGTATTAACACTGAAACACACAAAGTTACAATATGTAATAAAATGATTATCTAAGCAATATGGTGGCAATACAGTTAAAGCACTGGCTGTGTTAACAGCAAATAACCCACAGAGATTCAGACAAGGGACAAGACGTGAGGCACGAGTCTACAACCCTACATGAATATACAATATATATTACATGTACTTCAGTCAGCTATGAGTGCCTACTGAAATCTATATTTGATTAAAATATTAATAAAGCACTCACTGCTAAGCAGAGAGGCATTTTTTTAATAATTTCAGCACATCTCCTGAAGCATCAATAAATCATAGGACTACTAATATAGTTGGTAAGCACTGTACAACAGTACAAAGGAGGAACACCATCCTGGGGTAAGATGGTCTTACAAGGAAGTTGGCACTGATTCAGTCAGTGCACAAAAGATGACAGCTAACCTTTTCCACTCCTCCTGCCCATCCCAGAACTCATAGACAACGAAGGAGAGACCATCAGGAAGCCGTACAGCAGTCACACTGGAGGGGGTGGGGTTTATGGAAAAAACAATAAGAAGTAAACAAAAAACAAAAAACAATTTTTGTTTTTGAATTACACAATGGTAATTTGACACTCTTGATGAAGGTGAGGGTAAAAGATTAGAACAAACAAGAACTGAAATTAGGAATAATTAAATATAGGTGAAATAGCCGTGAAAAAACACCCCAGTCATCTTAACTAAAGGAGTTCAATAATCCTGTTAAGTGATTTACATACTATTGTTAATACTAAGCCTTCTCATTACTCAATTTGCAATGTAACCTTCCACTTGATGGCAGTAGTTCTTCATACGACTCATCAGCAAAGGGAATTTAGACGAACAGAACAGTGAAGAGCATTAGCTAAATATTGCATGTGGCTTACATCACAGATAAGCTCATGGTTGTAGATGGATCTGACAGTGCCTATTGACTGCTTCACAGCTTTCATTAGAAGCAGTAATCCTGCAGCCGGTGCTTACAGCTGCGTTATTGCAAGGCACTGCTTTATTGAATAGACCACAGGGTGAGAAAGTCTGAATTAGCTTTATCAGAAAAGATCTATTTAAAAAAAGGTCTGCTAGGTAAGACAAGCTTTTGTGTGTGTGTGCGTGTGTGTGTATGTGAGTGACTGACAACCTTTATATCCAGGAGTATGAGTGAACTGAATTTCATAACATAAAGTCCACACCTCAGTCAGACCTATTTTAACAGGCTGTTACAAAACTAGAAGATCTGAAAGCAGAGTGGACAAGGCACAGAAGACAATGTGAAAAAGACTAAGGGCCAGGAGATGAATTACTTGTCAGTGTCTGAGTAATGGAACCTATCCAGGACCCAAAGAACTCACTGTTCAATTATTTAGAAGCCTGGCTTTTCTCATGAAGGTAGTCCAGTAAGCTGCAGAGAATTCCAGGACACTGCTGAACCCCAGTTTTGGATTCATTTTTGATAAAATTCCCCCCCCCCCAAACATAATTGCCATAAATAAACTGAATGCATTCATTAATGTAAATAGCTAGTTTACATTCACAAGCATAACACAAAGCTAAACATACTGAAAATATTTAATTCTTGTCATATATTTACAGTCTTGCTGAATACCATTTTTCTGAATTCTTAGGTTTTAAGATATGTTCATATTCATAAGTACTACGATCCACAGACGAGAACTGAGAGGATCTCAGCTGATTTTGTACTGCATAAATTTCTTCAAAGCCATTTCAAGGTCACTGAATTAACATTTTTTCCTAAACTGTAATGGACAGCTTTCAAAAGGCCAAACACATGGGTGAAACATGAAGGAAACAACGTAGTTCATTGTATATCAGCGAATCATGAATAAATAAGCACACGAGCACTCACTGAAAACAGTCTCTCTGGGCAGACACATTCTTCAGATACTGCTTCAGGGCCTCACAGAATTCCCCGAGTTGCTTCTGGGATACTGTCATCTCTTGACGGATCAGATAGAGAGACTGTGGGGAAAGGTGAGGAATAAAGAAAGATAGAGAGAGTGAGAATCAATAGGCAAGGCATTAAGTTTCCTTTGCAAACATTGCAAGGGGACCAGTGTCACAGGACTAGGGGAGCAGGAGGATTAGGAAGGAATGCTCTCATTAGCTAATGCCCTCTCAAATGTCAAACAGCTAAATTCACCAGAGTTCAGATAGATATTCTTGGGCATTGCAATTAACTGGGTTTCAACTTTAACTCATTTGTTGACTGCATTTATTAAATCCCATTGGTAAGCACAGTCCTCTGTGTCTTCTGAGAAAGGAACAACTGAGAAGAAATAGAAGATTTTTTTTAAGTGCAAATAACAGAAATTAAGTGTCCAGCAAGCAACATATGATAAAATGAACATGGTGCAACTTATGACTGGTGTGAAGATTTGTGACTTCTGTCTTATGCTAGCTTTTCCCTCCCGAAAACCTGCTTAAAGAAGATACTTCTTATGTGACTTGCCTGAAAAGGCTATTTTTAACTATGTAATTGGGTATTATTAGGTTGGAAAATTTGGAGCATAATTCAAATAAAATATTCCTTATTTCAACTTGTCTATTTCATGCAATTGCACTTTTTTCATGCAAGGATGTCATTCACAAGTCCCACTGGGCTCTTTATTACCAAGCTGTCATCAAGAGCCTATTTTTGTAAAAAACTAATTGGTTTGATTAAAAAAAACAGTGTCTTTCAGATAAAACATACTACATATTATAGGTTTAAATATGAGTTTTTTTCAAGTCCAGTTTCTGAATTCATATATTTGAAATGATATTACTGTTAAATCATACTAATTCTTTGACATATTTTGTTTAACTACCCTTCCATAACTATTACTAAGTAATAACACTTCTTACTGCAGTTATGTAACACAGCAAATGCTGTAAAAAAATGTTCTGCCTATGAACAGAGTATTTGTAGTAGTTGTGCTGCCCCTCTCCTTTTATGAGCTTCCCCCACCCCAGAGGGAAGAAGTGATAAAAACTAATTGAAACCATTATGAACATCTGTTTGACAGCACAATTACAAAGCCCAGTTTCTTGGCTTTTCAAAGAGCTGCGTAATAAGCAAAGTATTATTACCACCTACTAATAAACTGCAAACCTAATTATGAGCACTACGCAAACCAGCACACCTTAAAATGCAATCAGAAACACGACATTACTGATCTCACCCCACTCCGAGCCACAATTATCATACTTCCTCTTCTGCAGTATCACAAGCTGTGTATAAAATTACCCTAATCACTATCCCCTCTAATAAGGAACAGGATTCATCGAGTCAATGAACGATTTCAGACATTATGTAAGTAAGAGGGTATGTAAGTAAGCTTTATTTCTATAGTACTTTTCTAAGACTAAGCTACAAAGTGCTTCACAAACAATAATTAAGTAAAAAAATACAGAAGAAAATACAAAAAGACTAAAACATATATATACATATACCATATGTATAAAGTAGACATACATATACCACTATGACATCAACAATCACAACTCCATAAAAGACTGAGAATAAAAACCACAATTTCGGAGCATAAACTGGATAGCTACCACATGGATTTGTAGATATCACCGATCTCAACATCTTACGTTATAAGTGTTAGCTCATTACTGTAGCTATGACAGCAGATTGCATCACATAAACGTCATATCCCCACTCAGTCCAATAAAAAAAAATAAAACTAACCAGTTTTTCTTCAGTTGTAACACTTCACAGTCTCTCAAGTTGTCACCATCATTCAAGAAAGAAGCTACATGTGAATCTTCAGACCAAACAGGATGCATTTTTGAATATTCCTTTCTCGCTAGGACACCATTTGTACACTGCATTCAGGTTCAGGAAAGCTAGACAAAATGAGCTCAGTTAACCAAACTAATGTCGATTAAGCAACGTTAGCTATCCAGATCTGATCTGAGTCTTTATTAGTGAACGAGGCCATAAATTTCTCATTGCGGTTTTCTATCACGTCGACATGGGTAGTGAATCTAAAATAGTAAAGCCTGATATTCTACCTCCATAACAAATATGAATAAGTTACATTTAGCTGTGATAAGCTAGCTAGCTATCTTATCTGGCTAATTATCTACCAAATGTATACCGTAGCAACATATTTTACAAATTATTCTTGATGCAGTGCTAACAGGTTTTGTTCTAGAAGGAAAATATCGACTATACAGGTCTTGGCCTATTGATTATGTCTAGGTTAAGTGAAACATTTCCAAGTAAATGTGCTTTTTCGCCGATCTATGTCTTTAAGTGGCACAGAGACGAGGCGTCAAAATCTACGCTGCGATTCGGTCCGGTAGATAACCAGTCATGTGGCGGTGCCATGTTTGTACCCTGAAGATTTACTGAAGATGTAAAATTATTGACACTTCATGTGTAGTCAGATCATTAATACACAAAGAATTCACATGTGCAAATGAAAACAAAACCAAATAAAAGTATTGCTTGCTATAGAAAATGGTTTCTGTTAAATCTTATTTTAGGTAGTGTTTTGTTTGTTTTTTTACTTCCTTTATTAATTGCACTTTATTAAATGTTATTCCTTGAACTTTAAAATGTTCATATATTACAATTCTTTAATCACTAAAGCACTGAATGGAGAATTGTTAGCGCTGTGGGTGAAAGCTGAGTCATCAGTCTGTTCCATAGACGCGTAAACTGTGTGATGATGGTCTGAAAGACAAGCCTCCAACAGTCACTGCTTTAGTTCTTAAAATCCTGTCATCGGTTTCATTATAAAAAGAGGCTGTACTTGCTTGCCAAGGCCTTACACAGTACTCATTTATGAAGAGTACGCCTCCCGTCTGTGCTCTTAATAGAACAGCTGAAAGATGAATACTTACCTGAGGTGAATTTGAAAAACGTTTCAGAGGCCATTTATAACGCTGGTACATGCCAATGCTGCAGCCAGTGGAGTACAGTATAAGAGATTATGACATCAAGTTAGAAGCAGACTACACCTGACACAGCTCAGCCTGTTAAATCATACCTTCTGTCTGCATTTGAGGAAGAAATACCCAAATGACACAGACTGCTGATTACCATGTCCGAGTACCACCAAACTAAATAAATAAACCGATTCTGTTGACGCTACTCGTAAAGTGCAAGAGCTCATCTGTTAACTGAAACCAAGTGAACACAAGAGACGTTTTGACAGATTCTTATAGAATGTCATTCTTTCTCCAAATTACACGTAATGGGATTTGACGCACCTAAAACCTACGGATAAGAATTTCAGTCATAGCTGCGTGAACACGCCCCAAGAACAACTCCCTTACATTTCCCAAAAAGCTTTGTGTCGTGACATAAAAGATACATACATGAACTTATAGGCTGGCCAAGTATGCAGTCTGATTTGAGATGTCAAACTCCTGAAATTCCTCAGATGTGTCAAAGAAAAAGGTGAGTTTCAGCATTGTTTTATGCATTGATTATTGAGATTTAGTAGTATGTCACTAATCACTACTAAATCTCAGTAATGCATTGATTACTTTAGCACTAAAGTAATGCATTGATTACTTTAGTACTAAAATGTTTCCAGACCAAACTGGATACATTTGACGCCCAAATTGAAATTCATTATGGGCATTCTTAGTGTCAATTCTGGTTCTTAGGTTAAGATCAACTATCACTATATATTTATGTCAAAAGAGAGTACACACTCCTTTGGTAACTCTTTGAGGTCCTTGTCAGTAGGATTACACACCATTTGTTGTCGTGAATGCCCCACAGTCTTCCAGGATTGAATAAAAGAGGACTTGAAAAGTTTCATAATGCTGATGACCCTTGGATTTCAGCAAAACCTTTAAGAATTATGTGATATGCGGTCATGTGACCATGTGACTGCTCCAAAGGCATAGAGTATGTCACTGAGGTGAAGCTGAGTAATTGTGACCTTATCAAACATAAGCATGACCCTTTTAGAATGGGTAGAATAGTTTCGCCTGAGGAAAATAGAGTTGATCTTGCTGAGTTAAGCAATATGATCTTTAAGCAAAGAAAGACTTTGAACTGCTCATCTACTTATTTAGTACTGACAGTACACCAGGTACTTCTTTACCAGTGTAGTCAACCACCTGTACGATTTAAGAGGTAACCAGAAGATGGCACTGCAGAGCCACATGTCAGTAAGAAAACAAAGACAAATAATATAGTTAAGAGTGTAGCCTTGATCAAACATAGTGTTTACCAATACACTTTACAGAACTGGACTGTTTGCTTCAATCACCTGTACATACATTTCAGCCAAGGGTTAGGGCTATGTTGTATCAGAAGCCAAATGGCAATCTCAATGACTGCCAACTAATCTCAAACTCTAACTACTATTGAGAAAACTGGCATATTTATTTTCAGCTCTGAAATGGTGAGCTACAAAAAAGTACCATAATGCAAATGACCAGCATCAAAGCCAATCCACAAATAAATCTTTCAATGTAAAAGACTTAGAGAAGCCATAAATGGTATGATTGGAAATGGCCACAACATGTAAACGGACACTGAGCAGAAATCAGAAAATCACAATCAGAAAAGGCATATAATGAAACAAGAGCTTCCCTGGAAAAACAGCATCCATATACCTCTTCCATCTAGACCTGTGTGGAGGAGTTTATGAGTATTTACTTATCATTGACTACTCCCTTTGTACACACTGTTATTGCCAAATCCAGACCAGGTAAAACTGCAACTGACCACAACTTCAATATCTTGCTTTGCTTTGAAATATAGGTTTCTGTCTCATATTGACAATAACCAAAGGCAGAGAATCAGGATTATTATCAGGCAAAATAGTACTGTGATGCTGTTAGTACAAGATTGTCCCTGTAACACCCACAAGTTAATGGGCAGGGGAAGTTTTTCAACAGAGAGCCACTATCTAACATATTTAAATGTCTCAGAAACAGAAGTCAAATTAGAAAGATTGTCTGAACAAGTTGTTGAAATGCCTGGAAGTACTCATGCAATACACCGTGAGAAGTAACAGGATATTCTCTATTTTACTTACATGGTGCATCTCCAAGTAATGGAGTAAGCATGTCCTTACATGGAGAACACTGAGGTTTCAGCAATCCATGAGAGTTTGTAAAAACAACAAGGGGAACATGGTGTAATGGGTGCACAATATTGCAAGAAAATATTCAAAAGGCCCCAAAAGCAAAAATGTAACACTATGTGGTGACTCTATTTGTTTTCACATTGTTGTATGACAGATGGGATATTATATTCAAATCTTTGACAAAAGTAATGGAAGGTCCAACTGTTTTGCATCGTCTTGAACTCTGATCATTTGCATTTAGACTTTCAGCCAAAGTCAAGAATCAGTCATAAGAAATAAAAGAGCAAAACTGCTGTTGTGGAATAGAAAATAGAATCTACTTTTTTGACATACTTTTATATTACATACTTATACAGTATAACAATATATTCCCGTGTTTCCTAATGTGACTTTAGAGCAAACAGCAATGAATATATGTGACTAAAAGTGGGCTGAGAGCAGCAGGAGTGTGTTGAGCTGTGCCCTTTGCTAATACGGAGAAATGATGTAAACATATTCCAAGACGCAAGAAAAAAACAGTGAAAGATAGATCCAGCTCATACCAAACTCACAGTAATAGGCATTCATGCTGCCAAGGGAGGAACATTTAGACATTACTGAGGTTAGTCTGACCCCATAGACTGGTCCTATCTGCTGTAGCTACATCAGCCAGCTGGCCAGCTGGCAGCCAATGGGCAGAAACTGTGAGCAAGAGAGAGTTCTAGCAAGCCAATCAGACATAGTGTGAAGGTTCCTCTCTGCAATTTATTTAGTTTTTTGGTATTTGAGATTAACACAAACAATTCAATTTTAGATTTCGCTCTCAAGACTGAACTACTTCTTCTTTTTTTGTAATAAAGTTTGTTTTTGATTTTTAAAAAAAATACTGGTACTGTGTTACTCACTTGTCCTAAACCTAAATTGGAGAAGAGAAAAATCTTTCATTGGTTCAGCCTCAAGGTTTGCTAAATCAGTACAAAGGGAACAAAGTGTTGTTGCTGTCAACAAAAACCAAGGAAAGTCACTGAGGTTTTTACACAGCCTGATGAGTTTCAGGACCAACAGTTCAAACACCAGCAATGCTGCTAACTGCAGAGACTCAGGCAGAAAAAACAGAGACTGACTTGCTTGTTGGTGAACAAATCCATACTAACCCCTATTCACCTTCAAGAGATGGTCATGGTGATGAAGAACAAGCTTATTAGATACCCAGGAGAGAAATAAATCCACCGAGAGTCTTTAGTCATGGCAAGTTTGAAACTCCCACATACTGTGCTATTGGTTGAGCCAATGACATTTTGCAACATTGTTTACAGACTTTAACCTTCATCACTGCACAAGCACTAGTGTCTCCTGTTCAGGTACGTTTGACAGCCTTAATGAATCCTTTGGGAGGAACATATGGACTGTAAAGAACTGTTACAAACTGATATGGACAATTAAAGACTGATAAAATATACATTTTTGACCATATGAGCTGCTGAGATTGGACTGTTGGTTTCACAATTGATATGGACAATGAAATTTGAAAAATCTTACACTGAAATTAAACTGAAGTATTCATACTTTTATACTATTAAATGGATTGTAACTTTTCACTTGTATATCGTGCAGAGGAGAAAAATGATGGTTTTACTGGGTAAAAAGAAAAAAAGTGTTAGTTTTAGTTTAAGAACAAAGTTTTCATGTTTAAAAATGTTGATGTTTCTTCAAAAAACATATAAATATTGTTTGAACTGTAACCTATAGAAATGTATTGGGTAGCTTTAGGGTGAAATGCACAATGATTTGTGTAACCCTGGCATTATTCACAAGGTAAGTTCTAGAAAACCTATTTTAGCCATGAACTAGCTTTTGAAAAGTCACTTTGTACAAGGGCAAGTATCACACACCCTTCAAACCTTAACACCAATCCTCCACCAATCCTCCATTTCCTAGCATCGCCCTGCCAGCAGCTTGTCAGCCAATCAGCCATTTGCAGCTCTGTTCTCCATTCCAGATACCCAGATTTTAATTCTTCTCACCTGTTCCATAATTACACTTACCTATATGTTTTTTTTTCTGTTTACATTTCCTAATAGTGAAGTATTGCCATGTCTTGTGTGTGAGTATTGAACGTTTGTATCTCCTATTTTACCTCCATACTGTCTTGTTTTGTTGCTTGATTATCGAACTTGCCTTAGCCCCACCTTGTTTGATTGCTTGTTTGTACTGTCTCTTTTGGTTATTGGATTAAAACTCTTGTTTTACCTTTTGCCTGTCACATATACACTGTCAACCCTCGCCTGTGTACTGATTACAGCTTTGGTTTATCCCTCTACTGATAAACAACAGTATCTGCAAACATCTGGTTATTGTTTGAGAAACCTTAACCATGTCTGATGCGTAGTTTTTTTTGTTCATTTGCTGGGATTTAATTTAACACAACAACAACTGATGTTATGGTATTTTTTATCTACTAAGTGATTAATCTTCACACCATCAGCTCAGAGAGGACACGGTGACCACTGTTGTTTCGTCTCAAATTCTAGCATTAACCGACAGTAAATCACATTTTTCTGCAATTTCCAGTATGAGTTGCTTAAGGTATCCTGTAAAGTTCGACAAAGTGCCAGATTACCAGTCTAATCAATATGCTCCAGGCAGTGTCCTGTTAAAGAAATTATTTGCTCTCAGTTTGAATAGCATTGAAGGTCTCAGGATATGACTGCAGTTTAACCAACTGACCTACATGGAGAACATCGCTATACATCAACATCCTGGAGAATTAAATTCCCAAGGCCTGAAGGAAGTGGACAGTAGATTTTGCAGTTAATTATTACTTTTAAACTCAGATATTCTTCCACACAGTACGCCCTGATAAAAACATCAGAACAGAAACAGCTGGTTGATGGTATCACTTCTAAAATACTATTCATTTGTCTCCTTGAGGCAGTGCTTTTGTCAAGTGCAGTAGAGCAAAAAATCAGTTATAAGGTTTTTCAACATGTCCAATGTTCATTGCTGCCTACTCATTTTTTGAAAGGCTAAAAAAAACCAAAACATCTTTTGAACAGTATGGTTATATCCATCAATTTTTCACAAATTGACCATCCATTAAGGGACAGCCCCAATTGCAAGAAATTTAGCTACTTTGTAATTAGCAATGATACAAGCCTTAGACTCTATATTTCTATTCAAAGTCTGCCAGCTGAATAATTAGGTGTATCTACCTTTACTGTTCAGAATTCACCCTGAACATTGTTTAGTTTTCCAATGTTCTTTTAGCCTTTGACACACATTCCAAGGATATATAAACATGTAAAAACTTTCAATCAGAACCAATATGCCTAGATGTCCAGTCTAGGTAAATTAAATGAATGCCTCCCTTTGCCTTTAGTGACTGTACCCAATTTTCTGACACATGATGCACATGATGGACAAGATGATGCATTATGAATGACAGTATCTGGTGCTTGGCTCAGGTTCTCCAATCCTATTTTATGCAATAGATTGCTTACATCTTCAGACAAGGCGTCTGGGGAGTTTCTCATGGGTTTCTTATAACAAGACAAAAACGAAATCGGACACTAGAGCTAGGAACCTCTCATCTTCTTCTTCTCAGGTATGACAGACATGAAATACACAACATCATTTTGCAATCCACAGTCTGCATGTTAAAAGTGTTTATGAGCCTACAAAGGAGTTTTCGTCAAGCTTAATACATGCAGTGAGATTGTTGTTTGTTCAACCTAGTCATGCTGGTAGCTCTGATGCTGGAATATATAAACCCATATGGTCTGTGTAGTGTGTGCACCATCACGTGGTGCCTGCTTACAAAAAAATGCTTTTGTGACTAATGAGCCACTTTCTAGTTGTTGCCTACAATGTGCTTACTTACTCCATAATACATGTATTGTTTTATGAATTATGGATATATTGCAAAGCATGAAACATTTTAGCAATATATTTGTGTGTAGTTTTTAATATAATTAAAATTGTAAAGAAGAAACATTATGCTTGAAGGCTGAGACTTTTATTATCTCTCATTTTCAGGGAAACAACACTAACAGGCATACATACCCTGTAAATTTTCCTCTAGTACTGCAAAATGTAGTGTGACCATATGCAGAATTTACAACCTCCTGAGAGACAGAGAAATGTGTGTGATACAGTATACAGTGGGAGTCAAAAAGGGGGTGCAACCTCAAAGAAGCTATGGAAATTTTATGGTTACCATGGAAACTGGGGAATACCATCTCTCTCTCTCTCTCTCTTTCTCTCTTTCTCTCTACCTTGCCTGTTCTGCCCATCTCTCTCACTCTAAAAATGCTCTGTAAATCTCAGATTCATTTTCCCCTCATAATCATTTGCATACATTTCCATATGCTGCTGTGCTTAAACAGGATGAAAAGACCCTGCCTTGGGAACAGAATGGGTTGAGTGCTGATAAAGTCAGCACACATCTCGTGCAGAGTATGCTGTCTTTCTAGAGCCATCCCCATGATAATGGCCCCCAAATGAACAAGGATAGCTTTCAGATACACTGTTATATATCTCTCTCCAGGGCTTTCAATTTATTTCTCTCTCCTTCTTACTTGCTTCCTTTCTCTACTTTTGCCAAGCACTTTCTCCCTCTCTCTCTTTCTCCCTCTCTCTCTTTCTACCTCTCTCTCTTTCTCCCTCTCTCTCTTTCTCCCTCTCTCTCTTTCTCCCTCCCTCTCTGTTCTGCTTCTTCTCTCTGTTCTTCAGTCTGCTCCTACTCTGGATGTATTGACAAGGCTGGTGATGTATGTCTGCATGGCGAACTAGAATAGGCTTGCGTGGGGTCTAAGAGACTATGAAAATCACTGAAACTTTGAATACTGCCTTAAAAACCTGCTGAGGCTACAGATACACACTGCTGTGGTGTCATGCAAGACAGACAGAGCGATTACTCACAAGCCTTCCCTCCCCAGGAGAACTTGAACAGAAGACAAGGCTTGACAGTCTTCTTATCACTGAAACTCAGGGCTAGCATTGACAAGCTGTCCAATTAAGAGAGCTACTATCAGTTACTATAGGAGTTTGAGAGTGAGCTGTTTGTTACCTTTTGGCGTGTTTAGTACACATGCCGAATTCTAGAAGTAGAACTCTCAGGAGGTACAAAATTAGGGTGAAATATTCTTAGCTGATTGGATAGATCAGCCATAGTAGAAACTGTCTTCAATTTTTATTTTAATATTATACAGACAAATCCTTTTCGGCTCATAGCACTAACACCTTCCAAAAATGTGTTGGGAATATTCCATTCACGAAGTTAATGGATAACAACATGCTAAAATATAAAATATGCAAATATATTCAAATAAGATAGTGATAGCTGCTGTGAAAGCTGTCGCAATCAAGTACCATGACAAGAAAATATGCCATAGGGTTATAATTATCCAGCCACTGAGACTACAATCAGCAAAATGACGGGAAACTGCGAAAGATTTGGCCATGAGCCAGTGTGACTTATGGTAGGGGCTCTGCCCATGTATTATGTGACTTTTTGTGCTGTATATCTCGCCTTTGTTTTCATGGATTTTTTTTGGTTTGACATATTTATAGTATTTTACAGTAATGCAACAAAAGGTGATTCATTCTACATTTTTTTAATTTTAATTCAGTTGTCATTTTCTTAGTGCAAGTAGATGTCAATCTTGGATGTAAATGTTATTTTGCACAGCAAACCCCTTCTGAAGAGTAAACCAGCTTCCTGAGACTCTACACACAAGTAAATACTCTCTCTCTCTCTCTCTCTCTCTCTCTCTCACACACACACACACACACATGAACTTGAACTTGCCAATCATACGGGTAGAGAAAAACCTGTTTTAATCTTATTTGCTCTGTGCCCATTGACAGCTTTTAAAGCTAACAAGAATTAATGAAGAAAATGAAGAATGATTCCATTTACTCCCATCCCTTCTAGCATCAAAGATCTCCGTATAAATCAGAGATGGGATGCAGATAGGCTCACGTTGGACTGACCTCAGCATTTTAGTTTTGTAGAAAGAGAGCAGAGACACATCTGCACTGCTGTTCCACAAGATAAGAGGGCCTGTATATCGTGTTTTTCATCCAAACCTGCAGAATGCACCACTAAGACCCACACCCCCACTCTCTCTCTCTATCTGACATCGCAGAGAACATCCACTCTCAAAACCACCTCACTGCTTCTGACACCTGAGTGGTACAAATTCAGGGCAAATGCAAACCAGCTTAAGACATCCTTCAAGGTGTTCATCTGTAACAAATATAATTCAGAAAGGAAAAGGTACATTAAGAGAAAATGGAAGTATTTATAGCTCATTTGTGCTGCCGTTTCCTGATAGTTGACCATGACCAAGGTTGTGTTTTTGTGGCTACTATAATGGGTATTCATTTTTATAGGATCCCAATAATCACAATGCACCTTACAAAAGACAGTAATTGATTTTGCTCAAAATGTCAAGCAGCAATTTCCTACATATATCTGTGTCCTCCAGCAAGGGTAATAGACAGGCCAAAAATGCACTTAGAGTCAGATGAACTAGTTTTCTGTGAGCCCTGCAGAAGGAGTATTTAACCCTGCACCAAGCAGGGCAGACTGATAACACAGCTGTCTGGATTCAGTCAGTATTACTTCTGGCTCTGTGGTTCATGCTTTAAGGAGAGACGGGAAAATGAATCCATGATCTTAGTAGGAGTTGAACTAATTGAGATGGAGAAGCACTGTAGAACAAATGACTCCCTCAGAACAAATGATACTTCATGAAGAAGTATGTGACATCTGGGTAAAAACAGTTTAAAAACCCAGCACATAATTGGTATCATAACACTTGGTATAATTTTCAAAGAATGCTGTGCTTTCTCCCTTATATTGTTGCTATCAAGGTTAGGATCTATTGAATTTCATATAGCCAATTCAGGACATCGGTGAGTTAAAATGAAGTTAAAGGCACTCAGGGTAATCATGCAGGTGTGGTGATTTCCTGGTGAGAACACGATTTAGACATGCTTCTTTTGGACATGCTTCTCTGACATTTACTTACTGCGCTAGCTGTTCCATCAGTGTCTGTTAGCCGCTGATGCAGGTCAAACCAGACTGTCTGTAACAAGAGTCAAAACAAAAGAGCTGCTTGTGAAATAAGCTTTTCCCCCACGTCTGCTCATGGATGCAGCTACTGACCACATTCCAACTCCCCGCGAAAAACACAGACAATAGAGATACAATAACAGAGATACAGATCATACTTCCTGGCTTAATTTAAGAACATTTGAAGCAGGTAAAATACCAATGAACCTAGCCTGCTGAAATCACCCCACATTTGCCTCAATCTGTGAGTTATTAAATAACGTCCAACAGAACTGTATATATTGTTTCTATAAAAACTGGCATCTATAAAAATTGGCAAACGTGACTTCTACTACTGTTAACAGTGATGTGATTGTTTAAATGTATTTTTACAATACGTCATACAGTATCAGAGTCCTTGTATCCAAGGTGTTAATTGATTGGCACAACCTCAGTAGCCAGCTACGTTAGTCTTAGAGCTCCAGCGTAGAAACAAAAACAATACAATTTGAACATCAAATGCGTACTCATCTCATCATCTATATTTTCCATAAAAGGAAAACTGAGTGCTTTGAAAAAAGATAAATAAGAAAATGGTTAAAAAAAACAAGGGGCATTTATGGCTACTGGCCACTATTACCAACGAAGTAAAGAGGTCCTGGTCTTTCTTACTTTACTTTTCTCATGTTAATATTAATAACATGCAAAAGTGTAAATTAAACCAAGAGCAGTGTTCTGTCACCCAGAAAAGGCTTAGCTTGAACAAACAGCAATGGAGTATGGAAAATGACCAATTTCTTGATTATTATTACACGCAGAAGTGTTCGTTTTGTTACCAGTACTTATTTTCATATTTGACCGATGAAAGAACATGACTTGTAAAATAACTGACATACAGTAGATCAGTATTAATTACAACTTCATTACTGCTCTGTTATAACTGAACAGTTAATTTAACCTCTGTTCAATAGGTCCAGTGAACAGAGCTTTGTGATTAGTTTTGTGCTCACTGACTCCTGCACAGTGAGCCAAGGAGTGTTTTTTTTTTCCCAGAACCAAAAACAGCTTATGTTTGGCTGGATGGAATGAAAAGCAGCCAAGAGAGACACATCTGGCCCGACTGATCTCTTGCCAATGGCTGGATCTGTCTTGGCAGGATGAAATCCCCTGTAGGTATCCTGTCCTCTCTCCTGTGCTCAACTGGGGCACACAATAAACATCGCTCCTGTTCTACGAGCATGTGACAAATTCACTTTCTTTGCTCATAAACAAAGCTGAGTAATAAGCAATAATCTGCACTCTGTATAATCTTTTAGAGAAACATTTTCACACATCTCATCTGAAATGGAGGGAAGTGACTATAAGATCTAGTGTCAGCACTCCCCACTCTAGTAAAAGAACTGAGTGCATAATGGCTGCTAATGAAGCTGAGCTCTTTCCCCTGTAGAGACTGGACGGTAGGAGATCTCTGTATCTCACACAGTCTGGAGATCTCTCTCTCTCCACAAAGTCTGGAGATCACTGTTTCCCACAGAGTCTGGAGATCTTTCTCTCCCATAGAGTTTGGAGAGCTGTCTCCCCCATAGAGGTTGGAGATCTCTCTCCCTCGTAGAGGCTGGAGACGTTTCTCCCCTGTACAAGCTGGAGATCTGTTTCCTTGCTAGAGGCTGGATATCTCTCTCCCCTGCAGACGTTGGAGATGACTGCTTATCTACCACGCAGTGCAGGACTGAAGATAGCTGCCAACATGTCTTTGAGAGGGAGAAGGAACTGTGGTGGCAACTGTTTTGGGCTCCAGTCTCCACACTGATGGGTGTATTAAGAATACCACTGTTGGAAGTGAAGGAAACACATTTCTCTAAATCAGAAGGTTTGCATCATACAGACAACAAAAGTGCTCTCATTCATCTGTAATCCAGAGTTCCAATCATACCTCATTCTTGTAATACATTCCTAGCTTTAGTGGGCTGACAGTACTAATAACATTACCGGCAGCATTCACCAAGGCAAAGATTCAGTTGTAGTTGAAGTCATTGTCGAGGTATACATGATCAGTAATAGTTGCATCTTGACCCAATGATTCTCCTCTATGATCTTTCACCTAAATCTGAGCTTTTTCTTTACATATTTTCACTGAGAAACTCATTAGTTCATTAAATAAGCCTGGCTGTTATGGTAGGACATTGTGAAGTCTTGTCTTGTTTTCTCACATTGCACTACTGAGTGTTTATTTGTTTATAGCATTTATTATGTTGTAGCTGGTTCTATATCTTTGTCTGTGTTTTACTTCTGAACCTCTGATGCCTCTGCTTATGCCAGCAATTCATCATCTACATGCTTCTAATAAATTCAGCTGGTTCAAAACCTCTCTGGTTCATCACAGTAATGAAAAGAATTTGTAAGAATTTTGACAACATTGTAGGAATTATGACAGGAATTATGACAGGAATTATGACGAACTTGTTTAATTTCATGCAAATAAAGTTACATGAGATTCAACCTCTAAACCTGCCCCTGCTCTACTGTAATCTACTGTTTAAAACACTTCATACAAATCAGACTGCATAAATTCTCGCAGCACAAATATAATCATTAATAAAAATAATCCAGTGCATGTAATGTAGTAGAACAAAAGGAAGCCATTGCTACTTTGTTACATTTGTGTGGATATTTGTGCACTGAAATTTGAAAACAAAGAAAAACAATCATATGATTTAAGAAACATATTCAAATAACAATTCCATATTTATGATGAATTAGCTCAGTTTATGTTGGTTATATTGGTCTATATTATATTATAGTATCGGTTTATGTTTCAGAACCCTAGAATATAATTGACTGGATTTGCTGCCTTCTTTTGTATGTGAATCACGCTCCATTCAGTTTCGTAGTGAAACTGCATGCAATCCAGACATCGTGACCAAACTTGCGTGGTCTCGGCACATCTTGGCTAGCAAGAACTTTCTCAGGACATGATAAATTAATTTGTAGGATATTAACCTAGTACACACATAAGTAATCAGTGTCACAGCCTAACATCTCAGGCTAACCAACAAGTAACGAGCTTGCTTCAAGAAGGAGAACAGTCTCCTTGATTTTTAAACATTTTCTTTAATTACATTTGAATTATTTTTAATTACCATAATTTGAAGAAAAATGCTAGTCTATTTAATTTAAGACCTAATTTAAGGTGTCACGCATGTATTCATTGGTGAAAAATCGACCATAGAATTTCATGTGACCAGAGTTCACAGTCATCTAAAAGTTTGAGTAAATCTCTGCTGGACTTGACAGTACATCCTTGGATGACTCCATATCAGCTTGCAAAATGGTAGCATGCTGTAGACACACCCCAGGACTGGATCTTCTCCCAGTTACTGGTGCTGGATATGATCAGGTAAAGACACCCCTGCACTCTGTGCTGGCTTCACTGAACATAGAATCAACCTGCCTAGATATTCTTAGCTTCTACAAAAAAAAAATCCAACCAAAAAAAAAAAAAAACCTGCTGGCCAAAAACTGCTGCATTAGCTTGAGACCCTGTTAGCCGTACTAACTCAACAAACACTCTTGCAGTTAAAGAAAATGCTCTGGGTTCTTCTGCCTCCCCCTGTGGGGTAACAATTTTTGGATTCGTTGTATTTCTGACTCCAAGTTAGCTAGCATCTGACCCCTAAGTGACAGCTCTTATGTCATATCTTCATGACATGCTGGGAACATGCTGTTTAAAGATTCAGAGGCAGAATTCAGTAGAAGGTCAAGGACACTAATACGTGCTTCCTCATACATTCTCATTTCACTGAAGGAATCAGACACTGTTCATTTATTTCAGAGCATCTATCACTGCAAATTATAGATTCCATAATTCTCTAAATGTTTTGCTGTCAGGTTAAAAGAAATATCGGATCAGTACAATGCAATCCATTATCAGTTTTCTGAATTTCACTGTTTACCTTGGATAGTGTGTATGATCTGTGTGGAAGCTGTGTGCCAGGAACTTGTCTTTGGTAATACTCTGAGGATTAGCACTGTAAGGGAGACTCTGTATACCAGTGGACCTGTGGAGGCTACATAAGACTTGGTTCCACCCTATTACATTCAATCTTACACTTGAGAACGTTTCTTATTAGGTTAACGGTGGTTATCGCCACATGATCACAGCAGTGTGCAATGGATATACAGACTGTGAAATGAGATGGAATTTGTTGCAGCTTCAGTTGACTCTACACATTTTTGAATCATCTTATGGTATATTAGTATGTAACTAACATGTAAATATAACTCCATATATTTGACCTTTCAGAGTGGCGAGAAGAAACAGCCTCACCTTGTTCTCGAGGCGTCCGATCAGGTCTGCCAGGCGGTTGATCTGTGACTCCAGTCCTTCTTTTTTCACCTCTGTAGCTCCTGAGATGAGGGAGACGGAGAGAGAAAGCCATTCAACACCCAACTGGATTTTAGACTGTTCCAGTATTAGAACAATTCATTTCAAAGTTCCGAATGAAGATCTTTGAATGAATTAAAATGTCATTCATATTTTTCTCTACAACTCTGTGGGATGGCTAGTCTAGCAGTAAAACAGTATGCTGTTTACACTGCGCCATTAAAATATATGTTTTAATAAATAGATATTAGTTTAACTATATTTACACAAAGGTGATGGCCATTAAAATGCAGAGAGAACAACACAAAAGAACACTGTGTTTAAACAGAGAATGATCAGTACAAGTTTCATCCTTCTTCTCATGCACTGACATCTAGTTAATGAGGAGAAAAAGCTCCCCTTCCTTTAAATCAGCATGGCTTAAACTGCCAAAGTGATTAGGCTATGGCACTCCCCTAATGCTGATGAGTCTACCAGGACTGAAAGGGATGGGGAACCCATCAACCATAGCTGTAGTGATTAGTGGACCTAGGTCCCTTGGAGACACTCTGCAATGTTGGTGTCTGTTGCAATGCTGCAACTGTTCCTGGTTCAGTCTCCTCTGTGTTGTAGTTAGTCTTCATCATCTTTGATATCCAGACTCATTTTCTGTGGATTCTCATATATTTGTTATATGACATGAAAAGGACATGAAAAGTGAGATGTCTTAAAAAAAAAAACCCAAGTGTGCGAGGGTATGTTCAAAAAAACTCAAAGAAAGGCATCATCACAAGAGTGTCCTGCCACCAAACTGGTTCATCTAACTAAAGATGGAGTAATTTAGGTCTCATAATTATTAATATATTTTTGTTGTTTCAACCCAAGCTCAAACTTAGACTAAGTTGGTCCAACTTCAGCCTCTTTGACAGAGGTTGACTGTCAAAGACAACAACCGTGTTTCCCTAAAGGCGCAATGCTGATGACAGCAGTCCCTGTGTACAGCTGCTGTAACATACCGGTGGACATACGGCAGATGGAAAATCTACACCCTCACGCTCCTCCATAGACGTGCTGCAGAATTGTAAGCACTTTGAATAGCCGCTGCGCATGACATTGCTCTACAAATAAACTTGCTGTACAAAGTGCTATACAAATAAACTTCACCTTGCCTTGCCTAAGGAACACACAGTCTGTATTAATCCTTTCAGGTCAAAAACCTGAATTTTAAAAACCATGTCAAAGCCAAGGAAGTGATAACTTCATTCAGAATCAGGCCCTCCATCATAAATCATGTTGATATTCCAGCTAAGCCTGGAAAACACTCCCAGGAATTCTGTCTGCTCAAATGTTCAGGCCCAGTGGCCAAGCCTGAGCTTCTTCTGGAACCCAAGATTCAGGAGAGGAATCTTGAGTGGATCTGGCAACACTCCACTGCTCAATCATCTCTTTAGCTCTACACGCTGAAGCGTGAAGTGGCCTCCCTCCTATCGGTTGCAGAAGCATGGCACGTTATGAATGTAAATGCAGCAGATCAGCATTGCATTCCCTGAAGGGAACCAGAACAATGTGCAGTGAGTCATTAAAGAGCTCTGGTGCCTCTGCTCCCACTTCAGTGCAGGCAGCACTGTGCCGATGTGCTTTTGTAATCATGACACTGGATGTCTGATGCCGAAGTACATTCCAATGAATGCGGGAAGTTGTGCAGGTAAACAGTGAGAGTGCACGTTTAAATTTAGCCCCTTATTTGACAAAGTGCTGTCTGACCAGGGGAGCGAGAGAACAGGAGGAGAAAATGTCTTCTGTCTGTTTAAGAAAGAAACTATACAGACCTGTGACATGGGAGAAAAATGCAAAGGAGCAGAGAGTATCTGATCTATTTTTGTGTTCTTGTCCATGTCTGCATAAATTGGACAGAATGTGAATGCAGTGAATTTGTGTGAGAGCAATACAAGAATGTAGCAACATAGACAGAACAGACAGAGAGGAAGAGAGAGAATACATAGAAAAAGTAGGAATAGCAAAGAGAACCAGAGAAAGAACAGAAAATGTGGCATGGGTGGGAAAGTCATCATCCAGATCGATATTTTCTGACTGGTCCCAGTAAATGACAGTTGAACAAAGCTTCCTCCATGGACAACTAAATGGCTGACAACTAAATGGCTGCATTTATAGTGGCAGCTTTTTATAGTGAAAATTATAGCGCAACTTTATGCGTTTCTGGGAAGAATTTAGAACTTATGTCAGCTATACTCTGGCCTTAGGACAGGCCATTTACTGCCATGTCATTTCATGGATATTGGCTTATTGAGCATGGTAGCTTTACGGTGAGAAACGAGCAAGTAATTGAAGTAGCTCTCTATAAATTACAATTGATAAAGAGTCCGAAGCACATCTGTCTGAGCACTATTAACATTTCTATTGGAATTACACTTGGGGCTTTTTTCCCTCCACAGCAATTCCACAGCTGTTTTACGATGTAACAGCAGATGAAGATTATTATAAACCACTGAACTAAAGAATGTAGTGGAGCAAAAAATGGCTATTTATTTTTTGCTCGTTCATGTTGTGCTAATAAATAACTGGATATACCGGCAACATTTCACATGGGGTTAATGCTGTTTACACATGCTTTAGCAGAGTGGATGAGGAAGATAAAGCCTGTTACCTGCTTTCAGTGTCACACATTAACACACACTTGTATGCACACACACGCGCGCCCAGACGCACGCACGCACTCTAAAATAATTTGTTATCCCGGCTAAGGAGCACCACCCCACAGAGAGTAATTAAAGTAAAACCACAGTACTGAGAGAAAAATAATACGGAATCCTTATCTAAATATCTTTTTTTTATCTGATAGAACTGGATGGTGGTGCTCAGCCTGTGTTACTGTGGCGTCTACAGACAGTGCTGGCATGACACATGGACAGAGCTGTGTGGTTCACGTCCATCAGAAAGGTTACATAACTAACTCTGCAGCGCCAAACCCAAAGCATGCCACTGTAGAAGTGTAGAGAACATGGAGAACACAGAGAACATGGAGACTGAACGGGAGGCTGTGGAGGCTGTACAGCCCTTCCTACAAACTCCTGCTATTCTGGTAGCTTCAAAAAAACAGAAAAATTAATGCAGATATAATACTCTAGCACAACAAACGTACAATAGCTGCTTGTGAGTTATATATAAACCCTTTGTGTCAGCTGTGACATTTCAAAAGCTTTTACCTAAAGTGAACACAGTTGTGCTGAACGTTTAATGTAGAGTTCTCAGTAATGTGTGTGCGCTTCCTTGCGTCCCTCCCCACAGAGATAAAGCACCCAAGACACAAAGCCAATTTCTATCTACCTGTGTTTGATTGATAGGGATTGCATTAAATTGGAAATAAATGAGATGACTGGATGAAGCATAACACATTTGATTTACACGTATTATTTGCATCTTTTGATTTTGTGGTTTATGGACCACAAACTAATCTTGATGCCAATGCAAGAGCCTGGGATAATGTATGTCTGATATTACTCATTCAAAGACAAATTCTTATTATGTCTGTTTCTGCTGACCCACCTATACAGCCATTTACACTTGAATTTCTTTAGTGTAAAAGGACTTCTCAAAGGATGCACTATTACCACCTCAACCCTCCTGTGGATTCTTCACTGTATTCTACACCAGTGCTTCCTAGTCCAGGCCTCAGAGACGCCAGGCAGTTCCCATTCTGCTCCCAACACACCTCAAGTTGGCAATCAAGGAAACGGAATACCTAGAACAGTTACGCAGGTAGCTGAAACAGAGGAAAAACCTGGACTGTCTAGAAGGTCCCTCAGGACTGGAGTAGCGCGGTGCTGCTCAGTTGTGCTCAGTATCCTTGCACTGAACATGTTCCTGCTTAGATTTATTTATCTTTTTTTTGTATTTCCATTGTTTAATCTCATGGAGCGGAGGGAAAAGTCAAAGATTTAGCCTGATGTATTCTTAACACTAACCTATTTATGCTTTCATGAGGATATTTTTTTGACAGACTACAGAGTACTTCTGTTGTTGCTCTGGAGAAGGGTGTCTGCCCTTAACATGGAGAGTGCAGACGTGGAAATTACATTAATGGAACTTATATAACACATATAGGCTATAAATATGTAGTATATCCTGAACAGTATGCATTTTATATTCAGGACTATGAAACTGAAACAGAAAAACCAAGAAATGAACAAAATTAAATACAGATATATTTTTTTTAAGAGACAGTCTCTAAGAGTGTGTGTGCGTATGCATGTGTGTGTGCAAGTGTGTGTGTGTGTGTGTGTATAATGAGATAGGTCACTGCCCTACCTTGGGGCACACTGAGGTTCCTCGTGGCATCCTTGGCACTGACTCTGTTATTGGGAGGGTAGTCTGGCACTGGGGCTCCATAGCGCCTCTCTGGAACTCGTGGACTGGTCTTACTGGGATACGATCTACATTGCAGACAAGGACAAGGACAAGGAGTGTTAGTGATAACGGTACGATGGACATGCTTGTGGTGCTATACCTCAAGACTCGTGTTTACAAACACGTAAGGCGATGAGTCACAGGGTTCCAGTTTATTAGACCAGTTTAAACGGTTCTAGATCATTCTAGATCTAGATCGGGTTATAGATCATTTTAGACCAGTCTAAAATAGTTCAGTTTAAAAGTTCTTTTGTTCTGAACTGTCTGGTCTTGGGCATTACTCTGTATCATACTGAATAAAACTACCAGCTCAACATATCAGTAGCCAGTCTGTGGTATGAAAAACTAACAACTCAATCTTGTTATCTTGTCAACTGTGGTCCTGTGGTCAGAAACTGACCAGGAAAAAATGTGGATGAGGATGACTGACACTATCCCCAACTATTACAATCATAATATAAATTAGATTTTATACTATTTCAATTTTGTAATTATATGTAATACAATTCCATGTATGTTCCAATCATATTTTATCAGTAAACTGCATTTAGGCTCCGATATTGAAACTGAATGAAATGAAACGTCCACTGTAAATGAATGCAGTGAATCTGCATCTCCATTTTAGAAGTATTAGTCTTCCAGAGCCATTTATAAGCAAACTTTACGCAAACGTTAGCAAATTAAACTTGCTAAAGACCTGTCGAGGATGTCTGTTGGAGGAATGTCTGTATGATAATACATGCTTTTTCTAATCCCCCAATACCCTCCTCTATATTCAGTTTCTGTCTGCATCCAACATCCAGAAAAGAAACTCAACAAAACTCCACAACACATGTTCAGCAGTGTCTCGACTTTTCGCAACTGTTAACATCACAAACCTTTTTTTTTCATTTGCTGAAAAATATAGTTTTTTATACATACAAACTATTTGAATACACACCACCACCTCAAATCACACTAATAAAGTCATATATTTATTTTACAGATCAAGGCTGGGTGACTCACTGGTGTAAATAATAATAACTGTTAACAGACTTTGTTTAATATTATGTGAGAGTCTCCTTCTTGGAAGCTTTTCTGTTTTAGTTAATATAGTTTTGGCAACACCCACACAAACATGTGGCAAAATAGGCCATAGGAGCTTTTTTCTGGGCTAGATTAACTAATTCTGTCCTTCACCCAATATCTTTTAAGTATTACTCATCCGAATGAACTGCTTTTCTTAGTTGTGACATTCAGGTTTTAAAATTTGATTGGAATATTTTACTCATTTTTAAAAAAAGAGAACGCAACAAGGCAGGACTATACTTTGCTCTCCTTTTAAATGGGTTGGAAAAGCAATCTAACTTCACCCTTTTATATAATCTGCCCCTAATCACCCCTTAATCCAAAATGTCTTGAACGATACATTATATATGTCACAATATATTGTCTAAATATGGTTTGTAATTATTTTTTGTTTTATTTACATGACCTATCTTCACAGTCATATCAGAACATTATGACCACCACCTCATGCACCACCTCATGCACCACCCTTGCATGGTGAAGTGGAGTGTTTACCTGTTGATATTTACCGTCACCATCAAGGAAACATGCAGGGGCTGCAAATGATCTGCTAGGACTGCCAAGTACCGATTGGTGTTCAAAGACCCATGCAGTGGTATTAGTAGTCCAAGATCATGCCAGAAAAACATCTCCCAGACACTGAGACCATAATCCTGCATTTGGCCCAGAGCTGGTCTCTTACAGGCGGTTCTTATACATTTGGCATCATATTCACCACTCTCCATCCACTTTACACACCAGAAACCTGGATTTGTCTGAGAAGGTGGCATTTTTCCAATCCTCCAGTGTCCAATTATGGTACTCCTGTGCAAACTGTAGGGCAGCGTTGACAATGAACCTTGGTTAACATCAGTGCCTTAACCATGTGTCTGTTTCACAGGCCCAGATGTAACAGCGTTCGCTCAGTGATGATTCCTGACACTTTTCTCATTGCTGCTGTGTTCATTACAGAGGTTAACTGGTCCACTGTGGTGCGCTGACTGCTCTGTACCACTCTCTGGAGATGTCGCTCCCCTCTATCACCAATGGCCCATGGGACACTCAATGTATGAGAATTCCATTCTTGCTACACTTTCACTACGGCGGCTCTAGAACATTCCACAAGGTGGTTTATCAGACCCTATTACCCTTTGTCCATTAACCTATTATCATGTCCTTCTGGACATCAGTCAAATCATGTCCTTTGCCCATGATGATTGTTTTGCACTCTGACTGGTGTGCTCACTTATTTTCACGTGCAATGGAACCCATCATGTGGTATCTGTGATGCCCAGGGCTGAGTTAACTAAACCAGCGCTGGTCTTAATATTCTGATCTGACTGTTTATTTTATGTGTTTTATTTATTTCCAACTGCTCTAATTTTCTTCTTCTTCTTTTTCCATCATTATTATCATTATGTGCTTTTTAAAATCATATTTCTAGAATTAAATTTCTCTTTGTATTTTGTGTTTTAATTGTTTTATTATCTTGTGAAGTACTTTTAGCTGCATGCTATGTATGAAAGGTGCTAAATAAATAAAGTTATTATTATCATCTCAGCTTTATGTGTTCTAGACGTGTTTCTTTATGTGTTCTAGAGGTGTTTCTTTATGTATTCTAGAGGTGTTTCTTTATGTATTCTAGAGGTGCTTCTTGGAGCCACTCCAGCACTGTCACCTGACATTCTGTTAAACTGTCATAGAAAATACTGTTTTTATTAAAAAGTCTAATGTAAAGAATTGACCAAAACATATGAGCCTAGCATATTTGTTCATGCCAGCCATGCTGTGTTACTTAAAATGATAAACTCGAGAACTGTCACTCTGCGGTGTGGAACTCACCCTACAGGGCAGTGCTGCTCATCAATAGCGTCCACTGCACTCTCCACAGAGTTGAGCAAGGATTGAATCTGATTGGCTGATTCTTTCAGCAGGAAGCGAGTCACAAATTGCTCAATATTAGATCCCCTTTCATACACCTGTTAAAGAGAGAGAGAAAGACAAGGACAGAGATTGATAAGCAGAAAAGAGAGAGAGAGAGAGAGAGAGAGAGAGAAAGAGAGAGGGGGAAAGGTAGAAACAGAGGGAGAAACAGACATTGGGAGGAAGAAATCAAACCTAAGCAGAATCAGCACTTTGTAGTGGGTGTTTATCCATGCATATCTAATGAGGCCTCACCCTCATCAGTGAGTTGCACTCCAGCAGAAGCCTGTTCAGCTACTACCCCATAACCACACTTCACACATGGTGAAAATGTCAGTAGCATGTGATTAAATGAGGGCAAATTGAAGCAGCATCTCCAGGGTTGCAATTGCTTGCTGCAGTGGTTATTACAAAAATGCATGTGTATTAATATGATTATGAATCTCAGTACAGCTGTACCCTCCTAGACCATGTGAACGTTATGTGATGGATTTCTGAAGTGCTCTTCCTGTTTATGCCATTATGTTTTCAACCATGTTGAATTCTTACCGTTAATATGCTTTTTGCTAGTGATACAATCAGAGAGTTACTTGAATAATGTTTTAGTCTACATGTAGCTTGGCATGTTATTGTGAACTAGTCAACAGAGTGAATACTGTAATAGGGATACTCACACTCACATACACACACACACACACACACACACAGAAAATAAGAAATGAGAAAATGAGAGCACCTATAAAAATGAGCTTCATAAGGCTCATATTTCAGGATTTCTGCTATTACTGACAGCAGGGTCAATCTTTTCCACTCTGGTGTTGAGAGTCAGAACTGCTACAAGCAGGATATCAAATGACTCTCCATCATTCTTCATCTCACAGAGACAGCAAAATATCTGACACTGACACAGCAGTGCCAGTTTGCTGAGTGCTGGACTTTGAAGCTCCTCATTGTAATAAGAACACAAGCCAGTTTTCATTACAGCTTGCAAATGAATTCTTAATGCAAGCCAGCACAAGGTAGAGGGTTAATTCACCGGCACACCTTGTATGTTATACTGCTACGCTCTGCATTTTCATGCTGACGACGGCTTATAGAAGGTCCCAATAAAAGTAGAGAGAATGACAAGTGTGCCTGGTTTACATGGCTGGACAGAGACTCAGGAGGCAGAGAATATATATGTGGGAGTAGAGTGTGTGTGTGTGTGTGTGTGGTGGTCAGTATGATTAATGTCAGTGATATGTATAGTCAGCAGTTCCCAGTGTTTTATTTCCACTGAAGGTTCTAACACACATCATTGAGCACTAAAGCACTGGTTGATGCCACTAAAGCACTGGTTGATGCCACTAAAGCACTGGTTGATGCCACTGAAGCACTGGTTGATGCCACTAAAGCACTGGTTGATGCCACTAAAGCACTGGTTGATGCCACTGCTAAGTGCAGGGCTTCTGACAAAGACTTGACGGAGAAAGAGAAAGACTGCAAGGAAAGCAGGATAAGTGTTGAAGCTTTTCATCCGTGCAGCAGGGCCCACGAGCATTAGGAATATCATTGATAACAATCAACACCTTCAACCAGAAGGTAGTCCAGAGCATCCCTGAAAGACTGGTCCTGCAAGCTGTAAAAAGGGCAAAGGTAAAAGCTTCTGTGTAGTGGGTTATCTTAACATAAGCCAACAATGAACATGGTTCTTCACAGTGATGGGTGAACTGATTAAACACATAATTATTACATTTTCAAGGAAAGAACCATTTGTAACCATTTGGCTAAAGGCATAAGAAAATGGGACCAAACCCATGGAAGGGAAATTTAATTTAGTCCACAGAGACGTCTGTAAATAGCTGTAGGTGCATGACAAGTCAGCTGAATTACAAAATAATAAGTAGTATAATGGACTACAGTACTTACAAGCACCTGGGTCAAATGAAAAATAAAGCACGATGCTCTATACCCAGGGACAGATTCATCCTTTATACATAAAACAAGTCATAGCAAGTGTGCTAATTATTAATGATGAGAGGTTGAAAAGAATGTTAATGCACCGAATTGCTTCATTGTAAATGAGACGCTCGTTTCATTACTACAGCTGCCCCAATGGAGAAAGTAATTCTAACATTTACACAAAGCAGAAAATAGTGAACAAGATACAGTATAGTGCCAGGGATCTGTGGAACGGTATGATGCAAATCACAGGCCTAAAACCCAGCAGTGGACTACCTGAGAGAGGTTTAGAATATGTCACCGAGCTGAGCCAGTCCTTCAGCAAGGTGTTTACAGATGTTCCCTCCCCCACTGTAAACCAGGCCTTGCATCACTATATCATTCACAGTTTCACCCCCTTTGACCCCATTGCATCAGAGACTTTCACCAGTGGACCACTGGACCAGAATGGTCACCACTGAAACACTCAGCTCACACTACAGACAGAAACAGTACCACAGTACCACCAAACATTACTTACTACTTAACCCCAAAGTAACTGTTAAAGACAATGACTGTTAAAGTATTTCAGATTAAAAGAGATTTGTTAAGATGTCACCAGAGCAAATCTACAGACTCAGATCACATTAGCCAGAGGGTTCTAAAGACCTGTGCCGACTGGTTCTATAGAGTACCATAGCCTCCTCTATTTAAGCTTAACCTTAGGAAAGCTGACAGGTCACATGTCCTTTAACATCTCCAGTATTCTAAGCACCGTTCAACCTTCTCTACTTGGCAAAATGTCTTCACCATTATCACCGGAATCACTGATTACCTGACTTCAAGAGCCCCGTTTACATGTTTGCTGAACTGTGTTGAGCAGCGCTGGAGCTGCACAGGGGCGGGGGCGGTCTCCGTCACACTGTATACATCTGACTCAAGTAAACCTCAGAGGTGTGTCACCTGCAGAGACCTTCTGGTCTCTCTGATGTTGATGACTGTGTTTGTGATGGGTAGGAGTCAGGGTACAGGGCTGTGATTCATAGCTTCACTTAGTGGAGTGGGAGAAACAAATAACAGCTACAGCTTTGCTGGGCCGAGACTAAGGAGATGGTGGTGGACTTTAGTAAGGACTAAGAGCCTCTTCTGAGTCCTTTCTCTATCTTGGGAAAGGTGGAAATGGTGAAGACCTACAACTGAACCACAATATGGATGGATAACACAGTGCCAGAGGCAGGAAAGAATAAAGCATGCTCTACTTTCTGAGTGATCTTAAGTCATTGAATGCATGCAACAGGATGCTATAGATGTACCTCTGGTCAGCTGTGTTTAGGGAAGTGTGTGTATATGGGTGTTGGGTGGGGTGGAGTCATTAAAGGCATAAGGTAACAGCACACTGACCAAATTAATCAGATAGATTGGACAAGTGAATGGGACCAATATGGACTTGCTGGAGGGTGATGGAAAAACTGCTGCAAAGCATAGATAATTCTTCTCATCACCTCTACCTAATAAACCAGTGGAGCACCTTTAGCTGAATCCAGACACACTGTAGGAAGGAGCGTAACATGAGGTCATTTGTAGCCATCACTGTGAGACTCTAACTCATCCATTCTATGTCAGGTAAGTTTCCAGAAAAATCTTTAGGACAGTGCATAGTCACATGGTTCGCATTCCTTACTGGCACTGTATTTATTACATTTAGTTTCACCTTTCTAATGGCTATTATTGATTACAGCTTTTTGACTGTCACTTTATTTTATTCTGGACCACATCAGTCTAGAATAATCACTTGATACTCCATTCATGTCATCATTTCCACTGCCCACTTTTTTGAGCAGTGATTGGTCAATGTGGGATTTAGTGTTATTCCTCTTTAACTGTTTTAAGCTGCTATCTATCTATCTATCTATCTATCTATCTATCTATCTATCTATCTATCTATCTATCTATCTATCTATCTATCT
>JAOXYF010000027.1:20933109-20944074 GCA_028565775.1 Sternarchorhynchus goeldii | reverse complement strand
ATAATTAATTGTTGCGCATATACGTTGTTTTCAGTAAACAGTATTTATTTTACTGGGCTGCGTTCTATACTGTTCAGCACAATTATTCAGTGAATACATTTACAGTATTAAAACATTCAGTCCCAAATGGTGTTCAGAGACTCTATTGCTTTGTCATATTTTACATCAAAGCAGAAAGGTTTTCCTAAAGCAATTAAAGAACATATGGCATCTTGGGATATTGTGCCTCATTAGTTCAAAGCACAGCATATGCACTGATTAATGCTATGGAAACATGCAGATTCAGATTTACATGCTTGTCTCGGGATGCATATTTCAGAACTGGTCAGTTATTAGCTAAACTGTGTATGTCTACAAAATGACTGGAAAGGTTAAAACCTAATACTGTACAGCAAAAAAATGGTATGTACCATACACTACACAACCTGATTCAAATGTTATGAATGTCGAAAGCTACACTTTTCAGTGTGTCCACAGTATCTTTGTAAGCATTTAATTATGACAATGGGGAGTCCAAATACCAAGCAGCGTATTTAGAAATAATAACATCTGCTGAACATTCAAAAGCTTAGAACGACTCTTGCACAGCATGCAATGCTAACTGCCACATTCCAAAATGATTTGAAACAGTCATAGTGCACAAATGAAACCATGGCATGGAACAGTTACAACTCAAATGTTTCAGTGTGATCTAACCAAAGTACTACACACACACACATTCATACACACACACACACACACACACACGGTCCTTGCCTGCTTGCTGGACTCATGAAACTCATCACAGTCTGGTGTGACAGCCCACACTAGGATTACAGTGGATCAGGCCTGACAGGTAGCACTGCTTCAGGACCTCTGGGAGGAGGCTCAGCACCACCCACCACATCACTCCATCTAATCCTGCTAGGGTTCACAGATACAGGGCGGACAACGGCAAAACAAGCAGCCGGAAATAAAGCCTGAACCATCTTCTGAAACCTGCCAGCCAGGTCTGAGGCCACTGGATAACATGGGCTCACTTCATAATCAACAACCTCTGGCATCAGACGCAAGAACTTTAGAATGCACACTCAGCCTGTTCTCATAGTGCGGAACTGCAATTCAGCCTTCTCCTGGGTTTCTGCAGATTGGCTTTAAAGAGCACATGCTGATTCCTTAATCATGTTTGGTTTCTATGGCTTTTCTAAGAACATTTACAATAGATCTCAAAGATAGCAGGGGAAGTCTGAATAAAGTAGACAGAACAAATGGAAATCCGAATTTCACAAACTGAGAAGAGGAGAGGAGAGGAGAGGAGAGGAGATTTAAGACATAAAACACTGGAGATGTATGATATAAAACTTTGGAAAGTAAGAATTTGAAACCACCTTCACACCAAATATAAAAAGACGATTTTTTTCTCTATTTGAAGTCTTAACAAGGTGAATGCATGGGTTAGCTCCAGATGCCTGGGCTAAGGGAAAGCTAATGAGAGAAGCTCATTAAAATGGTGTGTGGGGGAAATAGAGGAGAAAGATATGTTTAATGAATTCTTGCTTTTCTCCCACCATCTTTCTTACATCATCTGTTACCCAGTTCCACCATCTAAAGGGCCAATTATGTTTTTAAAATGGTCACCTTGTGCTTTGAAAATGATATTTCTATGTTTTAGACACTATACGTCTACAATTTGAGTAACAATGTGTATTTTATGAATTAAGCTGAAGAGCATTTTCTTCATTCCATGTCAGGCTGATTTTGTTACCATTATAAGAACCTCTCAAATGTAAAACATTACATTGTCCCAAATGTTACAAATAATACGAGTGGTGAAGCACAGCGAATTACATTATTCTAGCCACTATAATTACTCATAGAGAATGTGAATCTGTTTTTTCTCAGAATATAAAGAAACACACGATAAAATACATAATGAAAAGTACGAAGCTACCTTCACTATCCTCAATACACACTGGGGGAAAAAATCACCCAAGCTGTCAATTTCACCACAGTTTCAATCTGCTTTCTTCACACTGACTCAAGCTGCTGTAGAGATGTGTGAACTGCTTGTGTGTGACACATCACCACTGCTAACCAAAGGAAAAATACGGATTCTTGCCCTCTCTGATGTGGTGCAATGTGTAGGCAGGACTGACAGGCCATGTGTCTGATAAAGGGACCTCTGGAAATGGGAGCAGGTGTTTTTCCCACTCGTTTTCTTCTTCAGCTAGTCTAATCTTACACTTTTGCTCCCTGACTCAGACATGTTGAGGTGGCAGCATCCTTGATTCTGACACCACTTACTCTCTTATGGAGCTCATTTGTTCATCTGGTTGTCAGAGGAAGTAACTGTTAATGAGAGCTGGGATTCAGAGTGTGGGAATTCGAGTAGTGAGAGGAGGGGATTCAGAGGCTGAGAAATTCCATACGAGTGTAGATCACAGTCGGAGAGCAGCTTACTGTGTCGTCCACCTCACACACACACGCACACACACACACACACACACACACACACACATATATAACATTTGACATCCAGACATTGTCCTTATTTTCCCTGTCTCTAACACATTATATTTCCTGTTTGATAGGTGTCACTGTAAAGAGATAATCAATGTTATTCTTCATTTTACCTATCAATGGTTTTAGCGTTATGGGTGTGGTCAGTATACACTGATTTATTAGAAACACCTGCCCCTTACCCCTTAGAGCTTCCCTGTATGGAAATTAGACACATGAACCTGGAGTGCACTACAACATCAAGCGAATTTCTCATAGATCAGTTTCAGCATGAATCCCCATTAAAACAGGAAAGTCAAATGATGTGGTAAATGTAAAAGATGCACACTACATGGTGCTACACTAGCAGGGCCCTGTATTTCAAAAATTGCTGAACTTTTGGGGTTTTCTCATGCAACAATGTTGAGAGGCCTGGACCAGGAATAGTGTTAATCCAGGAAAATCATTCAGCAAAAGGAGATCTTTTGGACAGCGCATCAAAAAAAGGAGTCAGAGGAGGGTGTCAAAAATCATTCTGGTAAACAAGCAGTGCAAAATCAAGCAAAATGCACCAAATTATTTTGTCTACATGCACTTTCCGTCCCTCAACATCCCTCTGACGTGGAATCGATGCCATGTTGATTTATCTATCTATCTATCTATCTATCTATCTAAAACTATAGAATCAGGTAAATACAAGGCCTACTAATTGAAGCTCAGCTTGTCAAAGCATGAATACTGTATGAGCTGTATATAAAAAAATCACATTTACATTAATAATTACTGGCAGCCTGCTACCAAAGCTGTTGAGTTGGTGAGTGACGGGGACCTGAAGAGGGAAAGTCATACCAATCACAAGGGAAAGAATATTTCTTCAGCAGGAGACTGGGCCACTTGATTAGCCAGCACCAAACAGACATCAATCAGAGTCCTTCTGTTCAGCTAAGGAAAGGGGAATGAGTCTCTGGAGGCAAAAACCTTAATGTAGAGGCTCATGATCAAACAGCGGCTGTAGGCTATGCTGCTCAATATCTCTGCCATGAGGGGTAAGAAGAAACCAGGGGTGCAGTCAGAGGGAGAGAGAGAGAAAGAGAGAGAGAGTGTATGTCTGTGAGTGTGTGTGTAGGTGTGTGTGTGTGTGTGTGTGAGAGAGAGAGAGAGAGAGAGAGAGAAAGAGAGAGAGATACTAGAGAGAACGCATACTACAGAACTGGCACAGGAATTGTGACATTTTCTTGTAAGACATGAAAATATTGTTAGGTTTGAAAGCTGTAATTTGCTCACAAAGTAGAGTGGATGCAGCTGAAGGGAAGGCCTCTCCCCTACTCTGACCTATGTGGTGCACTTCAACCTTTCCTCCCGAGGAGAATATGAGAAGAAACAACACTCTCTTTGCAAGAGATGAATGAAGAACTCACACCACGGTACACCATGGATGGAGGAGAAGTGTAAAGAGAGAAAGAAATACTGAAGTAAGGAAGGGAGATCAGAGCAGAGCACTACACAGAGGGGGAAATGGCTTTCTCAAATCACTGAGGTTGTGCTTATTTGTAGTCATTTAAGATGCAGTTAAACAGGAGTGACTGTGCCTGTCCCAGAGGCCACTACCGCAGATCACACACACACACACACACACACACATGCACACATGCACGCACTCACTCACTCTCTCTCTCTCTCTCTCTCTCTCTCTCTCTCACCCACACACACACACACACACACACACACAAAAACACACACTCACATTCTCTCTCTCTCTCTCTCTCTCTCTCTCTCTCTCTCACACACACACACACACACAAACACACACACAAACACACACACACACACAAAACACATGCTCACACACCACTCTGCACACTAAATGTGTCATAAATATTTAAAGAGTAAACTCATTTGGTATTCGCAGGGATATTTTACAACCCCGGGGCACTCTGGTCTTTAAGAACTCTAACCTTCAGTAATAACACAAAGCTGAACAAGATCTATCATGCACTGACGCGTGCAGAAAAAAGAATGTAAAATACAGAGACAGACAGAGAGAAACAGAGGGAGCAAGAGATCAGACACACAAAGCCAAGACTGGAGAAGAGTGAAGGCTGATGGGAAAAACAAGTGATGGGTTTTATGTCTCCTATAATTCACATGTTCAACGCACATGTAAGACAAACTCTGGACTATGACATCTAGTTCCCATCTTCCCCAACTGCTGTGAATATCTGTGGCCTCTCACAGACATAAGGGTGGTAAAATCACAATAGTCCTGTCCCACCACAAATGGTCAATAGTTATTCATGACTGCAAAATCAGTTTCCTACCACCAGCTATGAGATTTTGTTGTTGCTTTCTATGGTGGTAAGACATCAGTATGCGGTTACTTTTAATTGGTCAGTGGTGGCAAAGCCATGTTTTTGGTCAAGATAAGCATGAAATCTGGGCCTGTGGGGGAGAGGGTTTTTGGAGGAGAGTTGGTGTGGAACTGGACAGTGCTGGGGCAGAACTGGTGGACTGAGGAGATAGGTTTGGAGGAATCTCTTCCTGAAGCTGACACTCTCTGCTTTCTCACGCCTTCACTTTCTCTGTCCATCTATTAGGCAACATTCAGGTGGAATTTTGCATGCTGTATTTGAGTTATTTATAACGTGCATTGCCTCATTACAATCTTTAACCAACTGTAATATGCAGATAATTGGCTTATATGCTATGTAAATAAATCCTGTTACCTTTGACTCAGGTGAGACTCAGCTCTTCACATTGAATTACATAATGTCAGTGCTTAAATACTAACTAGAGTAAACATCCAGATATAGGATGTTTACTCTAGTTAATCTGCTGTGTGTGTTTACTAGGTTATACAATAAATTAGACTACCTGAATGGCAAAGATCTGACAAAACAGGATGCTTTAGCATTAAGGTTATGCATATTCTCATGACTTACACTGGGCTACACAGTAGAATTTGCCTTTTGTAACACATTTGTAATAATAATGTGGAGTTACACATAAAGCCTTAAGCGTTTCCACTGTTGGTTGTAGGTAAGTGGGGTAGAGGTAGAACAGCCAAACCTCCTACACCAGAATGGAGAGGAAGAGGAGTCTGTTTGATCCTTCTGTCAGACTAAACCCCAGCTCATGCTAATGAGGACCAAATATCACACAAAATATGCATGAAAAGCCTTGCACACAAACACAGGAGAGTTCGAATGCTCAGACACACACACACACACACACACACACACACACACACACACACACACACACATACACAGACACAGCTGAAACCTATTCCATCCTCCTCACTCCATACTCCAATGGTTTAACCCCACAAAAGATATTTCTGTCCTCAAGGATTATTGTGAGTGTAGGCTGTCTGTCCTAAGAGAATACAGTGAACGAAAGGCTTTAAAAGACCATGCGTATTCAGTCTTGTCATCAATTACACTCGCTTTTACCTTCATGATCAAACAAAGGAACCAAATCTGGAGTGGCATGTAGAAAAATATTGATCCCAGAAGATTTCCCTGAAGACCACAGTGCATTAGCTCAAGCTGCCATTAAAGACACACACTCGTGGAGGAGCAGCATGGTACTGTTACCTTCTTAGTGAAATCCATGGCTTTGAGGATGGAGAGGTTGAGTGTCTCCAGGGATGCCAGAACCCCTTCGTATTCCCCCATGTGTTTGGCAAAGTAGTCTATAAAAGAAGGAAAATGTCTGCTCAACATCTCATATGTGTAAAATATGCACATATATACAAATCAGTGAGCTGATGAAAACTCAGAATTTACAGTGTATCCTATTGATTAGTGTCTGAGAATACTTTTACATTACTTAAAGGGTTAATCTCATCACCTGATCCTCTATTAGTGGTTATTTTAATCAGATATTACAAGAAGATGCAAAATCTATACCAGTTGTTTTATGCATCTTCCTCCCACAAACAGACAGGTTGGAGAATAGGTTGGGTTACAAATGAGAACCACAAAAAAGGTTTAAATCCACATGCTTTCTTCCTCACACATGCACAGAAAACACACACACACACACACACACACACACACACTCTTCTGGTACTCACCACATAGTTCCTTAGTGTCAACATTACTAACGAAGGAAAGGAGCCGTGTATGAAGGGATAAAGAAGGACAGGCAGAAGGAAAGAGGAGTAAGTCACAGGGAAAAAAGCACCATGCAGATATACACACCACCCACTTCATCAAAGAAATGCAGATCTCCATTCAGACCCATTAAATAGCTACACACAACTGTCAGCTCCACTGATTGCTAATACATTTCCACCCATCACTGAAATGTTCCATGGGCCGGAAGAGGGACCCAAGTGATCACAGTTCATTAGCATGTACAAGGCATAATCTGTAAAGAAAGTCCATTCGGATGTGATGTGAATCGATGGAAGGGGGAGTACACAAAAATCTCCGCACTCCATTCAGCGTACGCAGTCAATAAATTAGCTTGCTTCTGAAGAGCTATGGCTGACTAAATCAGCATTTCAGAGCGAATCAATTCACTTACTTACTAAAGAGCGCCACAGGAAAAGATGCACATTGGCTGCTGGCGGAGGTAATAGATGACTCTGTGTTTCTTGTATGTGAGTTATATATGACTCTGTATTTCTTGTATGTGAGTTACATATGACTCTGTGTTTCTTGTATGTGTGCCTGCCTGCATGCTTGTGTGTTTGTCTAAGGCATCAGACACAGCAACAGTCCCCACTGGACAGAACTCATGCTGAGATGGATTGTGCTGTGCAGAACAGACTGACAAATCAACTGACAAATGACTTTCTATAAAAGGGGGATCTAGGAATGACTGACAAGTATAATTCCAGAATTTGCAGAACCAGGTTTTAATTGGGTTCTTTTGTTTCCTTAATGCCCTTTAAACTTTAGATCCAACTAGAAATCCAGACTAAAACTATATTTTTCTTATGTCTTTGAAACAGTTCCCATATTAAATTAGTACTTTTTATTTTTTGAATTCTTTAATCTTGTTTTTAATCTTAAATAATTCATTTGATTTAAGCACCTTTGCATGTAAAATGTGGTAGACTATATCAGAAATGATGGCTTGCCTCACCATACTTTGGCTAAAGCTCGACAGAAACTGAAGAGGGACGTGTTCATTGGGTGTCGTATTTTGTGTTGTTGCTCAAACAATGTGTGACCATCACACAGCAATCTGGATGTGCTAAAGAGTCTGAGTGAGAGTTGCCTGAGGACCTGGGAGGACAGCAAAGGTTGAAGAGAGGTGGAGAGAGAGACAGAGAGAGAGAGAGAGAGATACAGTGCTCCAAAACCACAGCTAAAGAAGATTTTAGAGGAGAACAATTTACTTCTTCTCTACATGTTCTGTACCCTTGTCAATACTGTCATCAGTTTGTCTCCCTCATATAATTCTATTCCTTTGTTTCTTTTGATCTTCAGTTCCTTTATTCCTTCTTAAAATAGAGGTGTCATCACCAAGGAAGAGCAAAGGGGACCTTCTTGATGCCCACATGAAAAAGCATCAGAAAATAAACATGACATTCGCAGGTGCCAGATAGAGGCTGGCGGCGGCCCTGGCAAACAAAACCTCTTGGACCTTTAATTTTTATGGCTCTGGGACTCATGGAGTTCATTTCACTTTGGCAGTCTGAGATAGGATCTACAGGCAGCGTAAGAAGAAAGAAAGTGAATAAAGAGACTTTTGTCCCTCTGTGGAGAACTTGGATGAAAGGATGAAGAATCCTGTCTCATATCTCTTCCACATTCGTTCTCTTTCTGATCTGTCACATCCTACACTAGTAGTAAGTTAGATATGAATTCCATCCATGCTTGGATCCTTTCAGTCTGAGGTGAACACTCAGGTGGGGCTGCATGTTTAAAGAATTGTAAAAATGGGGAATTCTTCACCACACCCATATTGAAAGGTATTTGAATTAGACTTTAGCATGTTGCACTTATCTCAAGACAACACCGGACATGGAAACACTTGCAGTTCAGGAGGAGACAAGGAAAAAGTGTATGGTTTATGTGGAAAAGAACTACACCCATGGGTGGGGTGTGACCATGACAACTACATGTCAAAGCATAAAAGAAGTAAGAGTTTCAGAAAAAGAAGAGTGTACGCTTTAAAATGCTGATGTCATGCACAGCAGATGCTGCACATGTTGGAGTAAACACGTGCTGGATGGTCTGTGTGTACTTTTCATTACCACTCCTTGTTCTTCCCAGTGGCCTCCTACCATCTTCACCACTCTCCTCATCTCCTGCCAATGTTTACAAATTTGCCACACTAAGTCCTCGCTCAGTACCAAGGGAGATGAGTGAAGGGTACTAAATTGATGCCAAAATTTTCCTGTCTCTGACATGAAGAAGAATATTCTTTGCAGAAAATGTGTGCATGCTTTGGTGATGGTCATGCATGAAAATCACATATTAAACCCATCCTGGTTCCTTTCCCCCTTACTATAGAGCCCTGGTTCATTTGCACTTGGACAGCAGGAAAAGGTTTCACTCAATTTTGAATTGTTTTTTCGAAATATAACTGAAAACTGGTAAGGATCAAATATAGTGTACGTGCCATGGTATTATTTTTTATTCAAATTAAGGAAAGAGTTTATTAATTATTTTTTGGAAATATTTTGATGTGATTCTGAATATATAATGGTGAAGTTAATGCAATAATGTGTTTTTTTTCATGAAATTTGTGATTAAATGTGTGATTAATCACAATCAATACCAGAATTGTTATGATTAATCACCATTAAAAAGGTTTGACAGCACTGTTAAAAACATTATTCAAAGTGTTGGAACTGGGCCCAGGAATCACTTTGGAAGATGAGGTAATTAGAGATTGGATATGTGAGTGTAGCATAGACTTTGGTGAAGAAATTCTTAAAATATCTGAAATGTTACTATGATTTTGCACTGGCCTAAATGGCAAACATCTAGAATACAGCACTTTGTCTGATACAGAGCATATTTATGAACTGTCCAGCAAATGAATGAGTCATTATAGCATGTTATGACAAAGAAAATAACAAATGACCCTAGACAGGATAAAAATATGATTCTGAGTATATCATCCTAAATTTGGCCGCAGCGAGAGCTTACAAGGTAAATGAAATATTAATCTGTGGAGGGAACGAGGGCTGCAAAATATAACAAGGGTGAGGCAGAATCTAGAAGGGCAGGAGCATCTTTCAATACATTACAGTACAAAGCAATACAAGACATAACCAATTCTTCAGAGAATCTCATGCTTCTTCTCGCTGCGTTCCTCCTCCACCGCATCCATTTCTCTCCACCTGCACCACCTGCTCTTCCTCCCTTTTCCTCTTTTCTCATCCCTGCTTGTCGATGGCTCTCCTAAACCCTCCCCCATGTTCTTCTCTCTACACCTCTTCTATCCTTGTCCGTTACTCTCTCTCTCTCTCTCTCTCCCTCTCTCTCCCTCTCCCACTCCCTCTCTCCCTATCTCTCTCGCCCTCTCCCTCTGTCTCTCCCTGCTCCCCTGTGTATGTCTGTGGGCCCTGGCGGTTCATTATTTAGGAAGAAGCACACGGTGGGCCCAGTGAGCCGCCCGCCGTACGCATCCTTTCCGTTTTTACATAATTCATTCTGAAATGTGATTAAAGACAATGCACACAGTGGAGCAGCACTGCCTCCAGAAAGAGAGAGAGAGAGAGAGAGAGAAGAGAGAGAGAGAGAGAGAGAGAGTCACTGATGTGCCAGCATACATGCACACACACACACACACACACACACACACACACACGACAGTTGAGGTCTAGGTATAGAAAACGACATATACAGTACACTCAAACAATTAGACAGAGAGTAAAAGAGAAGTAACTTGGCGAAGGAGAGAGAGAAATGAATGAAAGAGAAGGATAGAGAGAGGGTGAGAGATAGACGTTCTGGCCAGTGTTGCTTCATTAAGGACTAAAGCTGTTTCTGAGCCCCCCTCCAAAGCTTCCTCCTTCTCAGGCTCTCTTTTATTTATCCCTGATGATCTTCTTATGCCTCTCGTTATACTTCCCTCTGTGTTCTACGCTGAGTGAGTACACAGGTGGATTGTTGTATGGCCACTCCTTTACTTTATGTTTGCCTTGGTTTCTTTCTCATCAGAGTGAGGAAAGACTTCCACTCGTGCTGAGCAGCTCTTTCTACGGTTGATCTCGCGGTGACCAGGAAGCTCACCTGGTGTTATCAGAGTCAATGGTGTGGAACAGTTTCTCTAACTCCTCCTCGTTCAGGGTTCCATCGGAGAAGAAGGCCTGGAACTCATCTAGCGAGAGCTTTCCATCATCTGCAAAGGGAAAGAGAGAGGGGTGTGATAGAGTAGGAGAAAGGGGTGTGACAGAGTAGGAGAGAGGGGTGGGAGAGACGGGTGGAATATCAGCTGCATGTCACATTTGTTTGCCACATAACTGAATAACCTGCTAACCATGTGTGATTACAGCCAGATGTTTATAAATATAGT
>JAOXYF010000027.1:20911909-20927393 GCA_028565775.1 Sternarchorhynchus goeldii | reverse complement strand
ATGCTGCACACAAAGACACGCCCACAAACAACACACACCCCCAGTTACATTTCCAATTCCCTGATTTATCCCATCTCAGTTTATCCCACGTTGCCATGGCATTAACCGTCCTCAGCTCCCTTTATGAGCCCTCAGGTCCTGCCAAACATTCACTCAGCTAGGACTGCAGAAGCCTGTCTGCAATACGAACTCAAGTTGAAGCGTCTTGAGAAATTCTTGCTTTAGTATATATATATATATATATATATATATATATACACTTTGCTAGCACAGCTGATGAAGGACCTCTGTCCACAATGTTCTGTTTCTTTAGAAACCTTGTGTACTTCACAATTTTAAATATCTCTCTCTCTCTCTATATATATATATATATATGGACATTCCAGGAAGAAGCAGATGGCAGAGACCCCATTTCTCTCTGTTGTTGTTCCTACATGCGTGTATATGGTCCAGGTCCAGGAAGAAACAGGCATTAATTAGGCACTGACCCACTTTGTGGTCCCACTAAGGAGCACCTCACTCTGGAAACAGCCGCTGACTAAACCCAGGCCTCTCCCACTCCCACTACACTAGCATCCTGACACAAATACTACTCCACTCTGAACAAGCAGTGTTTCAGAAGTACGAGGATGTGCAGTGATTCTGTTCAAGCCCTCGGTAGTTGTCGCTAGCTCACTCTAGCGTTGCTACCTGGACAGATAAAGGCTAGAAGAATGAATAGCCCGGAGCGCATGGGCCAAGTGTTGCAGCCTAGTTGAACATGAGTTTATTCCAGTCTGGATACTCTGGGTAACTGATAACGGTGTCATAGGTCTGTTTTAGTATGTTGGTACAGTGCATCAGGTCTAGAACTGCTTCACATTGGGGACAGAGAGTAAGTGACTCTCTCAGCACATGGAGATTACAGTAGTGCTTCATGGATTCATTTATGTGCTGATTGAGGTGACTGAAAGGTGTGTCTGTACTGAGGGCATTAGAGATTTATTGATTAGGGCACTTTTTTTGTCTCGCTCTCCCTCTCGTTTGTGTGTGTGTAGGTTGCAGACTGCAGGGACTACAGACCAACACAGACCTTGCTGCTTCTTGCTAAAAAGAGGCAATTAGCACCTTCTACTTTCAGCTGCAGTCTTCTCAGAGCCTTCTAACATGACACCCACACACACTCACACACACACACACACACAGAGCGTTTCCTTTCCCTCTCATCTTCAACTCATCATATTTTCAGGAAGGAAGGGGAGGGGAGGGGAGGGGGCTGGTTGCTATGGAAACCATGCGAATGGGATCTGACCCTCTTCACATTGTCTCATGCTTTTATCCACCACTTTCGTGAAGTTCCCCCCCTTCTCTTTCAGTTCACTACTCTGTTGCCCCTGTTCATTATTTCAAATGAGAGATGATCCTTTTTGTTATGAAAGCAGAAAAAGCATTTCTTCATTTTCAGTAGTTTTATTTCTTATCTCCACTTGGCATCAGCTGGTCATTTAAAAACCCACTTCCTTTCAGCATTGGTATGAGAGAAATGCCCAGCCCTACATCACAAACTGATTTTAGATGAATGCTCACAGCATCCATTAACAAAGATGTGTATTACAGTTAAGACGCATTTATGAACAACAGGGATAATTAGTACTCAGTCCACACTAAAGACAAGAGCCACTGGAAGCTTTGGGGAATTTCATCTATCTGGTTATTGTCTTGACCAGTCCATATCTGTGTATCTACACACAACTGCACTGCCTGCGACTCTGGCAAATGCCTTAAGAAATTATGTCAGACCACACTGCTAATATGTACACGCACACAAACACACACACATAGACACACACACACACACACACACATAGACACACACACAGAGACTCCCAAGCAAATCAGAAAGCCATTCACAGACACCCCTTCTACCCACAGCTCCGTAGTGATGAATGATCAACCAAATAGCTTTCACAGGCATGTCCCTTCTGTGCCTGTTACATTCCTCAGCCCTGCAAAACTAGCTCTGCCAGCGCTGGTCTCCTGCTCGCTGCTGGTCTCTCTGGAACACCTGTCTCTCCATCCATCTGTCTTCCTGCTTTCTCACCTGCATCATTACTTCATGTGTCCGTGTGATTATCTGACTGAGTGCCAACCTGTACACGTTCTTTCATCTGTTCTAGTGCCGTTTACTTGACCCACAGCCCTGGGGGGTTAGAGCCTGACTGGCCTCATGAATGGCTTGATCAGCTTGTGAATGGAAACAAGTGTGGAGGAAGGAAACCACTCGCTCTGACTTTGAGCGACAGGAACTGTCTTTGCATCTCACCATCCGTCTCCCTGGAGAGCGCGGCTGTCCGGCCCCCCATGCACTGATACGCCCTGCCGCTTCAGACTGAATCTGAGTCATTGATGCCTCAGAAGCGGAGGGCAGGGGTAGATGATATCCCTTCAGGTAGATGATGGGACAGAGATTTAGTATAATAGTTTGTGCCATTGTGTGGCACTGTTCATTAAGTATGCAGAGTCTTTAGAAAATATAGCAAGACTTTTGGCTTTCAAACATGCTGTGGCAGCTCTCAAATGTCAGGGATGACTCCCACATGACTAACATGGACAAAAACAGTGACTGCATTACAAAATCCAAGGCAAACAGGCCGTCATCGTAAATAAGAATTTGTTCTTAATGACTGTCCTGTTTAAATTAAAGGCCACTGATTAGACTCTTTTTAAACTCGATGGATAGGAGCAGATATATGAAAGCATCAAAGTTCCAAACAATTCATTGTGATTTGGATAAAACTTCCTAAACCCTCTGTGGAATGATATTCACTGCAGTTAAACAATAATGAACACAATTAGTATAAAAACAACCCACTCATGCAGTACAACATATTATACTGTTATATATAAACCTAAGCTACTAATAGTACCAGTATAATTTAATGACTATAAACAAAGCATATCCCTTTTCCAGGGGGTACACATATGAGGATATGAACATGAGACAAACCACAGCAATCAGACACTAAACTAAACCATTCCAGGTGGTTTCCCTTGACCTGGAGCTGGAGACTGAGCCACAAGAGAGAGGAGCTTTGATTAAACACAAGACTGCATCAGGAACCCCTCTGCACCAGTGGCAGAATCAATTAATGCACCTATCTGATTAAATTAGAGTTCACTCAAACGATTCAGCACTCCAAGCTGGGCTTTCACCCTCCTACAGGATTCCTGAGGGCCAGAGCAACATCAGCACTGTGAGAGAAGGAGGGTGATATAAGGTGTTTACGCGAGCAAAACTACTAAAATTTATATAACAGGCATTAAAAACAGTCCTAGAATTAGAACAAATCACCCAGACTTTTTCATGGCTGACTGCCATAGAGGGAGAGTTTAAGCCACTGTGTAAATGTCCAATTAACATAATGCATAGCAATTTCTAATTAACATAACGCATAGTAATTTCTAATTAACATAATGCATAGTAATGCTTTGAGTTTCTGAGGACTTCCATTGTGTGACGACTGGTTTTGACGGGTAAAGACTTTATTAGGGCCACAACAATCAGTGCATTCATTTACTGAAAAGTGGAAAACTGGTTTTTAACATGTGTTTTTTACACTGCATTTTTGAAATCTTTGCATTCTTGCAGCCAATGGCAAAGAGTTAAAAAAATAAACACTATGTAAGTTTAGCCTGTCCCTGAATACTGTCATGTCCTGTGATACAACCAATTCATTAACTGTTGGCAGTGAAGATTAATGGTGATTGTGACAATGCCCTCTCCCCGTCAGTAGCCTCCGTTGGTCGGTGGTGGCTGTGCACGTGACCTTTGTTCATTTTTCTGTTCCATATATCTTTGTTTTGATTTGTTGCCATGCCTCAGGTGATGTGTGTTGTGCTTCGTTCGCCAGACCACCTGAGGGTTGCTATGTTAATTGTTATTTTATTATGTTATGTCCTTTATAAGATCAAATGTTTGCCGTCATTGATGTTTCATTTTCTTGCGTTTCTTTAAGTGCTTCAGTCTGGGACATGAGTTTGATTCCTTTTTTTTCCCCTGAACATTTTACAGCCGTGACAGTGATGATGATACAATAAATTAAATGTGAAAATATTTAGTTGCCATCTCCTGAGAGGAGAATATTAAGATTTTTTTGTGTCTATAGATGTCATGTGTCTATGAAAAAAGAGCAAGAGAACAGAAGAGGGTGTGCTGCTGACGGTTAAACAGTATTAAATCCCCTCAATTTAGTCATAACGCAACTCCATAATTTCGAATAAGGATTAAAAAATCGCAATTAATTTATTCTCTTTATGATGCGTGAGATTGAAAATGAAAATACACTGCATGAGCAAGGAGGTAGCAGGAGTTTATCGGCATGTATTTGAAAACTCATAATGGAACACATGGTGTGGCATCCCAGCAATGAAAGGGCTCATCTAATCTTTTCTTTTATACAACAGCCAATCCTCCATCAGGCCCCAGCCAGGTGTGGAGAAAAGCAAAGAGTGATCAACATAAGCTTCCAGACAAAAACAAAGAGAATTTCACAATGTGGGCCAACTAACTCTCAGAGGAAGGCTGGAGGTACATGAAATAGACGGGAGAGAGATGTGACCCCAGACTCAATTTTCATTTGATTAAAGCCGTCAGCCATCTGGATGCGTCTTCACATGCTTATGGAGGTGGTGGTGGTGCCATGGAAACGGCAGGAATCATTGCCCTAATAGGCAGGAGGAAACGTGGTCTGCTGTAACCAGGAGTAACCAGGTAAGTGAGTACAGGAAACAACCAACATTATAGTGCAGTTTCCTATGCAAAGATTATGCCTCATTCTGGGGTACCTTATTCCCTTGAATGTGATTTTCCTTTACCCATTTGATTTTAGTCTGGGACTAAACTAACGGACTAATCTGTTTCTGAGGAAAAAGCCTGATATAATCGTATGGACTGCCTTTTTATGAGCTCAATTGCCTCTGAAGATTTTTTATCCACTATGCTCTCTGAGGAAATCTGAGAATGTTCTGGAAAAACTGGACAGTCATTAAGAGTGGTTTGGTTTCGCTCTCAGTGGATCTCAAGACAAAGAGTTTTTATGTGCTGTGCGGTGCGTTGCTGCTCTTCACAACAGAGCACTTCCCTCCGAGCTCCGTTATTGACTGCAGATGCTCTACAGGCGTAATGCTGCGGCAGCTGTGGCTCTAAGCCCACTGGACCCGTGCATTACTGTGTTTCCATGCAGGTATGGATGTCACACTCATTAGCTGGACACAAGTGGACATAGGCAGTTCTGGCTCCAGGAGAGCGCAGGTCCCACGCTGCAGTTCCGCAGAGACACGTTTCTCGTGCCTGGGCCAAACTCGGCATACCCGGAAAACGAGCATCTCCAGCAGATGTCAATAACAAGAGAGGAGAAAATAAGCACTCTTACACCATTAAAAGGGTTCATCCCAGAGGCGTGTGGCAGAGGAGTGCTAGCAGATGCCCCCAGCCTCCAGCCCTTCCACTTGCACACAGGCATCCTATATAAGGCCTCTAATTAATGACAGCTAAATGTCATTTGTTCAGCTGCCCTGGAGATCACGGGCTTATAACAGCGATTTTACAGTGTCAGCAAGGATAACAGCAGCCAACCAGCTCTCATTATGAAGAGCCGGGCTGGGCCACATATTCATACACACACTCATACTGCGTGTGTACACACTCACACACACACACACACACACACACACACACACACACACACACACACACAGCTTTCAAGATAACACAATGAACCAGAGCTAAGTATTATTATTTCTTTTTAAATCAGTCTTGTCAGTATCTGTCAGGGAAGCGCTTACCACCTGCCTCAGAAATAACCCACTTAAAGTGTTCTAATGACACACTGCTGTATGTGTAACTTCAAAGGAATGTGAAAAAAGCAGACTGTATATTTTCTATTACTTGCACAATTATAGGCACTTGACATGTGCTCAATTCAGAGAAAGACATAGAGAAACCCTCTTATGAATCTGTAATGTCTAGTTAATGAAAAATGCGGAAACTCAGCAATGAAATCTCTCATTTAAACAACCAGCCTTGGATATAAAGGACTCAGGGGAGTTTAATGTGATTCTGTGCATTTTATTTGCAGTTTTATTTATTTTTTTCTCTTGCTCTCTTCTTCTTTTATAAAGCGGAGGTTTCGAGGTCAGCCTTGACTCTGCACACTCTGCCCCTGAGTCATTCTGAGTTGTTTACTCGGACTCCGAGTCAGACTGTGGGCACAGAGAGGTTTCAGCAGAAAGGTCATCAATGACTGAGTCCTGGACCAAAAACGTACTGCTCAGACCACACATTGACCAGGTGGCGCTGGTGGTGCATGTTATTTGGAGATTAACACAAGACACAACTCTCACACACAAGTGGGTTATTACCAGTCATGAACACTATTTGAGATGGAGGCATCCAAGCTTGTGTGTGTTTGGGTTGTGCAGGACGAAAGCAGGTTAAGATCACATACACTATATTTCCAAAAGTATTCGCTCACCCAACCAAATTGTCGGAATCAGGTGTTCCAATCACTTCCATGGCCACGGGTGTATAAAATTATGCACCTAGGCATGCAGACTGTTTTTACATTTGTGAAAGAATGGGTCGCTCTCATGAGCTCAGTGAATTTCAGCGTGGAACTGTCATAGGATGTCACCTGTGTAACAAATCCAGTCGTGAAATTTCCTCGCTCCTAAATATTCCACAGTCAACTGTCAGCTGTGTTATAAGAAAATGGAAGTGTTTGGGAACGACAGAAACTCAGCCATGAAGTAGTAGACCACGTAAACTGACAGAGCGGAGTCAGAGGATGCTGAAGCACATAACGCATCCACCAACTTTCTGCAGAGTCGGTCAATACAGACATCCAAACTTCATGTGGCCTTCAGATTAACTCAAGAACAGTGCGCAGAGAGCATCATGGAATGGGTTTCCATGGTCGAGCAGCTGCATCCAAACCATACATCACCAAGTGCAATGCAAAGTGTCGGATGCAGTGGTGTAAAGCACGTCGCCACTGGACTCTAGAGCAGTGGAGTTGCGTTTTCTGGAGGAATGATGAATCGTGCTTCTCCATCTGGCAATCTGATGGATGAGTCTGGGTTTGCCGGTTGCCAGGAGAACGGTACTTGTCTGACTGCATTGTGCCAAGTGTAAAGTTTGGTGGAGGGGGGATTACGGTGTGGGGTTCTTTTTCAGGAGCTGGGCTTGGCCCCTTAGTTCCAGTGAAAGGAACTCTGAATGTTTCAGAATACCAAGACATTTTGGACAATTCCATGCTCCCAACTTTGTGGGAACAGTTTGAGCTGGCCCCTTCCTCTGCGAACATGACAGTGCACCAGTGCACAAAGCAAGGTCCATAAAGACATGGATGGCAGAGTCTGGTGTGGATAAACTTGACTGGCCTGCACAGAGTCCTGACCTCAACCCGATAGAACACCTTTGGGATGAATTAGAGCAGAGACTGAGAGCCAGGTCTTCTCGTCCAACATAAACCTTGTGGACAGCCTTCCCAGAAGAGTTGAAGCTGTTCTAGCTGCAAAGGGTGGACCAACGTCATATTGAACCCTATGTATTAGGAATGAGATGTCACTTAAGCTCATATGTGAGTCAAGGAAGGTGAATGAATACTTTTGACAATGTGCTTTGAAGAAGTTACATGCCGTCTCACAACTGATCCTGGAGCAGCAAATAATGCGCTGCACTCCTGTGTTTAAAGCACCCAGTGCAAAAAAGCACCTGCAGAAAATGAGGGACAGTGATGCTGTCGCTGGAGAGGCCTGAGAGCAGATGGCAAGTGCACTGTTTCTGCCCCTCGGGCCTCTGTGGAGATCCACCAGCGTGTTCCAGGGGCCGCAGCTCTGTTAACACACAGCCCTGCTGCGGGGAGAGAGGTGCTCAGCAGGCAGGCAGGAGCAGAGCCTCACCCAGCCTCATCAGTGGTGTATGGGGACAGGAGAGAGGGATGTTAAAAAACACTGAAATGGACATTAAGGAGACGTATGCAAATATAATTAAGAGGAACATGATATCAGACAGGCTGCAGTAAGAAACGAGTTGAAAAGAGAAGAATAAAAGAAAAACAATTCCCCACACTCTGCTCATATTACACCACTCTCTGACTGTCTGCTCCTTTTAGTGAGAGAGAGGGAGAGAGGGAGGGAGAGACAGAGAGAGGGAGGGAGGGAGAGACAGAGAGAGAGAGAGAGCAAAGCATCAAAGAGCTAAAAAAAAGAGGCTCTGAATTTCTTTTTTTTCTGAGCACACAGAAGCTGCAGTTGCCGCACTGCACTGGGGACATCGTCTCAGAAAACAAAAAATTAAAAAGTAAACAAAAGCTAGCAGAAAGAATATTTGAAGAAGAAAAGTTACTGTAATAAATATTTTTGTTCATTCTTTCTTTTCTCTTAAATAAAAAGAAGGACTAATATCAATAGGTATAAATTTAGATCTACAAAGTATGAATTTAGATCTACACACGCAAGTGCCAAATCATCATATTCCGTACAGGAAAACATGCCCAAGGGGCTAAAAACAGTTAGACGTATGAAATACTTGTCATGGCAGTAAGTAGACGTATACCCTATACACGACAGTCTTCCTGGGCTTTTACCCCACTTCTTCACTTACAAGTGATGGAGATGATGATGCCCGCAAGGCAATCGGCATTCAATCCAAGTCCTTCAAATCACAGTTGAGGTCTCCTCTGCAATGTTCCCGTGTTTCCCGTGACTAAGAGTGACAGTTAACATATCATATGCTTCTTGGCAGTCTAAAGATAAATGGCTGAGAGGCTAGTGCAGCAAAGCCAGGTGAATGATGGCAGGTGAATGATGGCTGAGCCACTATGTGGCTCAGTGTGGGTGAGGGGCATTAGAGAGCAGGGTTGTGGTGCTGCTCCTGCCTCATGGCTCGGTGTTCTCAGGGTGCTAAAGCTCTCATTCGACATCCTCTTCTGTCCCTTGCACATTTAAACAGAGTGAGAAGAGGAAAGATCTTCAGAGACTCTCCTTAACCTGAAGTCCTTGGATCTAAAAATTTATAAGACGAAAGGTTCAGATTGCCGCCCCCAGCTCCCATGATCAGCCTTTTCCTCTGCGTTCAGACCAAGAGTTAATGGTTTACTTTGGAAAAGAGATAAAAAGGCCAAGTTTGATGGATGCCTGCCAATATAGATCTGAAAAAAAGAGAAGCTAGGTGGCGTTTCATGGGTAAGCAGCTCACAGAAAACAAAACAGAAATGGCCTTCTATGCTCATAAGATAAGACTTCTCAGCGAGATATTCTGAGATCATGACGGATCAAATCAGCTCCCCTCTTCAAACATCCTGTTCTGTCCAGACAATTGCACTGTCAAGTCCAGCAAAGAGTGTGTGAGCCAGCTGGGTCAGGGAGATGATCTCCCAGGAACTCCAGCCAACCTGCCAAACTAACCTGCTTTTCAGCTTCTTCTGCCTCCCCGATAATGCCTCTGGGCAGCTGCTTCTTCAGGAGGCAAGGCGGATCTCATATTCTGTCCCCCTTCTCCATAGCTTTCTGCTATTAAGATTTTAGCTCAAAATCAAAGAATATGTATATTCTTTGATAAATGTTCTATTGAATTGAGCTGTTAATATGTACGTCAATCCATGCACAATGCTCACCCTACATTTTTTCATCTAAATACACAGTTTATTACCGTACCAAATCCAGGCATTTACTCTATATGATTTTGGAAAAAACGTCTCACATTCTCCATTTATTCACAAATATAAAAGCTCTCAGTATGGGTTTGTTTATTCACAATCTCCCATTATCCTCCGTTAGACGCCTGTGGCTTTTTGTTTACATTTCGTCTTTTGTTGCGCTTGTTCTTTGTTTTGGTTACTTGTCACGCCCCACTCAGGTGGTGTTCATCTCTCAGGTAGTGTGCATCTCGCCTCATTCGTCACACCACCTGTGGGTTGTTTTGTTGTTATTTTGTGGCCTTGAGTTTAGTGTCTGTTGGTCATTGTCTTTATGCTGGCTTTCTTTTGTTCTTGTTACATTGTTACGTTGATATATTATTACATTGTTACGTTGTTACATTGTTATGTTGATACATTGTTACATTATGTTGTTACAATGTTACATTATGTTGTTTTGTTCTTGTTATATTGTTACATTGTTATGTTGTTTTGTTCTTGTTTCTTTTGTTCTTGTTAGTACACTTTTATTTTTGACATTTTTTATTATCATTTCCGTTTCACTAAATTTCAGTTGAAGACTTGCTTTCTCATTTTTCCTGCACATTCTATGCCCGTGACACATTCTTTAACGTAAAAAGAATAAACTAGCCTTTGGCCAAAGCTAATTAATCTGGAATTATAAGTAAAGTTGAGTGGGGCTGGAGTGATTGGAGGCGAGGGGAGGGGAGGGGAGGGTGCCGAACAATGAGAAAATAGAAACAACCTCAGAGCTCTTTGCTGGAAGCACAGAGTGTGTTTTAATTAAGCAGGGACTCCTGGGAACAAGTGGTGTGTCTTAAGCAGACCTGTGGATGCCCAAACTATTTTGAATAATTTTTAAAAGGTTCCCTGCAGACTTGCTGCAGTGCTTTTCCACCACATTTCTGTAAAGAAAAATGGCTTTCTGGAGTTTGTTTTAAATTTGCAGAGTGCTCTTCAAACTATCCATTTTATTAAGGCAAATGTTGCAATCTGCTAGGAGGGAAATTTGCAGATGAATTTGGGGCAAAATAAAAAAATTAAGTAGGCACCAAACAAAAAGAATCATCAAGATCTTTCACCAAAACAACAAACATAAAACAAAAAAACAGCCCCTGAAATTCGGAGGAGTGGCTGGAGGAGAGTAGACTGTGGAGGGTCACTGACTCAACCGAGTGATTGACTTTCTGGGTATCATATATCCACTGTTCTATTGTAAATCAATAAATGAGTTCCCCCTTCCAAGCATGTTCAGACACTGGACAGTCCTGAATGCGCTCAAAAAGACACATCTTCCCAGTTAATACCTCGTCTGCTGTGAAGAGATAAGAAGAAAGTCCTTAAAACTAAAGTAAAGTAAAAATAAAACTACATTGAGTGAAAATGGAACTACACTGAGTGAAAATGGAACTACATTGAGTGAAAATGGAACTACATTGAGTGACAATGGATAAGAAGAAGCCAGATACAAGCCTCACTAAATTGAAATACAAAGTTACAGAAACCTCTACTATATTAAAGATTTTCTAAATCCTTGGAATTCAACAAACCCATTGTAACAAAAAGCACTCCAGTCTTTGCTGACTTTCCACCTTTGCCTTCCTTTACTGGTCTTTTTGCCCAGCAATGAGCAAAATCAGCCCTACCACCCAATCACAGGCAGCTGGCAACAGCGCAGGTTTTTAGCTGTTCAAATGTCCCATTCTTAAGCCTCTGGTCTGACAGATATGAGCAATAAGAAACACCGCTGGTCTCAGAGCAGTTTCCGCTACGCTGTACAGAGCATATCAGAGCGCATCAGAGCAAGACTGCAAATCTGCTCAGCTGCTCCCACCCTTGGAGATGTTTTCCATAGTTATATAAGATATGCGAAAGCCACAACTGGTCTTAGGTCAGCACATTTACCCTGAGAAAGTGTACACATGCAGAGCAAGTTCATCAGTGCAGCTTTTACGCCGGATAAGGCACATTGGCTCCATCCTTATAGGGATGCTATTGGGATGACTTAAGCTGTAAGGAGCCATTAGAGGCAGTCCTGGCACGCAGCTGTGACATTTACCCAGGTTCATTATGCCGTATTTATTTCAGCAGACCTGCCAGCCTGATTTGGCTCCTGGGCGTGAAGCTGGGTCACCAGGATAGGAATATGAGCGATGCAGTCCATCATGCTGATGGAAAACTTTCACAAATGCCAGTTAAAGTAAAAAGCCTTTATTTGCTAATTTGGTCGCTGTTCAACATTAAGAATAATCAGCAATATTTATTAGCAGAGCAACAAAACTGACTCATTTCACAGAGTGAGCAGGCAGCCTGTACAATGCTAGGGTGTCGCACCTCATTAAGGCCTGCATTTGTACAGTCATCCAGGATAAATAAACCTCCCTAAATGACTGTTGTCTCCCTGTCAACTTAAGTGACAATAATTACCTCAGTTCTAATGATTCAGACATCTGCCAAGCTTCAAAAACAGTAATTAGGCCCATAAAGAATCAAGGCATGTGGCAGGTATTTTCTCTGTACTGTGGAGCTGAACACTTGCCAAAGATCTGTATGTGTGTGAATTTTACAGGTATGAAAAAATAGGTGGACTACTCCAAGCGTATTATATTTATTGTGAAACTGGTCACCCAAGGAACAGAATAAGCAAACATTAAAATACTGTTGCTCACAATATTGGCCATGACATATTGGCACGACATTCACAGCACATCCTGAGAAAAGGCGCCAAACGAACAGCCAAACAAAGTGGTCTCCCTGCCTGCTAGGTATTTACTGTACTACAGGTTAGCAAGGGTCATACAGTACAAGGCCTTTATTAAATGGTTGTAAACGATAACTCCTTACCATTGCAGTTATGGTCAATACTTCTCACTGTATTAAATACAATTCAAAAGTCCACCGCTGTCTAGTGTCTGTGGTGTAATGCTAATTAACTTTACAATTAGCATATAATATTTTTCTCCGTTGCAAGTGTCATAACATAAATTGAATCATGGCCATTGTTTGTATGATAACGGCTAGTCTTTTCAGACACGTTAGTAATAGCATTTCATTATTAATTATTATTATTATTATTGGACTTTGAATTTGAAATATGAAAAGGGCCATATGAATACATTTGGCTTGCTGTTTCTTTTTGTGATTGTACAAGTTGGTGTCAGTCATGCAGTAACACCATACTAGAGGTCAGTGGTCAGCCACTGCAGGTAGGATATTTTTGGCTGTAACACCGTTCTCAACCCGGCACTGACACAGACGCACATAAGGACTGCGAGAACACACTGCTGTGTCTGACACACTCACACCAGCGGGCCACTGCCATGACAGCGTCACTGCCGGGCTGAGAACCGACCACCACCCACATAATATCTAGTCGGCAGCAGTTGTGTGGTGAGAAACTGACAGGTGAAGAGGGTAGCTGATGCACAGATGGAGCAGGCTGGAATTGTGCACCTCTAAAACACTCTATAAAATATGTGTACCTAATAAAGCGACTGGTGGGTGTCGAGAGAGGTAGGCATTTTTAATAAAGTGGGTGGTGAGTGTTTATATATACATGCCATGTGCAAAGAGTAAAATATTTTATGAAAAGTAAAATTTATTCTGAGACCTGGGAAGTACTGAAGACAACTAGCTCAACTTACACAAATACTGTCTCGCCACCTCTGCCCTGTAATATGGAAAACACACATATTTGCAGCATATCATCTATGCCGTATGGGGGAAAGGCTCTGTGTGGAGGACTAATGGTTAGAGTATGTGGACCTATCTGTACATGGATGTGTGTGTGTGTGTTGGGACTGACTCTCTCAAGGGACCGTGCTTTTATACAGTCGACTGTGGCCCAGATCGAGGCAGCACATGTGAAGCCTCTGGTTGGGACAGAGTGACAGGAATGGCAGCACAGGGGAGACTGAATAATGCATGACCCCCACCCCCTCCACCCTCAACAGCTGAGCACTGTACCGACACTGCACTGAGGACTGCACCGTGTGCTATCGGCATACTGGCCAGCCGTGCATGCGCGTGTGTATCTTTGTGTGCGTACGTGGTTGTGTGTATGCGTGCGTGTGTGTGTGTTTGTGTGTGCTCATATCCTGGTTAATAACACTTCAGTCAGTTGTGAGAAAAATGAATAACCGCAAATTAACAAGAGAGAAATGGTTGTTTTCTTGAAGGACAATATTATGGACCAGATTTCAGGACACACATTAAGCTCAGTAGGCCTGAGTGGATTACTCAGGGTATATAGTGGATTACTCAGAGTATATAGTGATCCAAGGCTGGGTATTATGTGAGTATGGTAAACCAGCCCCAGATCCTAGAGAGGGTAGACCAGCTTTGCAGTCTGTGAGCTCCCAACGAGGACTGCTGTCAAACAGATATTACAGGAGAGGAGGAGACATTAGGGAGGTTGGACAGAAAAGCAAGTGTGACTCACAGCACTAAGTCTGTCCAACTTTGCTACGGACGTATATCCCCATGAGACGCACCTCCCCCCGCATATACAAAGCACTCACAGTACGATTCGTATCCTAGAGTAGGAGCAGTAGCAGCAGGTCTGGAAGAGAATGGCTCTGCCACACTTCATGGGCAAAACTCCCTCTGAGCTGTACCTGCACTGCCACACTGCATGCTGCAAAAATCGTTTGGCACACTGCATCGTTCGGCAGAAACGCTGAACGAAGCTGAACACACTGCATCACACTATCCAAACGGCCCAATTCAAGCTCACTGCAACCCCCAGACGAATTCACTCACTGCCGTAATGTGGCACTCGAAATACAGCCGGGTCGGCTCTGCAGGTGCACTAATAACTGCAGAGCCTTATTCTGGAAGCCTTATTTTCTCAGTATTCCCCATATCCGGCTTTAATGATCCATGTGATGCGGAACAGTGGAGCCACGCTGCTTCTATGTTCAGAAAGAGAGGATGCTATCAACTTGTTTACTGACTATGTAAACAAGTGAATGAATGCAGAATACAGAGGAAGGTGTGTGTGTGTGTGTGTGTCTGTGCGTGTGTGCATGTGTCTGTGTGTGTGTGTGTGTGCATGTCAGGAAGAGAGAGACCAAGTCAACAAGAGATGAACTATTCCAAAATCCTAAACATGTTAATCAGATATTGCTCACAAACAAACCAACAAGAAACAAAAACAAGAAAATGGCCACCGTGACCCCATACACACATTCTCCACTGAGAAACACACAGCCAGGGAGGATGTGTGCAGAATTTAAACTAAACAAAAGACACCAATTACACTTCCATTACCACCCTCTTCTATATAATTACCAGTCTCTTACGTAAGAGCCCTATTAAAACAGGTGTGGGTGTGACGCCCCCAGTGCCAGCAGCCCTGCTGGGGGAACAGGACCATGACCTGCTGATCAGGGAGTATCGTGGCACCACCCACCCACTCCATCCAGGAGAGCAGCTCTGGGGTTAACACACGGGGTCAAAGAGGGCTCTTAAAAGCATTTGAATTGGGCATGTGGAGCTTTAGAGAGCGATGAAAAAAAAAAAAACATGAAAAATGCTTTTGCCTTTAAAACTGTGCCTGTAGACTCATGTACTGAGCAGTCAGAGGAACAATGTCAATGTAGCAGTTATTAATGGCATGTAAAGAAATGCTGGTTTTGTATTTTGTTGTATTTTTTGGGTGGTAAGAACAGTTGTACAGCACATCTTACCCATAATACCCAGCACATCTTACCCATAATACCCAGCACATCATACCCATAATATCCAGCACATCTTACCCATAATACCCAGCACATCATACCCAT
>JAOXYF010000027.1:20886237-20911809 GCA_028565775.1 Sternarchorhynchus goeldii | reverse complement strand
AATACCCAGCACATCTTACCCATAATACCCAGCACATCTTACCCATAATACCCAGCACATCTTACCCATAATACCCACCACATCATACCGATAATACCCAGCACATCTTACCCATAATACCCAGCACATCTTACCCATAATACCCAGCACATCTTACCCATAATACCCAGCACATCATACCCATGCACTAGAACGTACATGCTGGCATCCCTGCATGGTGCTGCAGAGGGAGTTTAGCTGTCAGAGACCTGTGTTGTGTGTTCTTGTTTTTCTCCAGTGCTCTGCTACTGCACCACAAAAAGGGCTCTAATAACAACTCTGTGATGGAAAAATTCGGACATAAGAGCTGAAGGTATTTCTATAAAAACTTCTACCTGTCCCCAAAAATAGTGCTCCTACATGGAGCAGGAGATCTCCAAAACTGTTTAAACTTCAGTTACTTTAAAAGAATGTAACACACTCTATTGATTCTCTATGTGTGACCCTAAAAGCCCACTCAGAAACATGCCACGTCTAAAATATGGCCCTGAGGTGAAGGGAGCATTTCATTTTGCAACATTATATACCCTCTATTTGCATGTGCAGGGAGCAGAGTGGAAGGCTACGGCAGCACCAGGGAAAACAGTTATTTGCATTCGCTTAACAAATTGAGCCTCCAGGATATGAAATTCGATTCACAGGCCATCAATCTGACACAGCTCAAAAAGAAAGATGGGGAACAATGCTGGACTCAAATGGGCTTATTTCTAAAAGTTGGGGACAAATTAAATTGCACCGGGGCCTCATGTTGCAGCTACTGTGGTTGAAAGTGAAAATCTGTTACAGTGTTGCACCCATCTTCTAGTAGTCTCCACAGACTCGCTCATCCTTCCCCTCTCTCTCTCATTAAAACTAGTACTGAGTTGCTCCCAAGAGAGAGGCTTAAAAATAACTGCATGCTAGCAACACATCAAACAGAAACTATTTTTCTTTAACAAGGTGTTTTATAGCAAGAGATTTTTTTGTCTTATATGTAGATACTAAATGGGCACTTAAACACAGATGCTTGTTTAATCACAGTATAAATATTTTCCTTGATACGCATAAAGGAACATCAACAAAAAGGTGTTTGCTGATGTTCCCCTTTGTCTAAAGATTTTGTGCATAATCACAAAAAACAAATGAGTCCAAAGATATTGGTTCAGAAACAAGACAAATGAGAGACAGATTTGGAAGCCATGCACCACACGCACCGCAGTGAGAATCTCTTGTTCACAGTAATCTCAGAATTATAATAACAATGCATGAAATGTATTTTTCCATGAATGGTTTAACTTTCCACTGAACCCTTCTCTAATGGTGACCTATCTAAAGGACATGGAATATTCATGAAGATAAAAATGGAATTTGCATAATTAGACTTATCTAAAATCAATTAGCACATACATTTACAATCGTAGGGCCATTTACAATTAGCATAAAAATAAGTCTAAATCAAATTACCAGAAGAGCATGGATGTTCATTTAGAAGCGTGTTCATTTAAAGTTCAAGAGCAACAGTCCAGTGAACCACATACCAAAGAAAAACAGAACTTGGGGCAAATCTAGTTTTTAAAAGTAAAATCGAATATTAATGTGTAACATTCTGTCCTTCGGCTGTCACTCGTGGCCTGGCCAACTCAGCAGAAGTGCTGAAACACGAGCAGAAACCCTGTACTGGGTCCACTCCGGCGGTTCAGCCTGAGAGCTCCAAGTGTTGGAGGCTTGGACTGCCTGATAAAAGACTGCATTAAAGGAAGATCTGGCCACCTGGAGGGAATGCATCTTCTAAGCCTTGCCGTGGTTAGTGTTCTTCAGTCTCATTAAAATGGAATATAGGAAGCAAAGAGGAAAACAACTGGGCCTTTTTCATGTTACTTGTACTGTGAATATTTATCACGTAACAAATCTGAGTTTGTTACAGCTATGACATTAGCTGAAAGCTGTGTAGAGCACATGCTTAGCCTGTGCTTAGCATATGTACATAGTCTCTTTAGACTTTCATTCTAAAGAGAATCTGACCAGCAACAATGGTATTCAACAGGCATGCTTTACAGTATTATATTCACCACCATTCAGTTACTGTATAGCCATATATATTCTATTCACAAGTACAGGTATCTGTTATCTGTAGTTAGTCACTTCATCAAAAGCAGCTTGCTGGACTTTGAAATGGCATTGGTTTAAATGCAGCATGGCACCCAGGTGATACTGCCAAGCTGAAGCACACAACACAAAGATATGGTTCAACCACACTTACCATCCTTATCAGCTCTCCGGAATATCTGCAAAGAAACCAAGAAAGAGCTGCTGTTATTATCTGGTTATTACAGTTCATTCCCATATCTGCTGCTGCTATATTGCAGACCATAACAAAGCAACACCCACAAAGACCCATCGGCTGCATCTCTTTAATGACACGTACAGTTCATATACCTTGGATCAATGCACCTACGTTGTGCATGGACAGAGGTAAGGGCCTTTATAAGAGAATCCTGATTACTCTGTTCACTCACATGTGAAACAGAGCACTAAAATCAGACAGCTATGAAGAAAGAAATCATTATTTTTAAGATTTTCATTCACCATTGGATGATTTTGTAGCACTGGGTGATGTCATTCTTAAACTCCAAGGCTTTGTGTTCATCATGACGAGAGATTCCCCAGCACCAAGAACCCCTGGTTCGGGGCCTGCTGTTCCTGCTTATGTGGGCTTTTCAGTTTGCGCACCCATGTTCAGTAGAGTGGTGGCTCATGTGTGTGCTTGTGCGTCCTGCTTCTCGGTGGGTCTAACTCTGTACTCTGCTGATAGCATGTGTACTTCATACTTCATTCCTTATACTTCCCTCACTTTCTGTTGAGAAACCCAGTGAAGTCATATGGAAAAAGAAAAAAAAAATCTAGTGGAAAAGTGAAAAATAAAAACAAAACAAAAAATGTATCTCAGTAAAGACACTTTGAAATTTTACTTTAGAAAATAAACCAAATGAACGAGTCAGTCTCTCTCTTTTTTTTTTAAGTTCAACCCCTGCAACTCTGCCATGTCTACTCACAGTAGACTCCCTATTACCTCATTAACTGTAAAGCTAAATAAACACCCTCATACGTCTCGTTTATAGTTCCGGATAACAGACATTTCACTGCCTCCTCCAGGTGCAGGGACCCCATGTTTTTCTCTGCCCCCACAGGTGGAAGGCAGGGTGTAATGGGGGATCCTGGAGCCCTGCTCAGATCAATACAATTTATGTTACAAGGTCCTTAAAAGCCATGAAAAAACGTTGGATTGAATCAGAGGAGAAGATCCTTGCTGGGCTGAAGCTTCAGGATCATCCCTGGTTATCAGATGCCTGACTGCTATGGTAAAGAGACGTGCAAGACCATGAAATTAAACCTACCAGAATATTCTGCAAATCTGGAGTGTCGTGATCAAAAAAAGATTTGAAATCCAAAGCTACTTCAAGGGCCTTTAATGTTAATCTCTAAAACCTCAATCTTATTGTTTAGCTATTAATCTTAAAGCAGATTATGAAAGCAGGTTTGTTGTTATAAGACTGAGACTCTGGACCCATAAGAGGATGTGAAGTTTAAAAGGATTAAATCATTTTAGAAAATAACAATGAACAAAATGGCTGCTCTTTGAGAGGACTCTGAAACATGAGGGCAGGACTTTACTCTGGCACGGACACAGAGGGCCACAGCTGTAGTGCATCAAGCTTCCATCTTTGCGTCTCCTATAAAAGGACAGGCGTAGAGTGGTCGACCTGACACATTCGAACCAAACGGAGCTGCCGGCTGGCCGAGCGCGTGCCAAATTGCACCAGAATTGGATGTCGGTAGGCGAAGGCCAGTCTGATCACGCATTCGTCAGGCTTGACGTGCAGGCAGATAATGTAGGTGACCCAGTTTGGTTTCTCTTCAGAGGAGTGATTACTCCGTGACAGGAAAAGGGGGACAACAACCCTAAAGTGAAAAGGGCTAATGTAAAATACAGAGACATGAAATGACATGAAAAGACTGTCATTCATGAAAAAGGCAGTTGATCTTAAGTTTTAACACCCCCTTACACAGATGTTCAGTCAAGGCCCTCAGTACCTTAAGCTACTAAGCCAGTCTTATTTAAAATACTTGAAACAGAACATAACTTCGTCAACAGATCACAGCGATGCTGTACTTTGTTATTCTGCAAGTATCAAAGCTTCAGCGCAAAACCAAATTCTCATGATAACTGATTGAATTGCTATTAGAAATTAAACCAAATACTCTTATTACACTGATCAGAAGGGGTGGAAAGAAAAGAGACTTTCACTGAATATAAAATCACTCCCTCATTAATTGTGCAGTAGGTAGTACTTAGAATAGCAGTAGGAGATCATAACAAATTGGTCTCAATCCTTTAATTCGAGTCATTGACCAACATTTGACACACTGACTCTTCTCTCTTTCAAAAGTGGCTTTTAAATTGTCCCACCCACAGGCTGTCTCTCACTGAATTTTTAGTGATTTTAAAAAAATCTACACCCTACACCTTCTATATGGACTAAGTGGGTTAACTGAGCAACAGAATGAGGCTGTATTTTCTGGGTAATATAAGATCATCACGGGGAAGCCTCTGCTACTGCCTTCATCTCCGACAGCCAGCGAGACACCTTACAGGCAGAGTGTAATCACCACTCACTCCAGACTGCTACAGTGGGAGAGTTAGCACAGAGAGTGAGAGACTGGGGAGACAAAGAACAGAGAGGGAGAGAGAGAGAGAGAGAGAGAGAGAGAGAGAGAGAGAGAGAGAGAGAGAGAGAGGTGGAGGAAAGGGAGGAGAGTGAGGAGAGAAAGAAAGAGGGCTGACAGGCACAGAGGAAGCTGAAGGAAAACTGAATGTTGGTGGAGAGGAGACTGAAGATGAATCTACAAGAGAGGGGGATGGGAGTGAGTAACTGAATATGAGGTTCCTTATGTCAGATAGACTGATATTAGAGGAATAAAAAACGTAGAGGTGAATAAAAAGCCAATGATGGATGATACATACTCCTTCATAACTGCCCTATTTCAGTCTAAAATGTGGACTGAAGTGCCCACTTAGATACTTTATTTCATTTCATTCTCTAAAGTTTTCATAGTGTGTCCTAGCTGTAATCCAGTTTACTAACCAAATGACAAAGCTGTCAAAATTTCAAAGTTCCCACCTATATGCAGCTGTCAGTAAATGTCACATATAGTCGCCTGCTGATGAAAACCGTTTCCTTACATACGTCTGGATAAACACTGCAGTCCTTACAGAGTAACATAAGACGTCACAGAAGTTTGGAAAATACCTTTTTACAGTTCCCTTCAGTCTATACTGAATCAATTGATGTGGCCATATTGAGAATAAGCTACAGTGAGAGAAGTTCTTTGAATGTGTCATTATGGCAGTGTGAGCCACATCCAACCTAAATAAGAATCCAATGGGGTGACAAGATTGCAATTCCACATCAATAGTCTATTCGTCTGTGTTTACAAGCCTACCCATGATGAACAGCTTGGTAAATCGGAATTGTCCATTAACTTCTAGCTCTAGACTAACAGCAATGCATAGCCCACCCAGCTCTGAAGCTGGAGCCTCATAGAGATTCCAGAGCAAGCTTAGCAAAGGCTGCGTGCAGGTAATGGAATCCACCCATGAGGTAGGAATGGAAATCAATTCCCTCAGAACCACCTGTGCTCCCCAGTGTGAGTGGAGCTCTGCCCCCCCCCCCTCGCTTTTCCTCACTACCTCTTTCTCCTCCTCCTTTCTTCTCCTCCCTCTTTCTTTCCCTTCCACTTTCCCTCCATCCTTCTCATTCCTTCCCTCTTTCCATCACTCTTTATTCTCAACTCTGCCTCCTTCTCTCGCGTTATTTCTCTCTGTCCCTTCTGTGCCACAGATACGTTTTTCATCTAGTGTGATTGAATATTTCTGGGGTACAATTATGCCTCTAGTCTTTTTAAAGGAGTTCTTTTGTTAATTGGTTTTTATGCACTACTTAATGTATTAGTACCTTGTATTTTGGTGTGGATTTGAACTACTTTTTTCTCTAGAAGCATAGGGTTATAAAAGCGATTCGTGGATCTCAAGAGAACATCATACGCATAATAATCGAATACCGATGAAAAAAACCGAGGCAACACTTTGACCCACTAAATCAATACTGCTGAGACCTCGGCTCGACAGCCAACCACGAAGCTTAATTGCCGCGCTTCACTGGAAAAGCTTAATAAATAATTTAAGTAGAGAGTGTTTGTCAAACAATGGTAGTAGGAAATGATACAATTATCAGGAAAAAATGCTTCAATAGAAATCTATTCAGAGTGCCATCGTGTCGTAAGCCTTGTTTAAACATTAAAATTCAACCAATCTAAAATGACATACGGTGTTAACTGGTTTGTGATAATATTTCGCTCTTTCCGACGGCAGATGCTGCTTTTACCATAAGAGTGCGCGTCCGCCTTTGGATACTGCTGCGGTTGTGAGTTATATAGACGATTATAGTTATAATTTGCACTTTAAGTTGCACTTTTCACATTGAACTTTGATTAAGATATGAATATTTGTGTGTCGTCTATACAGGGAATGTTAGCCCGTATTATTCTCCTGGCAAAGCAAAAGCCTCGCTCCAGAAAACCAAGCTGCGGCGAAATGACAACAGGAAAAGACGGGCTACATAAAACAAAGTTAAGTCGGACGGTGAAATTTCTGTTATCATTACCTTAGCTATAGCAGAAATTCTGGACAATTATGTACATGAGAAGAAACAGGTTCATTAGTCTAGCCAAATACCGCTCAAATCTCGGCAAAACATTTATCATTAGAAATAAACATAGGCCTAACTTAAATTCTTTACACTGACTAGCTCATAAGCACAAACCACTTACGTCCAATATGACAGAAATGCCTTTTCGTGGCTCCGGTGCGAAGAACTGCTCTTGGGCGACCGCCGCCTCTTCCTTCACATATTCCCGAGTTGAGATGCTTTTATTGTCGCTCATCTTGGTGACTATCCAGCGGACAAGCCCGTCTATTCCACCGGGCTGGGTTCCGCTGTTTCCGGACTGTGCAGCCGTCGCTGTCTCGCTGTCCTGAGCCCCGGGTTTGGGCTGGTCTTTGCTGTCCTGTGCCCGGAGTTTGGGTTGTTCTTTGTGGAGCAGTTTGTGGACGCCGTCCCTGCAGTAGCGCGCTGCTTGCTCACACATCCTTTTGCAGCGGAGCGTTCATGCTGCGCGCTATGGGGGCAATCCCTCCCTCCCCTCTGACATCATCGGACATCCCAAAAACACACCTCTCCAAGATACACACCCCTCTAAAACGTGCAACTGTTAATGGAGTGACATAAATCACATTCTTCTTCTGAAATTCTCAAATTACTCGCGATTTTCCGCACTTTATAGTATCAGCAAATAAATGTTTATTTTCATTTGATTGTTACTATTTGTCAACACTCCCGTTTTGTAAAGTTTTATGCTTAAAATATAAAATCAGGAACGTGAAAATATGGGTCTTCATACAAGTTAAATCCCCCTAGTTCTGGTGCGTGGATCAGCGTTTACTGCAGAACTTCATTACCAAACAGTATCGTGAGGATTACACATGCACTGATGCTGTATAATAAACTAAAGCCTCGCAGAGCCCAATGCCACCTTCTTGTATGTCACCCAAACAATACCAGAGCAGTAATGATGTAATCAAACAAGTGCTCTAACCTAGCAATGCAAAGCTAAGACTCCTCATGCACATAACAAAAGTTAATAAAATGTACCTGTTTTTAGCATATACTTTATACTGGCAAAGTAACCCTCATCCTAACTATAGTTTATACACACTGCTCTCAAATATAATGTACCTGTATGTAGTCTGGGAAAATACACACCAAACTAAAGCCAACTGAATGGATGCCATCACTCCTGAACCAAATGCTCTGTCAGCAGACCCACACTGTAGACAACACATAACCCCAGCAGACCATTTTCATATTACTTGGCTATGTTCTACAAATTGTAACCAATAAAACAATTTTAATGGTTGGACATAATGCCAAAGACATACTGGCAAAAGAGGTTATTCACCCATGTTTTGGTGTTATATCAGAATATGTCCTCAGGACAAGCATTTACTAAAATACTGTTAGCAACCACTGGGAAAGCCGTAATTAAAGTAGTAACAGCAACCAGAAGAAAAAAACAATATATGAAGATATAATACGGATTCTATATTAATCAAAAAAGTGAGATCTATATTTGACCCTGCAAACACCCCTCCCACCCAGCCACCTACACACATATGCACATATACATACACATTGTTCATGTCTTAAATGACGCAATGCACGTATATGTGATTTGTGACTAACTAGTAACTGTAGGAAGTAGGGGCTGATCCACTGGGCTTGGACCTAGTCTGCTGTTTATTAACAAAGAGTTAATCTACGGCATTCTGGCTAGTACATTTCTAATAAAAAAAAAAGAAGCATTTTGCAAAACCTATTGGTTGAGGATCTGAGATTTCATCTGTCTACACTGAGAGGAAACCTGGTAGCTCAGCCATTTCAGGTGGGGTTCTTTCTCACTCCTGTGATGCCCCTCATTACCTTAGCATCTCTATAAATGACCTTTTAGGAGTTGAAAGGCTGTTAAAAGGCTCCCCAGTTCTGCCCTTTGCCAGAGGTGATTAAGTCATCCCTACAAAAAGGCCTCTTTATTTAATTGGCACTGGGAACAACCCCCTCCCACACACAGTTTGTGTTCCTATAGCGAGGCATTTAGCCCAACAGCAACGTGAAGCTGAAAATATGTTTCTTTAATGTACAGCGACTTGTGACAGAACCTTTTTCCCGCTTTTCCTCCCGAAGCGTAGCACAGGTAATTACGACAAGTCATAATCTCTTCTCTTCAGCTGTGGTGGGAACACCACCCCCTGCTGTCTCAGAGAGGCTGTTACAGCTCGTTTCCTGCCTTGTTGTGCAATCTAGCGCAGCGGCGTACCACCCATGCACCTACAGAGCCGGGAAGGCCCTTAGCAGGTGAGCGGTTGCTCTGGTTACCAGAGTGATAGTCTCTTCAGCCCAGCTCTGCAGTGCCCACCGGGCACCGGCATCCTCTGTGGAGCTCCTCCCATCTCTGGCAGCAGACGGGTGGGCTTCCCTGCTGTTGGTCCTGACCTCTTTCACCAACAGAGCCATTTGGTCTTGATTACCCTGTAAATGGCTTATGGTCCCTGGTGGATGCATTAAATGCATCCCTTGGCTGATAAGTGGAAACTCTACCAATGTTAAATCATTTGGAAGATTCACAACTGCAAGACCATTCAGGCAGTTAGAAATTATTTTACTTTACTTTAAACTTACTTCATACTCAAATGTTTATAGCAGATATAATAAATGTACCACACTGGCATAAAGACTACATTTTTCAGCGATCTGGCAATTTACCAGAAGCAGCTCGACATTATCACTTTGCCAATTGACCTACTTAATTGTCTGGGCTCAAGAGGATGTTTGGAGAGGATGGCATGGCGAACAAACTGCTGAAAAATTGAGAGCCAATTTACACTGTGGCCCTGTGAGGACCACAGTTTAATGTCAGGCTGTCCTTGCTTTGCCTGCACTCGCCCACTCTCTCATTAAAAACACTCCCACAGACCAGGAAGGGTCTCCCAGACTCAAAAGCTCTGAATTGTACCAAAGAATTAAACTCACAGGCAAACCAAAAAGGAGAGAAAACGATTCACTAAGCGCTCTGGCTCATGTTGTAGATGTTCGTTCCGCACACACGTGTGCACAAGCTCGTGCACGCACACATACACCAACACACAAGCACACAGTTTTTCCTGAGAATAGTGGAGAGAATATACTCTTTTGCATGTCAGGTGTTAAGGGCACTAAGGCCACCTCCTGGTGGACTTCAGTAGGACTCTGTAGACGTACAACTACTACAGCCTTCATACTTAACTTGAGCTTATGTCTAGATTATTGTATGCAAGTGACAATCATTTATTAAAACAAATGCAAATGACATGAATACAAGACTGTTTTAACTGAATATAAATTGCACAAGCATGGACGAACAATACAAATTTAAATGCATCTTTTTTTAAAACTAAAGTTGTGTGTGACTCTTAAATAAACTCTTATGGTGAATTATGGTAATAGTGAGTAGTAGGTTTGTATTCCTGACAATAGCATTATAACATCTTCTCTCTTTGAGGAAGCTCTGGGCAGATGCCCTTGAGATAGTACACCCAGGAGAGGACCTGCCCGTGGCCTTCTGATCGTGGGCTCGAGATGGTCAGCTTTCCTGTGCAGGGGCCTGTGCAGCCTGCTGGTGGGCCCTCAAAGCTCACCAGTATGTTATGGATCTTTTTGGAGCGGATGGAGTCTACACCCTTGATGGTGAAGGCCGGGTTGTCTACTTGGAAAGAGAACGCGGTGGCCTGCAGGAAGACGTTCTTGAAGGGGATGGAGATGCTGGAGCCAGCACGGATGGCCAGGGGACCCTGTGCTTTGGGGGGAAGGCAGGTGCCATACAGCGGGAAAATATACTCTCCGGCAAAACTGGATGAGAGTGTAAGTGTGCCCTGCACCTCGCCCAGCTGGGAGGGCTCAAAGTAGACCTCCACACTCACATCAGTGCCTGCCTGGAAACCGGCTGCTGCTGTTATGTTCTTCTCCACAATGAAATCTGGACAGTCGGTCTGAAAGAAACATTTATTAAGGTAAGAGGAGGTGTTGCAAAGATAGAGGTTAAAACCCCATTTACACTAGTCAGGTAATCATGAATCGCTTGGACTACAGTTTTAATTTGCCTGTGCAGTACAAGCAGGTAAAGATGCAATGCAGTGAAGACTATGCAGAATATTACAATGCATCTACAACAACCCCACAGTAACATGAAGGACTGAGCAGAACACTCCAAACTTATTTTTGATAGAGTTTCTTTAAATCCTGTAAAAAAGATGTACCTTGCAGGTGTATTCGGCCTTGACGCGGGAGTAGTTGGTGAACTTGGCATTGAGGTAGTGGCCGGCACCCAGCGGTGCTTGGAAGTAGAGGGCTTTCTCCGGAGGGGCAGGGAGGGCTCGCTGCAGTAGCTCGTAGTGGAAGAAACCCAGCTCGCTGTTATGCAGTGTCAGGCGTGTGGTGGATTCGCCAGGGCGCAGGGGCTGGTACTCGAATGTCAGCGTTCCCTGCGAGATCCAGCAAGAGCAAGAGGCAGACAAGAAAGAGAACACTTTGGTTGTAGTCCTTTGAAATAGAAAAACTAATTCTAAAAGCTTGCTTTTCCAACGATGTGTTTGTTTTTATTCTGTACTGATTAGGAATGAAAGGAAAGCAGCTGGGTTTCTGCCACGCAAGCTTTTCTTTTGTGTACTTAAACCTTCAACTTTGCAAATTGACAATAATCTACCTTGATAACAGAACAAAACTAGGAATTCAGCACGTACTTATGAAATACTTTGATCAATTATGATCAATTACAGAGCAAAGACAAAAGAATACCTTGATTAGCCACTATGAAGTTGCACTAAAGTTCCAAGTTCCTTTGTTTAACATTATAATCTGCATTCTGTTCCTACACTGAACCCTTCTGCCATCAGTCTTTACAGCTTCCAAAGGAGCTCTAGGAAGAGGGAAAGGGAAGAGCACTGTGTGGTAAAAGGAGCCCCTACCTTAGAGAGTGCAGGTATGGAGAGCTGGGAGGGCACGCTCACGTCTGCACTGCGGCACTCGACGCTGAACACCAGGCTCGTGGGTAACGGGTTGTCCACCTTCACGTAGGCCAAGGTCGTGTGCCTGGTTGCCGTCACCATCTCGATGGTGCTGATCACCCCTGGAGGCGTGGCCTTGAAACTGAGGCCGTAGAACAGATACTCACCTGTGATCTCATTCTTAAAAGTGACCTGTGGAATAAGGCAGCGCAGTGAGTCAGGCCAGCAGAGTGCGTGTTGGACTCAATAGGAAAAAGCAAACTGCTAACGTGGCTAACAGTGTTTTAAAACCAGCAGACAAGCTTACGATCATTCTTAGCAACGTTAGCTTTTTGGAATATTACTTTGTATTGATTTCAGCCATCTTAAATAGATGGTTGAATTAGCACAGAATGGAGTGGGTCTGGGAACTTGCTTTGGCATGGTACTGGCCCTCTCTGTAGCTGAAGAAGGAGATCTTGTAGTCCCGTTTGGCCAGGGCTGGTACGTCCACGTAATCCAGCCCCTTTAAGGAGACGGTGCTGTCAGGCCGCTCAGGTTTCACCATCTCTACTACAGCATGGAATCTGCATGACACGTGCACAATATACGTGACACAACCATACCAACCACAGCCAGAGATAGAGACAGAGCGCTGAGACTCATCATCTGGACTTACAGGTTTATTAACAATCACAGTAATTATCCCAGAGATCATCCCAGTGAGGTCCATACCATAAATATGTGTGAGGAGGATTCTATAGAGCAGTGTGTGTGTGTGTGTGTGTGTGTGTGTACCTCTGAGGTTTGGGTAACCAGTTGTGCACGGGTACTATCTCTGTGTAGGGCGTCTTGCTGGGGACTTCACGGCTGATGGTGCCCACAGCCTTAGGCGGGTCTGCCGTGCCCTGCAGGCTGTAGAGCATGCCCGAGCCGTCGGGGAAAGAGAAGAACACGGAGCCCTGGGCCACACACCAAAAGAATGACTGGCATTTAGGTCAGTTTCTTATTGACTACAAATGCAGTAAATGCAGACCAGAGTTTTTCAATTACTTTGCTGCACAAGTAGTCTGAAATAGCTTTAAAGAGTAGAGAAAGACCATTTATCCTTCTTATTAACCTAGTTCTTATTAACCTAGTTCTTGGTATAATGTCAATCATAATAATTTCAGGATTTGTTGCCTACTTTAACATCAAAAAAACAGAAGGGTTAGAGAGTTTACCAGGTGCTTCCTGCCCTCTGTGGTCATAACCATTGGCTTGTAGGTAATCTCGTAGGCCTTGTTCTGCTGGTTGGGTTCGAGGATGAAGGAGGGCGAGGCGCTCCAGTACTCGCCCTCAATCACTGGCTTCAGGCTCCACCGCTGGTTAGTGCGGTTGGACAGAGTGAGAGACTGAGTGCACTGTCCACGAACTGGGCACACGAAGTTCAGTACCTGCAGACAACAGCGAGGAGCACGAAGCCAGTCGTTCGGTTCCACAAACGGCCATGATGTGGTAACAGGCACTCATTATGGTTTTCACCCAACGGAGAGGTTGGATAAAGCAACTAAATTTTACCTAGTAGTAATACACTGTGCTAATGTTGTGGCAGTCTAAGGGTCACAGGTAGTAAACAAGCATTGTCACTATCAGTACCCATGTGGTCCTACCTGACTAGCAACTGGGGCAGCAATGCAGGAGCCAGCCAGAGTGAGAGTCACAGGCTGGCCTCCCTCTATGGAGCAGCAGAGGTTATCGTAGCACAGGTCCTGCTTCACCTCCACAGGAGAAAAGGTCACCTCCTGGGACACCTCCATTCCTGGGCAGATATAGCCCTCGGCAGGGCAGATACTGAAGTCTGGAGCGAAGCGTTTAAGATCCCACTGGAACCTGAGAGGAACACGTGCAGAAGATGTTTAAAATGAAATACATGATGGAGAATATTTTTGATGTGATTAGAAACCCATAACTGTCACGGATAGCAATTAACACAGTAAATTAAGTTGTAAATTAAATACCATAGGATATAATAGTCTACTTCCTGTACCACAAAACTGTATTTCATAATTTATCAAAAAATAAATAAATACTTCATACTCTTGGTATTAATTATTCAAGAATACGAATAATTGTTTAGCTGACAGAAAAACCCATGATGGAAAGTTGAGACATCATTTGTTTCCATTTTTTAAATGTTGACACTGCATATTCATTCATATCATAGCACAAGTATATGCCTCTAAGATATAGGGTTAATTGTTGTTGTCTCTTAATGACTAATATCTGATACTGAACCATTAGTACAGTCCTCTGGGTGATGTCGATACTGCTAGCACTTTTAACTTTGAAGAAAGGCTTCACATTTTCCAGCTGTTTGTAACACTGTTAAAAGGATCTTAATGTTGCAGCTTGAGGCCAAATAGTTCCCCTGAGCGCTAAGAAACCAACCCAGTGCCAAACTCTCCAGCTCTTACAGTGCACTCAGACTTTTGAACCTTACTGTATATTACCCTAATTATTATTTACTTGTACCTTTTCACTATATCACCTAGTTGAAAAAAAGGAATATAATAACCCTTCAATACCCCAAACAAGTAATATCTGAAAAGAGTGGGACAGGTGTGTGTTTTTGTGTATGTGGGTGTGTGGGTGTGTGTGTGTGTGGGTGTGCGCGTGTGTGCACACCTAGCCCCGATATCGCCTGTGTTTTGCAGGACGATGCGTCGTGTAGTTTGGCAGCGCTGGGCCACTGCTCCAAAGTTCATATAGTCCTGATCCAGTATGACCTCCACGCCCTGGCAGCAGCCCTTCAGCACCAGCAGGGGGCGCACGGTGCCCAAACACTCCAGCTGCAGCTCCGCAGTGAAGGGAGCCATGCGCTGCCTGGGGGTAAAGAGCACCTCCACCGCATACCTTCCCCCACCACCCCGCAGAGTCATGTCCCCCTCTGGATGCACAGACAGGACCTGGGATACACATAAGACGGGGATTTGCGATTGCTTGTTTTTCTCTGTGTGTGTGTGTGCGTGTGTGTGTGTGTGTGTGTGTGTGTGTGTGTGTGTGTGTGTGTGTGCATATGCATGTCCTACCTTAGAGTCCAGTAGAGCATGTGTAGATGAAGTTAAGAGGAGAGAAAAGGTCAGTGGTGAGTGACTGTTGTTGATCAAAGGGATGAGCCTTCTGCTCCTCTGGCCCACCTGCAGGGCTCCCAGTTTCACAACCTTCTGTTTTGGATCCTCAATGTCAATCTATGAGAGCCCAACATAGACCACACAACACCAAAAGGTCTGAGAGTTCATACCCACAACCTGTTCAAAGCCGGTTAGACTGTATTGCAAACTACAGCATGAAACTCATTCAGATCTGATCAAAAATATTAAACGCCCTTCACAGCACAGCAGAGAATTTCTCTTTCTCACCTTCATCTCTATTCCTTGTCCCAAGATCTCCACTACCTGCTTGGAACACTCATTGATATCAAAGACCACCTTCTCATGGTAGTGTACAGCTTCTCGGGGGTAGAAGGTGAAAGACACGTCCATGCAACCACCAGGGGGCAGCACCTCAGGGGTAAAACCCACTTCCAGGAAAGGGGTGTTGGAGAATAAGCAGTCCACACTGTGGCAAAGAAAAGGTGAACATAGCATTAAAATATGCTTTTTAAACCATTAAATGGTTTTGTACCATAAACGATATGTCTTGTCTACCTGATTCCTCTCTCCCCTTTATTACTGATCACCAGAGTGTGTGTGGAAGGGACCATGCCAGCACAGAAGATGAAACTCATTCCAAAGTTGTACTTGATGAAAGAGAACTCCAGGCCAGGGAGGGAGGCCGAACCTAGCAGAGAACAGCGAAAAACTGGGCCGTTCTTCACCTAAAGGGAGGAAAGACATGGGCATGAACAAAAGAACACCACCAAAAGAAAAATGAAAAAGATATGAAAAAGAAGATGAAAGAAAGGTGTCAAAATGAGACAGAGAGAGAGAGGAGAAGGATAGAGTGAGAGACACTTAGAATTAATCCACCTTGATTAAGAAGCCCACATCTCTGAGGTCACACTTCTGCAAGGGAAAGAAGCTGAGAATACAGCGACTTTGTCCTCCCACTGGCACCACGGCTGTTCTGGTCTCCACCTGCAGGTGGCGCTGCAGTTCTGCTGGTCCTGTTAACTTATACTGCACATCCAGGTTGTACTTTCCCGGGTTGGACACCAAAAAGGCACAGGTGGATCTATCACTCAGCTCCACCTGTCCAAAAGGAAAAAACAAAACTGAGGCAAAACCTGTCTACTCAAACCATGCAAATGGAAGTCAAACGAATATGAAGCAATCTAAAACTGATTAAACAATTCAATTAAATATCAATATTACATGGGTACAGTTGCAAAACAACATGCAGTATAGACTTACTTCAGTCTTCAGGTTGGGAAAAACCAGTTAAAACCACTGAACATCATATCCTATTTCTGTGGATTAACTGGTATCATAACTATGACAACACATCGAAAGATCAGTAACAGCAGGCTAGGAACTCACTAACCGAGTAACTAAAAAGGAAAAAAACCCCAGCATCTCCCATAGCTCACCAGATTGAAGTCCACAAGCTGGACGTTGGTGGCATGGAGCTCAGTGATGGCTCCTTCTGGGCTCTCGTATTGCACACAGGCGTTCATGCTGTACCCATCCGCCTTCACGTTCATGGTAAGGGGCTGGGTTTTTCCTCTGACAGCCACCAGCAGGTTAAATGTCACTGCTCCCTCCTGCGTGGGTGTGAAGGATATGACCAAAGGGATCCTACAGACAAACAACATGTTGAGCATTTTTTCTTCAAAAGAAAACTAGTACTGAATGTGTGGTTCTTGTGACATTATGTTGGCACAGGTGTAAGCTCAGGGTGTAAGGTGCTCACTTGTCTCTAGGGGGCACTGTCCCTGCCATGGGCTCCAACAGCAGGCTGTCTCTGAAGGCTTCAGAGTGGCGAGAGACCTCCTCGATGGCAAAATGGAAGGGCTGGTCTTCACCATTGACCACATACAGAGTTTTATGGATCTTATGACCTAAATGTGAACAGATATAAAAAATATATCACTGACTTTTAAGATATAAAAAATATATCACTGTATTTTAACCAGCTCTATTGAATTAAGAGATTGTTGATTGTTGGAATGAAATAAAATAATATACGTATTTATATATAACTGTATCAGTGGAAACCTTTAGGATACAACTGTTTTCTACTCTTCGCAGGCTCCCACCAAACTTTGTTACTCAATTGGAATCTCACCGATCAGTAAGCTGCCCAAATTGAGGTGAGCATGATCAATGTACACCACAGGATCGTTAGCAACGCCCACCAGCAGGAAGGGCACAGACAGCTTAAGCTCTGGGATTAGGAAGGTCCAGAAAGACTCCACAAGATCCAGTTCCTGGGCATGGAATTTAAACGAGACCTGGGGTGGGGGGGTTAAAACAAACACAGCGATATGGTTTCAATACATTTACATCCACTGCATATAGTATGTGTGCAATGAGGCAGATTGTATTGTAAACCCATACATCCACTTTCTTGCCAGGCTGAATGGTATTGTTTGGTGTGAGACAGGTGAATGGTTTATCCTCAGAATCTTCACAAATCCATGAGAAAGAGTATGGCTTGTGGGTAGGGTTTATTACTCCGAACTCTCTGCAGAAAGAATGAAGCTTGTGAATCATCCACACAATTACTGACACACAGTAATAGTGATATTACTTGAATTTAATTAATTGATTAACCAAAGTAAGTAAACTGTGGAGCGTATTTAAAATGACAAAAGATGACTAAAGTGTTGTATGTAGTTAAGAATGGAAGGAAACAAACAACACCAAGAGAAACCAAAAACATAACAAAACCATATGACCATTTTGTTAATAACATTAAAGTTATTGGCAAAGTAAAGAGTCATGTTTTAAGTATTGTCTTAAAGACTGTGGTAGCGGGACAGGCTGTTCCACAGCCTCACCACAATACTAAACACAACATTAGCATGGCTGATTTCTCACCTGCAGACACTTGTGCCAATCCCCACCGATGTGAACTCTATGACTTTAGTGTTGGGGTCAAGAGTGGCTCTGGGTAGGGCCCCGTGGGACCCACGCAGCTCGGGGTTGTGTCTGTTCATGCTGAGATAGTCTGAGTTCTCCAGGTGGAAGTGGCAGTAGGGCAGCAAGCAGTGGCCACTCACCTTGATCAAAGGCCCCTGCTCACCTTGCAGATTTGGAATGCTGCCAGGACAAATTAGTATACAGCGTTATCCAGGTATGATACGACTACTGGAGTGTTGTGCTGAAGTGCTGAATATGTCTGACAGAGACTGAACACTAGTAAGGACTGGTTGGCATGCTCTCATTTGTAGAATGCCATGCAAAGTATATGTTTAGAGGGCTGAATGAGTACAGTATTAAGTATAGCAATCTATTATTCTAAAGATATAGATGAAATAGACCACAGAAGCAGTTTCTTAAAAAGTAGCTCTTTCTGCATATGAAAGTTAACTGACAGAATAAGTGTTAGAAGGGGCAACATCCCATGAGCAAAGGCTTCTTCTTTGCGATGTTAGTCGCATGCAGCTTAGTTGTACTGGCAAACCTGCACACCAGCCTGCCCTCATGATGGGCCACTTCCAAGGGGGAGAAGCGGAGGCTGAAAGTCTGGCTTGCTCCTGCCGGGACCAGACCCATGTTGGGCTCCACACTGAAGGGTGGGAGCTCGGGGTCTCCCAGCAGCAGAGAGGACACATTTGCCAGAGAGCTGGCCGGCCGTAGCCCTGTGCGACTGCCCTGAGCAGAGTGAGGGGTCATGCCTGTATATGCGTGGTAAAACAAACCGAAACTGAAACATTTCTTGATAGAAGTTCAATCAATCCACATACACAGTGTGAGATATATAGGACATTTATAGATCTGAGATATATATACACAGTGAAATACACAGTAAGAGATATATAAAAAATGTTATACATAGTCTGAGATATATAGGGCATTTATAGATCTGTTAAGGAAATTTGGGTATTAGATGTACAATCAGGAGAACTGGTACTGAATTTAGCTATTTCTGAAGTGAGATGCATATTAAAAGTATACCTCTATGGTTAAAACTCCCAGTCTTCCCCAAGTTGTCCATTACAACCTGCCAGGAGTACTCCAGCTCCACAGTGCCTGCGTTAGCCATCTGTATCCTGGAAACACGATCCAAACTACATTCATTATATCCATTAATTCCCATTCAAGTGAATTAAATTAATTCCTAAAAGTTAATAGCATTGCCAATAATGGATGATAATTAGTAGAATCCAGTTAGCCATCACAGAAGTGAAACAAACTGAACGCGATGCTGCACTGGTGCTGTCATGCATACTGGAAGATTCTGGTCTGGTAGAGCATGGTGTCTTTGAAGCAGATGGGTTCAACGTCACACTTGAACTTAGCATAATCGCATTTTGCACTGATCCTCAGTTCAAGCTCTCTAGAGGAGTTTTCCAACACCAGGTGGGGAGGCTCTGGGTCGGTCTCCAGCACCTAAGCACAGGAAAATATCAGATGGATAGTACACCCGCTGCTTTCTGTTAATGTGTAATTTCCCACCCTAATATCTGGTGTACAGTAAATGAAACTGACTTACTGATGAACATTAATTCTTAACCAACTGCATTTTTTAATTTAATATTTCATGAATGAATTTAGACTTCTGTTCTTTGCGTTCTCAGGAATACAGTTACAGCATTAGATGAAATGTACTGTTATGCTTTTCAACAAACCAGTAACTAAAATGGAAGCTCTGGATGCACCTCTGGAAGACCCAGAGGAGTGAACAGCGTCAGCACTTTGATCACTTCCACTCACCTTCTTCTTAGCTGGCCGCTGTGGTGAGGCCTGCGTGCTCTTCTCTACCCATCTGACAGTGCGAAGGCGCTTATCCCAGTCTGGCACCTGGTCCACGGGCTGTTGGAAGGTTATCCGGCACAGTTTACACTTTACAACCTGTGTGTTCAGCACCACAGGCTGCTCCGAGCAGAAGCTTGCTGTAATTTCCTTGGTGCAGCCGGCATGGAGGTGGCCCATCTGAGGTGAGAAGCACACTTGAGGGCCATCTGGAGGCCACTCGAAGCGTAGCACTTCCACATCACTGTGGTTGCTCAGGGTGAAAGTCTCGTGGTAAAGACGGCCAACGTGACAGTTTCCGAAGTTCAGCAGGGCAGATCTGGATCCTAGGAATGGCAAGAGATAATGACCAAATATTTCAGCACTGTATAAAATTATGCCGATTGCGACTGAGAGGTTTAACACATAGGTTTGTTGCTCACCTTCTGCACTGTCCTGGTCCTGAAGAATCTTACTGCTGATATTGTCCAGTGAGATGATGTCACAATAGGCTTCTCCTAGCAACTGTACCACTGTCTTCTCATACTGGTTGTCCTGCACCAGAAAGTGCATGCTGGCTTCGAAGCTCTTTGCCAGCTCAGGGCGGAACTCTACCTCGAACTTCGCCTGCTGCCCCGCCTTTAACGTTATAGTGGCCAGGTGAGCCGTCTGTCTCTCTGTGAATGATGTTTGAAGTCAGTTTGCTCCCTAAAGTAGTCTCAATAAGGTCAAACTAAAATTAATAATTTTCTTTGTTCCTACTATAGCAAATAAACTCAAACTTACCTGTTCCAAGGTCAGTGGCTATGTGTGAGGAGGAGATGTGGCTGCATATAGTATCTGGGGCTGCCCGCAGGGAGAAGACTCCCACCTTATCAAGTAGATTAATGCTGACCTAAAGGAGTCATAAAGGGAGATATGACACTAGTGAATATGTCAGCCAGGTGAGACATCAGCATGGCTAACCAAAGCCTCGAGCCTTTTCATATTACCTGTGCAGGCACACTGCTGATGTTCTTGATGACCAGAGGAAGGCTCTGTCCCTTGCCTACCAGCAGTTGACTGAATTGCAGCACTGGTTGCCCTTGGCTGTTCCTCTGAACTGGTTTCAGAACAGTGATGTAGGGCAGATTGCCTTCTCCCATCAAATCAAACACCAGCACCTTTCCCTTGCTCGTATGATGGGCACTAATGCAGACAAGAGCGAACCATTTCTTGCATTGAACACATGTCTCCTTCACATCCAGGTTAAAAACAGTCATCTGCACACTCACCTGGAGGACCCTTCGAGGGTTGCCTCAAACACTCCGAGGTAGGTGTGCATGGCCTGGGGTGAGAAGGTGACCGAAGCGAAGACATGTGAGTGGCTAGGGATGATCATCCGTGTAGGGGTTAACTCAAACACCTCTGAGATGCGCACTGGCATCTGGAGAAGACAGACAGCTTCAGTAAATACAATCAAAGTCCAGAAATACTGCATGTTGTTAATATTAGTAGCCACAGCACACACACAATCACACACACCTTGGTGTGGACAGGCTTGATCTGTAGATTAAGCTCACATGGAACTTTGCCAGGGTTGGAGAGGCGGAAGCGGGCTTTGGCTGAACTGCCCACCAGCACATTGCTGAATACGAACTTGTTCTCATCCTGGATGTAGATGCCCATAGCATCTCGGTACTGTTCAGAGTGCAGCATATTACTGTTCTTACACAGTCGGTGCTCTTCAAAGATTGAAGCAATGTCTTTATAGTCTATTCCTAGACACAAGAGGGATACAGAGAATTTGAAAAATAAAACTCTGCACATATTTATGATTGTCGTTATACCCTTAGGCTGACCAGAATCATTCCATCTAAATGGAAAACCCGTTTAGATCAGAATCTGATAAAGCTGTGAGAATATGCTCTGGTATTCTCAGAACGTATTTGTCAGTAGAGCCTAAACAGGCAGTAGAGCCTGTATAAAATGATTTAATTTCTCTTCTTGCATTTTGTTGAAAGAATACCAAATCGGGATATCAGCATATTAATTTCCCTAGCTGAGAATGACATTACAAAGTACTGATGTACAGGATCAGGAGAGAATATTACACAACAGCATAGTAAATTACCACAGACATAACTGAGCACAGTGAATCTTTCAATCTGTTCACAAACCTGGCATGCAGACCTCTGCTATCAGCCTGTAGGGCATTCCTCCAGGGCTGTCAGCAGGGTCCCGGTCACTTACGTCCACCACCAGACACTCCTGCCAATGGCCTGTCTGCTCAGCTACACACTCCACGGTGATTACCTGCTGGGCACCAGGCGGCAGGACACCAAAGCATGGCGTCAAGGAGAACACTCCCATTGTCAAACGAGTCTGCTGGCAAGAAAGAACATACAAGCCCAAGCACATTAATAAATCTGCATGAATTAAGTGTTTATACAATAGGCGTGTAAGTTATGATAGTTAACTAACCGTGACACTCATAGAATGTTCCCTACCTGGGTGGGAATGTCTTTCTGGATAGACTCAGACCGGCGTAGCTTGGAAGCATTGTACGGCCTTGCAGAGTGACTCTCTCTGGATGGCTTCTTCCCTATGCTTTAAGAGATAAGGTTTCCAATAAGAGAGGCTCAGATGGAATCCCAGCAGAAGTACGGTGAGAGTAAGGGTCATTGTGTGTACCTTTTTCTCTGTGCAGGAACTGGGAAATCTTTACACATTCTGGAGATAATAAATCGGATTTCAAAGTCACCCTGGTTTTCTACAGTGAGTGTCCTCATCTTGCGGGAACCATGGACCAGTGCACCAAAGTTGATGTCATTTGGAGGAGTGAGACTGTACTTGGAGAAGAAAGACTGCATGGACATTTTGATGGGTATAATGGCAATTGTTTCTCCGCCCTCTGCGATATTTGGTTCAATCACCTGGAGCAAAGGACAAACAGTAATTCATTCAAAACGGTAAGGAAAGCCTTTGATATCCAGTGATTGGCCAGATGCTACATTAAAAGGGGTGGGGTCAACTGACTTGGCATCGTAGGATTGGCTGCTCTTTAATTGACACCTCCTTGCTGTAGTGGAAGATGAACTGAACAGCAGTGGGCCGGTCAGTAGGGCAGAGAGAGCCTTTCAGGGGCGTAATAGTGAACATGGAGTTAAGGTTGGGCATTCCAGGCTCGGTGGGCTCCAGCATGAACCTGAATCAGTGGAAAACCAGTTACATCATCCCACTTGAAGGCTGTCATCAATGTGCATTTAATGACATTATGGCAAATGTGCTGTACACTGTACACTGGATGCTTATGTACATACTTGTAGGCTATTCCATATTTGCCTTTGTTTTTCAGATTAACCGACAGCTTCACTTCTTCTCCTACTTTGACTGTTCCAAAGTCCAGACCACCATCAGCACCTATAACAAATTCAAATGAATTACAAAAACTAAATAAAAACTAACTGTGAACAATGGGCAAATAAATACATATCTATTATAGATAAATGTATGTGTGAGATACAGTAGGTACCTTTGGGAAAGGTGATGTCCAGAGCAACGTCATAAGCCTCTGCTGTGATCTGAATGTTTTCCGTGTGAACGATACCAAGAATGTTCTCTACATCCGACACCTGATGGGCGCACACATCCACACACACCGTACAGCGATTCAGGTTATCAGCAGATATTACTGGTTATTAAAATAAAGCTATAATTACTATGCATCTCTGAGAGATGGACATCTATGCTAGCGTTTGGACTGTGGGGCAGTAAATTACCTCTAGTCGTATGGTTTTCTTATGGTTGATGGGCTTCAGGGCCCAGAAATGCACGAGCAGGGAGAACTCGGAGTAGGGCATGATGACGCCCTGGTTCTGCGACATGCTGAACTCATCCCCCAGCATCTCCAAACCACTCAGCCTCCAGGCCACCGGGAGCATGGTGGCATTTTTCAGGCATAGGCTTCGTGTGTCCCTCCTGAAGACATGTGACCGTGGAAGAGAGCAACTTGTTTCATTAATTTAACCTTCATTACAGGTTATTATAGGTTACTAGGTAACGAGTAGCTAGATCTTTAGTCAAAGCCAGTTCAAAAACTCAGCAACATAAAGAATGTAATGTGATGCTCCAAACCTGTGAAGGAGAATCTTGTCAAAGTTCAGGAGCTTTCTCTCCACCTCTAGCTCTGGGCGGACTCCTCTGCAGGCGATGCGAAACACAGCAGGTTCTGGGTTCTCCTTTATACAGCACACCACGCTGTCTTCAATAAGGCCTGGGGTGGTGGGATATGCCCAGACTCTGAGCTCCTGTAAAATTGCATGGGCCTTAAAAGACACCAAGTCCACTCAGGACAACACAGCGAACATACATTGTGCACTGACCTCCAGAGAGGTAGTTTTGAACCTATTTCCACATGGTTTAACTCTGACAGTGATTTGACAGTGTGCGATTATGACCTTCGTCCGCACAGAACACCTTCATAACTAGGCAGTTTTTATTGAAGTCGTATGGGACATCAGTGAGAGAATGGAAATGCATACCTTTTTTTCATTAGGCTTAAGGACCAAGCTTGGAGGGTCCAGAATGAATGTTGTGGCCTTGGTGTCATGCTGGAAGCAGAAGTAAATATCGGCTTCCATTGGGGAGTTGTTGTGGATTATTAGCTTTTCTGTGTTTTCTGGGTACTTCCTCTCCTTGTACCTGTATAATATTGTATAAAGTAAACAGCTACTGTGTTACACTGTAACAATGAGCTGTGTAATTTGTTCAGTTCTTTTCCTGTGACTGAAGTAATATCACTAAAGATTCATTCTTTACAAACACAGGCTCTATTGCTATTTTATACAGGATGCTATAATTGCCTGCATTTGGTAACATTTTAGTTTTCCATTAGTTCAGTTAAAGTCACAAGCTATAAACACGTATTTTCTAGGAATAAAAACGATCAAGGAGGTTCAGCAACCGAGAAGTAAACTAAAGATATGACAATGCAGATTTAAAGAGACTGGTTGTCTAACCAGCAGCATAATGAGAATACCTTTCTCTGTTCTTCCCACAAAGCAAAGGGCCGAAGTCATACAGATTTGAGCGGATGATGTATGTCTTCTGCAAGCCCTTCTCAGGCTTTAGCACCTTCTTACAGTGAGCAAACACTGTCCTACCACACACATCCATAAAAGAACATTATCATCACAATAAAAAGTAACCTTCCTGAGCTCCAGACACCAGCCTATTGCCTGTTGTGCAGGCATAACTCACTTATGGTCTTTGCTGATTGAGGGGAAGGTGCAGATGCCTCTGCAGAAGAGCCGGTAGCAGCGTTTGGTCCCCATCACTTCGAAGCTAAGCGTCTGATCGAAATTGCCAGCCACAGTTGAGCGAAACCAAATCTTCAGTGTCACCTCACCGTTTGCCGGGACAACCCAGCGGAAGTGAGTGAGCCTTCGAGGGAACCAAGGAAAGACCCCGACACCAGCCAACCAGAACAGCAAAAAGGGCAAAAATACATCAAGAGAACGAATGGTGTGTTTACATGTACAAGAATGACCATAGTTGAGATGCATGTTGGTGAGTGTGGGGGGCTCATAGTGTACATTCCATACCTCTGACTGCGTTCTGACTGGCTGTCTATCCCAGATCGGCCTGTCTCAGTGTCAGATAAGGAGGTGACTACACTGAGTGGAGAAAAGAGAGAGGCAGCACTCTTGCCTCCTTTGTTAGCTAGAGATCGACGCTTGTCTTTCAGGCTCTCTTTGGGCGGCTCTTCCTTCACAGGCACCTTCTTCCCTTTGCCTTTGGTCGGGGCTGCCACCTCCTCCTGATAAGCAGACATGCTAACAGCTGTATCGCTCCTTCAAATGGCTCTTTCATAGAGAGGCTACATGCAACATATAAACAAAACCCAAGAACTAGTGTTTTACCCCTCCAACCCACCCCCCCCGACCGCTAATACCAAGTACCGCGGCAAAATGTTTTAAATATTAAATGATTTATAGTTGG